>VZTI01004936.1:47352-66011 GCA_013397865.1 Struthidea cinerea | reverse complement strand
GGTGCGGCAAAGGTAGAAAAAAAAAAAAAAAAAAAAAAACAAAAAAACCCAAAAAAAAACAAAAACAAAGGAGAAATTTAAAAAGAAAAAAGCCTTTGGAGGAATCAAACCCTTCGTGGGTCCCGGGCCGAGGGTCCCTGGGTGGGGGTCCCGGGGTGGGATGGGGCAGGGGATGGAGGGACCCCCCGAGCTCCCACCCCCTGGATTTCACCAGGAGGAATCCACCATGCACGGACTTTTTGGGGGCTTTTTCCCCCCTAAAAACGGGGGTCAGAAGGGTCGTTAGGATGTTTTGCTCATTTTAGGGTTTTCTTCTCATTTTAAGTCAATGCAGGGATTTTTTTAACAAACGAGACGCAGCAAAATACTTGAAAATATTTTTAAAAAATATATTTTACCTTTAAAAAAAAAAAAATTGGCTGGAAACCGGAGTCTCACTCCACAGGTGGGTTTTTGCCCTTTATTTTTCAAGCACGATTTATTAATTTTTGAAAGAAGATTTTGACTTCCAAAGGCGTTTTCGTTTCTCAGCTGTAAAACCCCTCCCGTGAGGCGCTGAACGAAGCCACCACAGCCCCGTTTTTAACGGAGCCTTTGATTTTTTTTTTTTAAGCACCTCCAGATTTTTTTGGAAGGCTGCAGTCGGCTCCCCGGAGCAGGGAATCCACTCCCAGTGCCCGTAAAAATTGGGAATGGGGTGGAAAGAGTCACTCTGGGCCTTCCTGTGGCTCCTCCATGGATTCTCTGGTCACAACTGAACTCCCATGGAATATTTGGGGGCTCAGGCCCGTCGCAGCCTCCCTGAGAGGGATTTTCCCCCCTTTTTCTGCCCTAACAGGCAAAACAATCCCGATTTTCTTTTGCCTGATTCCAATAAAAGCGGCGCAGCCGAGGGAGGCGCAGGGGGGACCCGGCAGCGCCATTTCCGTAGGAAACGCAAGGATTGAACCCTGGAAAAGTCCCCCTGGGCTTTATTGGGGTCGTTTTGGGCACCCCCGACACCTCCATCGTCCCCTCCCCGCCCTCTCCGCGCCCCCAAAACAGCCCGAACCCCCTCAGAGTTCCCGAGACAGCCCCGAAATCCCCCATTCCCGCCGGGTCCGTCTCCAGCCTCGATTTCCGATCAATTCAGAGGAATTGGGTGCTTCCACCAGGAAGTTTTCGAGGCCCATCCACGGGGCAGGAGTGGGTGGGGGGTGCCTGGGGGTGGGGGTCACAAATTCCCCCCAAATCCTCGCCGTGCTCCTCCATGGGATCACAATCCATGGGAACGTCCCGGCGCAGACCCTTCGGAGCGGGATAAGAGCACAGGGACCCCCGAGGTCCTTGGAGCCAGCGCGGGGGGCTCCAGCCCTCCCTCATCCCGGAGGAATTGTCCTGCCCGGTCCCGGCCGGCGGCAGCTCCAGGAGGCTCCGGGAAGGATTCGGCTTCCCAGCAGTCCCGGAGGAGGACACCGGGATCATTCCTTACCCCCAGTAAATTCCAGCCCGGAGAGTTCCTCCGGCAGCTCCGAACCAGCTCCTCCCAACTCAAACCAGCTCCTGCTGCGGCTCCCTCGGGCCCATTCCCAAAGTTCGGGGGCTGCCGGGGGCTCTGGGGGTCCTTCCCTCCTCTCTCCGGGGAGGCTCCTGTGGTTTTTCGGGTGCTGGAGCTGCTTCCATCGAGGCGGAGACCTGGGGGGAGACAGCGGGGTCAGGCCGGGCTTGGTCCAGGCTTCCCAAAATCTTGCAAACCCGAGCCCTGGGGAGCCAGCGGGGAAGAGCCGCCCTTGGCTGCTGCCTCTGGAGCTTCGTCTTCCCGGATTTCCTCGGAGCCACGAGGGACGTGCCAGGAAACATCCCCACACCTGAGCCCAGGAATTAAAAAAGCCAAAATCCCAGCTTTTCCCGCAGGTCTGATCTCTGGGAGCCCTCCCGGAGCCGGGGCCGTGCAGGGATGGGGGAATGGGAGCCGGGCTGGAGGATGGAGCAGGGAATCGGCTCCTGGGAGAGCTCGGGAAAGGCTCCGGCAGCTCAGGGGGCACGAGGGGATCGATCCCTGCGGGGCAACGGCTTCGCCCTCCCAGCCCCGGTGCTCCCGGCGCTCCGGGTTCATCCCATCCCACCCCATCCCATCCCCTCCCGCTTCGTCCCCGGCTGTTTCCTCGCGCAGTCGCCGAGACCTTTCCCTCCGGAGAGGGATAAATCAGACTCCAGGAATTCACCCAGGTCTGATCTTGAGGTAAAGCCGGGGCTGGGGCACAGAGGGGAAAATGCCCCAAAGGCTGGCGTGTCCCGAGGCTGAGCCCTTGGGATTGGCGATGGGCACATCCAGGGGCAGCCAAAATTCCGGAGTCACGGCCAGGCAGGAGCATCTCAGCCCAGCCCATGGAAAAATGGATCAGTTCCCCTCGCTCCCTGAGCCCAACGAGGTCTGATCCCAAAAAACGAGCTCCCGGCGGGATTTCAGGGCTGCCCGAGGGCTGCGGGAGCCTCCGGAGGCTTGGACAAGGTTTAACACCACAAAACCCTCCCGGGGGGATTTCAGGGCTGCCCGAGGGCTGCGGGAGCCTCCGGAGGAGCTCGGCCCTGCAGGATTTGGGATGGGGAAGCCCACGGAGCTCCTTTTGTCCCCAGGAGCGGGAACTGATGCCGGGCACGGGCGCTCCCGAGCGTTCCCGCAGCTCCCACTCCCCCTCAGCTCCCGGGTGCCTTCCCTGACAGCCGGGATGAAAAACGGGCTCGTTCCAGAGGCATTCCCGGGGCCAAGGCAGCTCCAGCGAGCGCCGGCTCCTTGCAGGGGCCATAAACCCGGAGACATTTCCACGTTCCCGAGGGCCGGATCCGCGATTTTATGTCAGGATTAATTTTAACTAATCCTGAGCAGCGCGGGGACGCTGCCGTGGAGAGCAGCTCGCTCTCCCTGGGTGGTTTTTTCCCTTTTTAATGAAAACGTGGAGGTTTTTGCTGGAAAAATGAATCCAGCGGCTCCGGTGGCGCCTTTGACAATTCCCTGCGAGCAGCCCGGGATTTCGGGAATGTCCCACATCCCTCATCCAGGGCGGCTCCTCCTGCCCCTCCAACATCTCCCCGTCCCTCCCGAGTGGAAACGGCGGCTCCGGGAAGAGCAGCTTCGGGGGAACCCTGCGGCCTCCAAACCTGCTCGGTGCCAGGAGCACCGACTCGCCCGGGAACAGATTTCCCGGGATTTGGGCAGCTCCTCACCTCTCCTGGGAGCCCAGCCCCAAAGTGGGGGTGCCGGACCACCCTGGCCAGTTTAACCAGGGCCTGGATCCACTTCTAAGGGACGGACCCGGGGCGGGAAGGGATCCCTGCTTTCCTGCCGGGCTGCGGAGGGATCTGGGAGCAGCTTTTAAAGCAGCTCGAGATGGATTTCCTGAGCAGGGAAATAGGGAATAGGGAATAGGGAATAGGGAATAGGGAATAGGGAACAGGGAACAGGGATGGGAGCTGTTCCCGAGCTCCCCCAGTGCCCCGGAGCAGCGAGGGGTGTTTATAAATAAAAGCAAATGAAGCAGCCGCCAGACAAAGCCGATTCCAGGCGAGAGCAACAGTCCCCGAAGGGAAGATTTATCCAAGGTCTTTCAGGAGAGACAATTAAGTGAGGGCAACGCGAGAGAGGCGATAAATCCTGGGAGACAAATGAAGGGCAAGGAACATCAGCCCTCGCGGCTCCGCCAGCCGCTCCCCCCGGCACTTCCAGCTCCCAGCCTCATTTTCTCCTCCAGCCGGGAAAGAAACCATTTTAATGCGCTCAAGACTCTGCCGAGAAAAGCCGAGCTGGGGGGGACTTCAAACGTGATTTCTGTTGCCTGAGGGCTCCATCCCTCTTTCCCCGGCTGATGTCTCCCGGTTAACGAGGGCACTTCCACATCCAGCTATTCCAGCCGCCTTTGATATTTAATAGGCCGGGTTCCACTATCCAGGGGCTGCTTTCCATTAGGAAATCCCAGCCCCGTTGCGAGCGCCGGGTTCGTTCCCTCCCGGGAGCCTTCCCAGCCCGGCACAGCTTCCCCCCGCGGCTCCCCGCTGGTTTTGGGGCTTTGCTGGGAGAATCCCCCTCCCTTCCCCTCCCGGCCCAGCGGGGATTGTTCACTGGGACCCCAAAACGCTGCAGGTTGGCCTGGGGAGGGCGATTCCCTCCCCAGCTGGAGGGTGGAAGCACAGAGACGCTCGGGATCAATTTTAACGGGAATGATGATCCCGCTGCGCTCCCAGGAGCTCTCCAGAGTGACTGAAGGATCTTTAATCCCTGCGTTTATCACGGGAGCACAGCTCCTGCCAAGAACTCGGCTTAAATAAACAGCTCTGGGAGCCGGTGACAGCCCCGGAGCCGCGTCGGGTTCTGCATGCAGAGGGAGCTAAAATGGGTCTGGGGGTGTCGGGGAGGGGGCTCAGCCTCCCCCACTTCCCCAGGGCAAAGGGATTTTAGTCAGGCTTCACAAAATTCGGGATGAAGCCATGCCAAACAGCTTCCCTCTCCTTTGGGAGCACCCCCAGAGCACCCCCAAAACTGGAGGATCCAGCCCCAAACTGCCAAACGCAAAAGGGGGTGACCAGAAGAGGGTGAGGGGTCCAGGGGGGGGCACGGGGGGCTCAGCACCCCCACTGGTCCTGGCAGATTTTGGGCATCCCAAAACGAGGACAAGGGGCCACACGCTGGCCGGCCCCAAGGGGAGGTGACCCTGGTGTCACCCAGCGAAGGGCAGCTCCTGGCAAGGACAGGATTTAATGTCTGAAACAGCAGGGTCTGCCCCCAAAAACTGAGATTTATACACGAATTTAGCGCAGTGTCAGATTTCCGGCTGGTTAGGAGGGACCTGGCTGGGAAAGGGAGTTTCGAGGTGGCCTTCAAATGAAAATCCCCTGGGAGATGCTCAACCCCTGAGCCGTTGCTGGCACCTCCCCAGCCTCGAATTCGGGGCTGTTCGGTGCCCGAGGAGAGCCAGGAGGAGCCAGGGGCCAGCGGGGCCTCTCAGGAGCTGGGCTCCCATGAGGCGTCCCCGGAGTTCCCAGCTTGGGAATGTCCTCTGGAATTTTCTGCTCCTGCTCTGCAGGAAGTGCCAGCACATCGCCGGCCCCGCTCCTCCTGTTCCTGATTCCTCCCAGCCCTAAAACCCTGAAAATTTGATTATTCCCCTCTCAGCATCCTGAAGGACGCCCGGGGGGTGGCTGGATGGGGCCGAGTCCGTCAGACTTCCCCACGCAGCGCAGGATTCCCGCGGATCCGACGCGATCTCGGATCCCGTCCTGTCTGCAGCCCTCTGGGAGAGGAACAGGGGGAAGCCGGGCAGGCTGGAGGGCACAGGGCAGGTTTGACACCTCAGCGGCCAAATCAGATTTTTAAAACCCCCTTTTAAACCCTTCCCACCCCTGCCCTGGAGCAGACCCGGCTGAGGGGGATCGGTCTCTCCAGGCCAGCTCAGGAACCGCCACCCCCTCCCGCTCTGGGGTCCGGTAGGACAAATCCCCCGTCCCTGGAGCGCCAGGAGGGGCGGCCGCGATTCCCGGCGGGATCGAGCCGCGGGGACACGGCGGCGTCCCGGCCGTACGTACCCGGCTCAGTGGGACGCCGACATGGACCAGGCGCCCTCCATCCTCCACACGGAGAAGGCGTAGCTGAGCCGCTCGTGGGCCAGGAAGTTGCAGCTGGTGGCGACCTTGTGGTCCAGCTCGTCGCTCTGCAGCACCTGGCACAGGAAGTCGATGTAGCGCGCGGCCAGCTTGAGCGTCTGGATCTTGCTGAGCTTGTCCGAGGGCAGCGTGGGGATGATCTTGCGCAGCTCGGCGAAGGCATCGTTGAGGGACTGGGTGCGCTGGCGCTCGCGCACGTTGGCGATGACGCGCTGGGCGTGGGCGTCCTCGGGGGGCTGCGGGGCCGGGCTGCGCCGGCTGCGCTTGCCCTGCGGCGAGGGGGCTCCGCCGGGGCCCTGCCCGCGCTTGCGGCCGCTCTTCCTGGGCAGCCGCTCGGCCTCGTCCTCGCTGGTGGCCGCGCTGCCCTCGGGGGACTCCGGGGAAAGGTTTTCCTCCTTCATCTCCTCGGCTCCCTGGGCTGCGGAGGAGCCGGCGGTGGCTCCCGAGGCGCGGCCCGGAGCATTCGCCCTCGGGGCTCCCCGGGCGCCCCAAGCCCCGCAGAGCCCTCCAAGGAGCTCCTTGGCTTTTCCTTTGGGCCAGGAGAGGAGGGCGCTGGGATGACTTCGGGAACGGCTCCTGCTGATAGGGCGAGCGGGGCGGGGGCGGACCAGGCGCAGGCCAATGCAGGGGAACGCCAGCGGCTCTGGAGCTTATGGGTTCCAGATTTCCTCTCTCCCTCCCCACCGCCACCCCGAGCCCTCCGGCACAGATGCTCCGGCTGCCGCCCGGATGTCGGGGGGACGTTCCCGGTGCCAAGGGAGCCCCAGCCATGGAGCTCAGAGGTGCCTTTGGGGGGTTCTGGGTCTTTTTTTATAGATTATTTTTCAACCCAGTTGACCCCGCGGAGAAATATCCCCTTGTTTGGGGCGGAGGAGGAGACTTTCACCTGTGAGGGATGTGGAGCCACGGGGGCTGCAATGAGCGATGCAGGAACTCCCAAAATCCAAAGGGAGAAGCAACCAAAGGGAGATCGGCATCCGTAGGGCTCTTGAGGAACGGCTTGGGCCAAAATGAGCTTGAGTTTGTGTCCATTTGTCCATTCGCCAGGCCATCCCTTCATCCATCCGTCCATCCGTCCATCCGTCCATCCATCCATCCATCCATCCATCCGTCCATCCCTGACTCCCCTGCCTCCATTCCCAGCATCCCACAACACCCTCATCACCCTCATCCATCCCCAAATTCCTGCCAAGTAAATCCAGCAGCTCCTGGATGGCAGAGGAAGGGGAAAAGGAAGGGGAAGAAGAAGGGGAAGGGGAAGGGCAGGACCTCTCTGCCCTCTGGGGCTGAGAATGCCCCGGGAGGATGGGATTGGGGCTGGATCCGGGGCTCCAGCAGCGCTGCCGAGGGCTGGGGAGCTGCCACCCGCTCCAGCTGAGGCTCGGGCTGTGCCTGGCCTTTATTCCTTAATTAATTCTTTTTTTATTGTTTTCCTTTTAAAAGAAAATAAAATTGCATTGGATTCCGCCAGGAGAGCGGTTCTGGCCGGGGGAGGGGAGGTTTGGGATCGGGGCTGGGATCCCGGAGCAAAGGGAGGAACACAATGAGCTTTGAAGTGCAGGAAGGAGCAGCCCCGCACCCCAAGGGGCTTTTGTCCCCACATTCGGAGGGTTTGTGGCTTCTCCCTCGAACATTTCAATTTGTTCTTTCAGTGAGTGTTTTTTCGGGAGGATGTTCATCCAAACTTCTCATGGAAAGGTCACGAGGCACCGGAGTGGTTTCAATAACTCCTCCAGCTCGCTGGGGGTTTTTCTGGTGCTGCTTTTGACACATCAGGGAAAATTTCAGGCCTTAAAGGAAAAAAAAACAACTCGGCCAAGCCCAGCTCACTTGACTCAGGGAGAAGGCACCAGATGGGAGATTTGAATTCCCAATTCCCACCAATTCCTGGCCCCTCTGGACACGTCCTCTCCTGGTTTTTCCCCATCCCCTCACATCCATCACCCCCCAGGAGGATTTTGGGGGGTCTTCAGGGGAATCTCCTCCCAGGGGACGAGGGACAGGACGGCGGGAAACAGCCTCGAGTGGTGCCACCAAAGGTTGAGGTTGGATACTGGGAAAATTCCTCCTGGGAAAGGCTGCCCAGCCCAGGGCAGGGGAGGAGTCCCCATCCCTGGGGGGATTTAAAAGTGGAGGTGGCACTTGGGGACACGGTCAGGGGTGGCCCTGGCAGTGCCAGGGGAGCGTTTGGTGCCCTCGGAGGGTTTTGTTTTGTTTTTTGTTTGGGTTTTTTTTTGTCTCCAAGCTCCTTCTCTTTGTTCCCGAGGACAAAAATAATCCCCGCTTCATCCCGCGTGAAAAAATAAAACCCAAAAAATGAGGATAACGCTGATAAATGGGGAACATGAAAGGGAGCCGGGAAGCGCCTTGGGACCCGCAGGTTTTTCCAGTTACGGCGGCCTCGAGTGGAAACAGCTGCGGGGCGGCCAAAAACGCGGAGCATCCGCGCCGCGTGCGGTTGCCGCGGCAACCGCCGGGAATTTGGGGCGCGGGGATCGGGCTGGGAGCGGGAACCCACGGGGCGCTTTGATCCCGGGCTGACGGATGGCCCCAGGATCCTTTTCCGCCGCCCGGTGACCTCACGCTCCCGGAACGCGCCGGGATCCGTCAGAACTCGGAGATGTCGGCGAAATGCGGCCGCTCCGTGCTGCCCCTGCGGGGTCGGGGGCGGCTGAGGGGGTGCACGGGGTCCCTGGGGGGACTGGGAGCGATCCCGGCGCTTTCCCGAGGGATGGGGTCGGGATGAGCCGCGCGATGAGGCGAGAGAGGGACCCCGCGGGTGCCCCCCGCCTCGGGCTGGGTCCATCGTGTTCCACTTAATTCCGACACGGGAAATTCCCCCTTTTCTTCCCCATCTGCTCCCATCTGGCCATCAAAGGGGTGAAGCACCGGGATCGGGGTCCCACTGCCAGGAGCTGCCCCGAGTTCTCCCAGCACGGAGCTGGGAATGCTGGGAATGTCGGGATTAGCCCCGGATGGATGGAGGGAAGGATGGATGGATGGATGGATGGATGGATGGATGGGAGGATGGAGGTATGGACGGACGGAACCACATCCCAGGGAACGCTGAGTTATTTCTGTGGGAGCGGCTCTGGGATCCCTCGGAGCTGACTCAGGTTCCTGCCTCACTCCTGGGCCAAGCTCAGGAGAGCCCCTGGAGCTGCAAACCACGCCCGGAGCCGCTGCCCGTGGATGTCCCCTGGGTGTCCCCAGCCCCTCAGACCATCCAGGGCGGGGGTGCCTGGCAGGAGCCCCTCAGCTGCCCCGGAGGGAAGGACCCCCCCCTCTTCCAGAGCTCCCCTGATCCCAGAGCCGCCCCCGCCCCCTCCCAGCCCCGCAGCACATCTGGGACACCCCCGGAGCCTTCAAAGCCGTGTCTGGGGAGAGACGAAAGGCTCGGCTCAAGTCCTGGCCGGAGATGAAAGGAAAACTCTCCCTCGGCGGCTGGAACGAGTTCCCGGTGCTTCAGAGCGGGGCTGCAGGGGCTCGTTCCCTGCGCCGCCTTTCCAGAGGGATTCCGGGCGGATTCCCGGGGTGGCCGCGGCCCGAGCGGGCTCCGGGCTCCCCATGGGGCTCCCGCGATGCTCCGTGGGCTGGGGGGGATGAGGGGCAGAGGGACGGGGAGGGAAAAGCTCCTTCAGGACGAGCCCGGGGCTGGGGAGCGGCTGCCGGGCGGATGAGAGCGACAGATTTTCCTCATTTCGTCCCAGGAAATTCTATTCCGATTAAAAGGCGTTTGATCTCCACGGAGTGGCGGGGGGGAGGCCGGGGTGGGGTTGGGTTTCTCTCCGATTGTTGGGCTTTATGGGGCTCACGGATCGGCTCAAAGCTCCCAGGATTTCGGGGCTGCAAAATGTGGAGTTGAATTTTGGGGTTTATGAAAAGGTGGAGGAGGAAAGGACAGAGCCACGAGCACCTCGGGGCCCCCCCTCTCCCGGTTTTCCAAAAGGTTGATCCCTCTCCATCAGGGAAGGGGAATCCTCCAGCTCCCCATCTTCTCCACCGTCAGGAATAAAAGGGGTTTTTTCCAGGCTGGAGAAGGGAAACATTCTGGTGTCGTGGGAGTCTGGGGGTCCTCAGGGGGATCACGGGGGTCTCATGGGATTTGGGGTTTCCTGAGGGCTGGAGGGGATGGATTTGGTTGGGGTTTATCGGCCTAAAAAAGGGGTAAAAGCCACTTAAAAGTGAGGCAGAGCCACCACAAGGGAAAGGCAGGAGGAGGGAGCTGCTATTTCCCTCTGGTCCTTATTCCAGCCCACTCCCGGCTTTCCAGCCCTTTCCCCCCCTCCTTCTCTCCCATTCCCGGTTGAGGAGGGAGAGGAGCATTGACCCTTCCATGGGAAGTGGCTCCAGCCTAGCTCCAGGCTGGGAAGGAGCAGAGGGACCCCCAAAGGGGCAGGGACCCCTCGATGACCCCCCCGGCCGAGCTGTGCCTTGGCCCCTTCGGGCTCTCCACAAACCCCATCCCAAAGGCTCTTCCCAGATATCCCAGCCCCGGGATTTTCAGCCTCCTCGTTAAGCACTGGGCCCATATTGAACTGTTTTATTCCCTTGGTTGCTCTCCAAGCTGAGAACTGTCCTAAAAATAACCATTCCCAGTTCTGTGGGTGATGTTCGCCCCCCTCTCCCAGCCCTGGCTCCGTCCCAGCTCCCCCAGCTCCGGTGAGTTCATCCCGACACCACAACTGCTCCGTTGGGGACCTTTAATCCCGCTGCTGCTTCCTACCCGACCCCCTGGCTGGAGCACGGGGCAGGGCCATGGATTCCCTCGGGAAGGGCGGCAGGACTGGGCTCGTGTCCGTGCGTCCGGCACCCTCCCAGCTGGACACAGCCCCTGGGAGCCAGGAGACTCCTCTGGGATTCCTGGCTCCAGCCCCGAGCTCTTCCTCAGGGACTCTTCCTCACCCTCTCCCTCGTCCCGTCCTCTCCCTCCCTTCCAGACCCTCGGGATGCCGTGAGCAAGGTGGAATTTGGGGGATTTGCTGGTTTTTCCCAGCCAGGGAACGAAGGGCAAATCCAGGCTGAGCCAGCGCCACATCCAGGTGGATCCAGGGAGCAGGGACACCACGGTGACATCCCCGTGTCCTGGAAGGTTCGGGACACGCTCCCCGTGCCTGGCTGTGCCCAGCACATCCCCGCTCCCAGCCCCCATTCCCAGGGAACGGCACCGACTTCCAGGGGAAGGATGGCACCCGCTGTGGCTCCATCAGGATTCCCCCTGGGAACAGGAACCCGGGACCCTCCTGCGGGTCCCTCCAGACCTGTCCCCCAAGCCAGCACCACCCCTGGGCCCCCCTGGAAGCCCCAGGACCCCTCTGCTGCAGCTCCCGGAGCTGAGGGACACCCCCAGAGCCACGCTGGGGACACCCAGCCGGGATCTGTGTCCCTGCACACGGGGACAGGGTCCCCGGCACCTCCCTCCCCCAGAGCCACCTGGAGGGTCCCCCCAGCCCCATCCGGAGCCTTTGAGGCGCCGCTTCCGCCCTCGCCACATCTTGAGAGCAGATTGGGAAAATGCAAAAAATCTGTTGTTTTCCTTCGGGTGCCTTTGAATCCCTCCCCGGGCAGGAAAAGGGGGATCGGGGCCGCCGCCGGACCCTCGGGAGGTGCCGAGACCCCCCAGTGGGTCCCAGTGGGGTGCTGGTGACAGTGGGAGCCACGGGGGCCCTCCACGAGCCCAAATACCCCCCAAAACTCAGCAGAGGCTCCCCAGTTCCTGAAGGTTCCTCAGGCTGCCCAGCGCCAGGGAGTAAGGAATGCTGCAAAGGGAAAAACGGGCAATTCCATGAAAAATGGAGCTGGGAAAGGCTGGTGCAGCCGGAGAATGGGACGGGGTGGCCGGGATTTTGTGGGGGCTGCGAGGAGAGAAGGGGTCAGGGCGAGGGGAGAGATTTGAGTCCTCCCGGGGGGGAAGTTGGAGCCAGCAGGACCTCTGTCCCCTCCTGTCCCAGTGCCAGGGGACGGGCAGGGAATTCCAGCCAGGATCCTTCTTCCCTCGGAGCAAGACCTCGCCCCAGGGCGGGGTCACTGCGGGGGTCGCCCCTGCAGGGCCACGCTGAGCTCCTCGGTGGCCCCCGGGCACAGGGACGTCCCTGCTTTGGGGATGGCCCCGTTTTTGGGGTGTCCCAGGTGGTTTTGGGGTCTCGCTCGCGCCCCGCCCCCAGGCCGGGCTGTGCCACTGCCGCCCTCTGGCGGCTCCTGCGGGCCCTGCACCCGAGGGGTCCCGGGGTCCCCAGCGTGTCCCCAACGTGTCCCCGCGGTGTCCCCAACGTGTCCCCTCCCCTGGACCCCATCCCACGGTCAGTGATGGGACCGGGATGGGGCTGGGAATGGGAACTCACTCAGGGCTGACCCCAAAGCCCCCCTGAAGCCCCCCTGCCCCTTGCCCGTTCCCAGGGAAAAGGGATGGAAGCGCCGCCACTTCCCCAAAAAATTCCTTTGGGCCGAAATCCCCGAATCCCAAGGGATTTGTGAGGGGAAAAGCCGCCTCAGACCCCGCTGGGGATGAGGGAGTGAGGAGCTGAACGCTCCCCATCACCCCAAAAAGCCGAAGGTGCCGTTCCCACCCGTCCTTCCCCGCTCCCGCGGTGTCCCGGGATCCCAGGGAATTCCCGTGCAGCCAGGCTGGTGAGGGAGCGCTGTATTTGTGGTGGCACAGGGGTGACAGCGAGGGTGGCACCGACCCCGGCACCCCCGAGGAGCGAACCAGGAGGAATCCATGTAAAAATAGAGGGAATATTTACACACAGGATCCTTTAAAAAGCTGGGATGTGGAGTGGAAACTCCAGGGCTAGAACGCGGCCCGGGGG
Source organism: Struthidea cinerea (assembly GCA_013397865.1). Taxonomy (NCBI): domain Eukaryota; kingdom Metazoa; phylum Chordata; class Aves; order Passeriformes; family Corcoracidae; genus Struthidea; species Struthidea cinerea. The sequence goes on along the minus strand of VZTI01004936.1, from coordinate 53,568 downwards.
CTGGGTTTAGGGGCTCCAGCAGGTCACAGCCTCACCCCAAAGGTGCTCCTCGCTCCATGGGGTCACCTGAGGAGCCCCTGTCCCTTCCCCTCTCCTCCTGCTTCCACAAAAACCTTTTTTTCCCTGTTTTTCCCCAGGAATCCTCTCCCTGAGGCTCAGGCAGGCCAGGCCTCAGCCCCGCACCCCTTTCCCCCAAACACCCCGTCCCCACAGCCCCGCTGCTGCGGCTTCAAGCGTTAAATACGGCATTTATGGTTAAACGCGGGATCCCGCTCCTTGCGTAAAACGACCCCGGAGAGCAGCCAGGAGCAGCACTCCCAGCGCTGCGAGCTTTGGGATGAGCTCTGCTCCTCCCCCAGACCCCGGGGGGAACCCAAACCCCAAAGCCCTGGAGAGGCAGGGCCTGGCCGGGAGCTCCCGGGAGGAGCCGGGCCCTTCCCCGCGGAGCGGAGAGGTGACAAAGGAGCAGGGCGGTGACGCAGGGCGGTGACACTGCCACCCCCGGCAGCTGCCCCGGGCAGCACGGAGGGCTCCGGGCACCGAGTCCTTCCCTTCCCTTCCCTCCCTTTCCCCCGGGAACGAGCAGCGATGGGTGAGGAAAAGCCAGCAGGAAAAGCCCCTCTGCGGACAGACAGACGGACGGACGGACGGACGGACGTCCTGCTCCGTGTCCGCGCCTCTCCTCCCTGCTCCGCGCCGCTGCCGGGCGCTCAGAAGTCGCTGAGGATGCTGATGTCGGCGAACTCGGCGCGGTACCGGTGCGAGTAGAGGCTCAGCAGCAGCGCCCACTTGAGAGCCATGAAGCTCCACACGCACGACAGGTAGTAGCTCTTGGGGTCAGTCAGGGCTGGCAGAAAAAAAAAAACAGGGATTCGGTGGAAATTCCAGCCCCTGGGAGCTCTGCACGGCGCTGCGTTCCCTGGAATTCCGCCGGGATGGGATGGTTTCCTCAGCTCTGCCCCCCCGCCCCCGAACTCGCCCGGTTCGGGGCTCGGGTTTGTGGGAATTCCTCAAGGAAATCACCCCAAGCTGCAGTTCGTTCCTCACCCCTCTCTCCCTCCTCTTCCAAAACGTCACATCCCAGGCCAAAAAAAAAAGAGGAAAAAACCCAATTCCTCCTTCTAGAGATGCTTTTCTTGCTTGGTGGGATCAACATTTAACTTCCATTAATATTCGCTGATCCCCTGCGCAGGCGGGGCCGGCCCCCCTCAGGGAATGCCAGGAACGGCCTCTTTCGGGAGAAATCTGCCGATTTCCTCTTTATTTACCCCAAAGCTGCCTCTTCCCAGGGATTCTTTTGAAGCCAGGGGGGACTGGCTCTGCTTTTTGAGTGGTGTCACATCCCCTGTCAACGTCTGGGGGTTGTTTTGTCACCAAATTTGTCACCAAATTTGAGGGACGCTTCCGGAACCGGGTGGGGAAACGATCCCAGCTTGAGCTGCCTGGGGGTGGGGGGTCACCAAAAATGAAGAGAATTGGTTTGAGGAATGCACAAAGCAGCATTTTCCTGGTCAATTCCGGTCATTCCACGTCCCAGCCCTAAAATCATTCCTCTGTGCAGGGCTTCTACTTTGCCCCAAATCAGGACTTTCCCTAAAAAACCCAATTTTCTCCCCAAACAGTTTTTCCTCCCGTCTCCAAGAAAGGAGGGGACGGCAAATATTTGGTTTTCCTTTCATATCTGTATTTTTAAGGATTTCACACATGGATTTTCATCCCTTTGCACCAGGAAAACTCCACGGGGAGTTTCTTTAGGCTGAGCCAAGGGGTGTTTTTGGGGTTGTGACCCCACGCAGCTTCTCCACCTCCCCCAGGACAACCCCGTGGGGCTTCTCAGCAAACAACAAACACAGAAAACCTCCAAGAAAACAACCCCCAAACGTCCTCCCTTTGGTCTGGGGCCCAGGAGACCGCGGGAGGGATTTGGAGCCGTTCCTGAGGGAACGTTCAGGGGTTTGGAGCAGGGAATGCTGAGTCAGCGCCGAGGCCTGGCGCTTGGAGCTGCTCCAGGAGGGATGGACGCGACCTTTGTCACGGAAAGGAGGAAATTCCCAGGTTTTTTGAGGGCTTTGTCATGGAAATGAGGCAATTCCAGGTTTTTTGGGCGGCGGGGGACGGCTCCTGTGGCAGCGATGTCACAGCAGGGCAGTGAAAGGCGGGGACATCCCTGCAGCCTGTCCCCAAAGGAGGGACAGTGCCCTGCTCTGTCCCCTGAATGCCCCCCCCAGTATTCCCAGTCCTTCCCAGTACTCACACTGGTGCTGGGTGATGGCCAGGGCCAGGAAGGCGCAGAAGCCCAGCCCGGAGAGGGCGGAGAAGAGGATCCCGACGCAGAGGAAGAACCTCAGCCCTTTTAACCAGGTCCTCCAGTAATCCTGCAGGTACATCACATGCGTGATTAGGGCCCAGAGCGCCAGCACACCTGTCCAGGTGACAGCAGGGACATCAGAACGGCACCCATGGACAGGTAAAACACAGCCCAACCCCGCCCCAGAGCACCTGGGAGCTCCAGGGAACACCTGGGGACAGCAGGACACCTGTCCAGGTGACAGCAGGGACATCAGAACGGCACCCATGGACAGGTAAAACACAGCCCAACCCCGCCCCAGAGCACCTGGGAGCTCCAGGGAACACCTGGGGACAGCAGGACACCTGTCCAGGTGACAGCAGGGACATCAGAACGGCCCCTCAGCCCCCCCCACCCACATTCCCTGCCCAGGACAGGCCGGGTTCCCACCCTGGGACCCCCACCGGATGCTCCATGAGCAATCCCCCCGTGCTGGGGTCCCCAGGCTGGCGGGAGGGATTCGGGAGCAGGGCAGATGCCGCGGCCACAACTGCAGAGTCATCGCTCCCCAAACGCTGTCCCAGGGTCTGGTGACAGAGCTGACCCCGCGACTTCCCCAAAATCCACCTCCCCCACTTCCTGCTGGCCCGGGCTCCAGCGCTTCCAACCCACATTTCCGACAGAAATGGGGAACTTGGGGTTTTGAGTCAGCAAAAAGCTGCTCCCCGCTGAGCCGGCCCGGATGACTCAGCAGAACTGATCCAAATGCTTAGTCAAGGTTTGGTGTTCCCACCCCAAAATCACCGCTGCCACCCGAGCTCTGCATGGGGAGGGCAGCACCCGAGTCCCTCGAGTTCCCCCGAACCCAATCCAAGCCCTGATCCAAACCCTGGTCCAAGCCCTGATCCAAATCCTGATCCTAACCCTGATTCAAACCCCAATCCAAGCCCTGATCCAAACCCCGATCCAAGTCCCTGGCCCAGCTCTCCAAGGGCAGCTCTGGGCCAAAATATCACCCCAAAAAAGGAGGGTTTGAAATGATTTCTCCTGGGAAATGAAATAAAAGTTGTGACTTACTGAAAGCTTGGGGTGACTGACTGCAGGAGCTGCAGGTTTTCACCTCAGGGGTTCCCCCCAAATCCCCTCCTCCTTCCCAAAAGCACTTTGTCCCTAAACCCTGAGCCACGGGACAAAACCCCGGAGCGGCAGCAGAGCCTGGACAGCTCCAGTCCCACCCTGGGTTAAAACAACACCCAAACGCCTCCATAAAAACACGGATCCCTGCGGATTTACCCCACACCCAAGGGCTGCGGTGACCCTGCAGCAGGAGCTGCTCCATCAGACACAATCCACAAGGATTTCCAACTGGGAAGCTCCCTCTGAATCCAACCCCAATTATCCCGGGGACGCAAAGCCCCAGGAAAAGGAAACGGCCCCAAAGAGCCCCGTCTGAGCCAAGGGGAGAGGAGCCCGCAGGTATCGGGACAAGATCAACTCCTGGTTAAAACACAAAACCCTCCCAGCACCCCTGGGAGGAGCTGAAATGAATCCCAGAAGTTCAAAGCAGGCCTGGAAGCTGAGGCACAATTCCTCCCCCCGCCACCAGACCCAAATATTTGGATAATATTTGGGTTGTTTGAGCTCAAGGGAAACAAACTTTCCCTCTCTGCAAACATCCAAACAAAAACTGGGAGAAGCACGAGGTTTTGTCAGCCCCCTGCTCGTCCCCGAGGAGATCCTTCGACCCCAGGGAAATCAGGGATGTTTGTTGGGAATGAGCTCAGCTCCACGTGCTCAGGGCAGGGCCCCGTGTCCCGCACGGAGATCCCGGGGAAAAACAACAAATCTGCAGCAGAGGCCAAAAAAAATCCCCAAACAACCACAAAAAAACCACAGAGTTCTTCCGCAAGGAGCCCCCTGATCCCAGCGTTCCTGCAAGGAGCATCCCGATTCCAGCTCCAAACGGGTGGTGATGGCAAAGAAAAGGAGGGTAAAAATGAAAATAACATTAAAAGCTCCCTGCAAAGTCCCAGAAAATGGTGACCAATTCCAAGTTTTTTTTTTTTTTTCCCCCGTGTGTTTACAAAGCCTTCAGTCCTTTTCCAGCCAAACAATTCCCTTTTATCCACTCCAGCTGCAGCATCGGCTGGAATGAGCTGAAATCCCCACTCCAACAGCAGCCGGAGCTTTGCCAGCTGAAATTTTGCCATTTCCATGTTTTCCAAACGTTGCCTCTCCTGGGGGATCCCAGGAGCCTCGGCTGGGTTTGGAATAAGTCAAAAATGGGGGGGGTTTTCCTGCCAAAACTGCTGGGGATCCACACGGAAATATTTTAGGAAAACAGCTCCGGAAGGAGAGGAACCTTTGGAATATTCTGGTGTTGCAGCTGATCCCGAGTTCAGCTCCCACTCCTCCCGCTTCTCAGGTGCTCTTAAAATTCCAGGAGTCTCCAAAGCCCCCACAACTGGGTGGAAACACAACAAAACCCCTGGAAGAGCCGGGATCTGGGGTCCGGGATGGAGCTGCAGCCCCCACCGGGAGTTTCTGCCTCCAACAGGGCCACGGGGCCGGGCTGGGATTTGGGATGATCCCAAAAGTCCCAAATCTGCACCCCGGAGATCCTGGGGATCGGGGAGCTGCTCCTTCCAGGCAGCAGCGGGGGATTCTCACTCCCGAAGCCGACTGGAAGGACTGGAAGGGCTGCTCAGCACCTGGAATTCCATAATTACAGGGAACCGAGGGCTCCAGTCCCAGCCTCGGTTTCCCTCCGTGGAACTTGAATATCAGACTTGGGTTTAATAAAGTTTTGACTGTAAATAACAGGGAATGAGCGAAATTTAGCGCGGGCAGCACTGGAGGGCTGATTCCCAAGCAGGAAAGGTCCTCTGGGAGATAAGGGAAATATCAACAAACCGATTGCAGAGACAAAGCTGGAGATTCCTCGGGATCCGGAGGAATTCTTCCAGCCAGGAAGTGTGGGGATAAACATCCCCAAACACAGATCCCAAAGGCACGGCACAGGCATTAAAAATGAGATAAACATGGACCAAACATGGCAGAGCTTGGCTTAATCAGGGCACCTTAACGAGGATCTGCAAATTCCGCTGTCAAAATTCCACTGTCAAAATTCCTCCCTGAACACAAACACAGCAGAAAAAAAACCTTCGTGTGCTCTTTCTCCCGCGTTTCTGCTTCAAGACCTCCCCGCAAAGCAAAGTGTGGGAATTCTCTGCTGAATCCCAGCTCCAGCTGGAATTAAAAGCTTTTTTTGGAGGGAGAGGAAGCAGAGACGAGCCCAGTCCTGCACCGCATCCCTGGATGCTTTCTAAATTTTAACTTCACTTTCTACTCTTCCTCCAGGAATCCAGCCAGGGAAGCCCTGGAGCTGCAGGACTCTGTCCTGCTCCAACCCAATCATTAACCCAGAGCCACAGACCCCCGAATCTCCCAGATTTCTGGGCACACTGGGGTGCAGTTTTACCCCTGCAGTCCAAATCCCTCTTCCAGAGGAGTCTGGCACAGCTGCTTCCAGCGCTTTGGGGAAATCAGGAGGATTTCTTTGCTCTCCTAAAAACCTCAGTCCCAGGGAAGGGGCTCCTCGGCCCCATTTCTGTCCTGGCACCCCCATAGCCCTGACACCCCACCTGAAACCTCCCCTCAGCCCTGGGGAAGGGGCTCCTTGGCCGCACCATCACCCTGAACCCCCTCAAACCTCCCCTCAGCCCTGGGGAAGGGGCTCCTTGGCCGCACCATCACCCTGAACCCCCTCAAACCTCCCCTCAGCCCTGGGGAAGGGGCTCCTTGGCCGCACCATCACCCTGAACCCCCTCAAACCTCCCCTCAGCCCTGGGGAAGGGGCTCCTTGGCCGCACCATCACCCTGAACCCCCTCAAACCTCCCCTCAGCCCTGGGGAAGGGGCTCCTTGGCC
>VZTI01004935.1:340191-459498 GCA_013397865.1 Struthidea cinerea | reverse complement strand
GCAGAGAGACAAAGAGACAGTTAGGAATGGGGATAGCTGACTCCTCCACATGTGATATACTTGATAGGAAAGCTTTGGGTTGCTGAAGAGGGCTTGACCTAGATCTTTTGTTCTGATGCTCGAGAATAGGAATGGTAACACCATGAAGCTGCAGCAGGGCATGTAGAATAGAAAGGAGATTGATTATAGCCCACTTTAAATTAATGGCACATCTAATGGAGCAGTGTGGAACCTAGCAATCTGCTTGTTTCTCTGTGGTGGAAATAGCAGAGCTAATGACATTTTAGACCTAGACTGGAAGCTTTGACTGATGGAACATGTTTCTAGGGGGTGTTTTTTATGAAAAGGTAGTGGGTACGATAATCAGAAAAAAAGCGGTCTGGTCTTCACTGGAGGAACAAGACCAAAAGTGAGACCAGAAAAAAGAAAACAAATATGAAATTTCAGTGAAGATAAAAGCACAGTAAAGGATTAAATTGATCAAACATCGAAAATGGTTAAGTCAGAATGAGCAACACAGTTCATTGCGGAGAAATGCTGGTTCAGAGCTAGGGTGAGGTGAAGGTGTTATGCTGCAGTCTCTTACATCACATGAGAGAGCTGCCCATGAATTTAGTATGCTTTTGGCAGCTGCTGAAGCTAAAATGCCTTTGGAGTAATTCTGCACACACAGACCAGAATGTGGATGTGTCCTTAAGGCAGAACACTTGGACAGTGGGTAAGAAGACCCAACTAGGAGTAGCAGAAGATGATTAAAAAGAAGAAGATGACATCTCAGATTGACTGGAATTATGTTTCCTACTTGGCCACAAAGACTTTCACAAGCAGTATAGCCAATAAAAAATACGCCAGAAAATGTAAGTCAGTACTCTTTTGCCAAAGTAATGAACTATTTGCACAAAAGTCATGTGTGAAGAACAACTGAGCTGGGCCTAATTATTTGGGTTGACAAAAGGCCTGCTAGCAATAGAAAAAGGCATTCTGAAACCAAGGCTGTGGTTCAGTCTGCTCTCTTATGGGAAGCCAGTCTGTCTTATATCGATGTAATTGTGGATTCCTTTCTGATGTCGACCTCTTAAAAACACATGGGTGGCACTTTGTCCTTTCCAGTGAGCCAGGGAGCAGTTCTAGTCAGGCAATTTAGCACTGGCCATGCTTATCCAGGCCTTCCCTTGAGTTTTGGGCAGGCTGTAACAAGTTTGTAGTTGGTGCAGAACAGCGCCATGGACATGCCTTTTCAGGTTGTATGATGACTGGTGTACAACGTGTGGAATCACAAATGGAGCTTGTGTTCTTGGTCCTCAACTGCAGAGTGTAGCAGGGACAGCACAGGGGTGCCTGACTCTGTACAACACACTGTGGCTGCTCCATTTAGCCTTAGCCTCTCCAGACTAAGGCTAAAACTTCTCTGTGTGAGGGCTGGTCTTAGGTAGTGGAATGACTCTGAACACAAAGTGTGTGTATGAGTTAGGCTGTTGTTAGATACGTTGGCTTTCTGATACTACAGCTTGTGACTTCTCAGTAAAGGATGGTAGAAACATATTGAAGAAACAATGTATATGGAGCTTACAGAGGGGAAATACGTTACAGGCAAACTACTGACAAATCCTTTTTGTGTTTTCCCATACTATACCACTGAAATCAATAGTGAGATACCACTTGATTGCCAGGAAGAGAGCTATCAGCAGTGATAGATAGGTAATTGTCTTAAAGTGACGCGTTTTAAAAAAGAGGTCTTGACAGCATTGTGCTTCAAGTTTTCTGCTTGAACTGTTAGAAAACACAGAAGGCTGAAGCCTGTTGCTACAAGTAAAGACTGTGGAATTCACAGGGGAGTACATTCTCATCACTAAAACTGAAACTAAGTTAGTATTAGATAACCCCTCACTGACTGCTGCCTTATAGTTATATTGGGTAATGCTATTGAAAGCAATTAAGGATATACATGGTAAAATATATTCAGTCCTGACTACTTTACTGCTAATATCATCAAAATGAATGCTTCTGTGAGAAAGAATAACAACTTTGTATGATGAAGGAATGAAGAATTGAAAAAGCAGTGACGAAATTCAATATGCCAGGTATATTTGTGTGTAAACATGTAACTAAGAGATGCAGGAAGGAATGTAGGAATTTTTACATGAAATTGTATCGAGCATAAAGTAAACAACAGAACAAAAGAGAATGAAGGAGAATATTGGCTTTTGATAATAATTTCTGATTGCCGAGATGTACTATGTATCTATTTTTATATATATAGTAAAACTTCCATCAGCTACAAGACTAAATGATTTATATCTGAAGTGAAGAAGTACCTAGGAAACTTAGGCATTCACTAAAAAAATGAAAGAAACAGCAATGATTTGTATTAGCCAATTCATGTGGCAACTTCATATATGGTACAAAGATACAGGTAAAGATGTTTGCCCTGTATGTTTCACTTCCTCTGAAGATCTACTTTGTACTTTACATTTCTGGTCTCATTGATCTATCTTCTCTTTTTCTTCTGCTACCCTACCATTTATTTACCATTCTTTACCATTTGTTAAGAGTTCTTCCTTTCTTTTATCTCCTTTTGCTTTTTTTGTCCTTTGCCATTGCCAAACTTCCATTCATGTATTTTCCTGGTTTTTTCTGCTCCCTTTAGCATTACCTGTTGTATTTACAAATTGTCCAGCACCAGTCTGTCAAAATGATTCCTTTTAAGAGTTATCTTAGGAGAAGGTTAATTGGCTAAAAGTATTTTTGTGCTTAATTTATACTATCACTCAGTTATATAACAAATCAAATTCTGCCCAAAATCTGAAATGACAAAGTTCCTTTTCCTCTTGTCTCACTAACATGGCATAACAAGTGCTTTGCAGTGAGAATTTAGCAAGCAAAAATGATGGTGGTCATGCATAGTCAAGCCCAGTTTGTCAGTATTGAAACTCCTCCATAGTGCCAATAGCACTGAAAGCTTGCTTTAAGAGATAAGCCAGAGACGTATGAAGCCTAGCCTGAGAGTGTCTCCTTCACTGATCTGTGAAGCGTTCTTTTTAGAGCCAAGGCCCCAAAGTGAAAGTTGTCATTGTTACTTGAAATTTTGACATGAATATTTGTAATCACACTTTAACTTCCAAGAACAAAGTTCTGTGTATGTTCTGTGATTTCTTGTTGTTTTTCTTTGAACTCATATTTCCCACACTGGAGTAGGAGCACATTGACTTGCTGGTGTATAAAAATATGGAAAAAATGTAGACCTTCTTCAGAATCAGAGATTCTAAAAGATAAAAGAAAATGGCAGACAAACATTGGTTGTAAGAAATGTAACATACACACCAAACTCTTTGTGTAAACATGGACTAGTCTTCCCTCATTCTTTACTTTATCATTGACTACTCATTTCTTTTTCACTTTCCTGTCTCTTTTCTTTTGCACTTACTTTCCTCTGTGATTGGAGCCACTTGTCATTCTTTCTGTAAAAGTTGACTTAAATATATTTTGTCTATAGTTAATTAAGCAATGGGAGAATCCTCTTGGAGAGATCTACATGCTCGAGATCAGGTTAAAATCACATCATCATCAGTATATCCTGGCAGATACAAACTGTTCATGTTTCAGTGCCTTTTCTGAATAGATCCTTTAACTACTTGCTAGTATTTGCTCCAAAGTTACAGTTCATTACATATTACTTGAGTTTCATTATATGACTGTCTGTGACGATCAGTATCAACTAAAAGAATATTTCATTCACCAATCAGAAGAGGAATTAAAATTTTTACTATCCTGATAATTTGTATGCAGAACTTAACAGTGTGAATGAATGTATTTCAGAAACGCTTATAAATTCACGTATCACTCATTATTTCCTGATAAGCTTAATTCAAAAGGAGTCATTAACAATTTACTTTTAATGCCTTGGATGTGATGAAAATTTCTGAGATAATGTTGACATTCTCATGGTAGCTTCTTATTGTCAGCTTCATACTGTAAATAACATGCTTGTCAACATGTGACATGTAGGTACAGAGAATATATGTAGGTTCTTTTAAATTAAAGTTTTGAAAAACATTAGTGTGGAGTTGGGTCATCTTAACTTTGGATGTGTTGAGTGCACTGTTCCCCCATAAGCTGATAATGGATAATACAAGCTTTGGGAGAAGGGTAGAACCGCAGTGCCTGCAGAGCTTGCTTTCTAAATTATTTACTAAATTATTTTACGATTCTATGGTAATCAATAACTTATCACTAAAGATTGGGCTATTAGCCCACATGCTGTCCAATGCATTTACTATTTGCAAGATTACTGGAAGGTATTCAACATATCTTCTTAATTTTTTTATGTTACATTTATGCATACCTTATTACAAGGTTAGTTGTGCATCGCTGATAATATACCTACTTTCTATAGACTTAGATGACCATTAATGCCTGGAAATACAGCAAGACATTCACAATAACCAACCATCTCCTTTGGACTGATTCCATGTTTTGTGTGAAGATGTATTCCATAACTCATTTTGAAATAACCTGCCCTATAGTGCCTTTGTGTTACCCCTCCTAGTTCTGGGAAACCTTTTCAAATGTTGTGTCAGCTATGGTCTAAAGTTGCTTTGCAAATTGTTGGCAGCTCAGGGTTTTGCAGAACACTTGGTATTCTCAGGGATGACCTAGTAGTTGCTGTCTGTCTGATCTCCTGCAGTGTTTCAAGTGTTTTCCTGCCTTGTCTCTGTTAAATCTTCTTGTTCCACTATATTTCTTTTCCCTGACTTTTGCATCTGGACTTATTTGGTGTTGTCCAGGGCATGTCTCACCATCCAGAGGCAAATTTGATTAGGTAGATTGGTATCACAGCCTGTGATCAGGGGGGAACCCTTGCTACTGACGGAAGTACTAGGAGCAGGTACAGACAGAAGAAAAGGAAGAAAAGGAAGCTGTGAATAACGAGGTGCTAGTCTCAGTGCCTGAGTTAGGAATTTATGGTGGCTGTACTCAGCACTGGTGAAGCCACACTTTGAGTGCTGTGTCCGGTTCTGGCCCCTCACTCCGAGAAAGACATTGAGGTGCTGGAGTGATTCCAGAGAAGGGCAACGGAGCTGGGGAAGGGTCTGGAGCATAAGTTCTATGAGGAGCAGTGGCGGGAACTGGGCATATTTGGCCTGGAGAAAAGGAGGCTCAGAAGTGACTTTATCACTCTCTACAGCTGCCTGGAAGGAGGTATTGGCCAGGTGAGGGTCAGTCTCTTTTTCCAAGCAGCCAGTGACAGGATGAGAAGACATGACCTCAAGCTGTTCAAGGTCCTGATATACAATCTGAACCAAGCCAAGGTTGGTTCAGATTGTACATCAGGAGGAAGTTTTTCATGGAAAGGGTTGTTAAATATTGGAATGACTGCTCAGGAAGATGGTGGAGTCCCCATCCCTGGTGGTGTTCAAGAAATGACTGGAAGTGGCATGTAGGGCTTGTGACACTTAGTGGTTAATGGTCAAAGATTGGACTTGATGATCTTAGAGGTATTTTCCAACCTAAATGATTCTGTGATTATGTGAAACTAGTACCTCACATACTGATGAGCTACTGATGGTATGGTGGTGGGATCTTGTTGCCTGGGAAGCAGCAGTTCCTGGCTCCTGCTGAGTTCCTTCCAGCAAGTCCAGCCACTGAGTTAGAAAAGAAAAACACAATCTGACATATAATCCTTGACAAATTGCTGACCCTTGTATCTGAGGGATGAGAGGAAACTATTGTCTATGTTCACACAATTCTTTTCTCTGTAAGCAGCAATTCTTTGTCCTCAGCCTTAAGAAAAAAAGTCTGTGTTGAACAGAAAGTTCGGTCTCATTTCTGTGTGTAAGAAGTCCCTTTTACAGATGATTGAATTCAGCCGTGTCTGGAGTGAATGTAACAATTGTTTAAAAACGTGAAGTCTTAGATTATATCCAGCTGATTGTGTAGGGGGATTTTGCAGGCAGGAAGAAGTTAATTATTCAAAGCTGGATCCAAACCAGGATTTGGTTTATTGGCTCACACACTGTAAACTTGATAGCTCTAAAGTGGTAACTGATGTACTTTTTTTAGTATCATTTGTAAGCGTGTGCAATGCTGTAAGAAGGTGTTTTTCCAGCGAGCTCAAGGAACAACTTTTTGCCTGTTCATTATTCAATTACATTTTTCTTGAGAAAAGGAATGTAAGCTAACATAATATTCTAAAATTTACTGAAAAAAATATCTAAGTAGAAACTTTTCAGGTCATGGTTTAGAATTCCTTGGTTTTGCTTTTTCCCCCTCAAAATGGTCAGGGTCAACATGACCAGTATGTTTTCAGTGTTCTCATTTGTAGTAATGTGCTGTTATCTTGGTGGTGTCATTATGCTGAAGAATCACAGCTAGATTTTCATCATAGTAAGGGCTAGCAGATTTGGTTCCTGAATGGTGAAGTGAAACTTACTGATGAAAATCTAGACTAGCAAAGCTAATGAGTGTTTTATTACTGATCCTGTAGGATAAGGATGTTCTCCGAGGAATTAAGTCTTCAACCATTATTAGAAATTTAAGCACAAGTATGATTTTCTATTAATCTTGATTTTATTTAAATAAATAGGTGTTTGCTGTTGAGTTCAGTAACAGCTGGACTGGACTCCCTTGTTGAATTCTGCAAGATTCAGATGACCTCTGCTAATCCCTCTTGTTTATATGGAACCTAAGGTATCAATACCACGAATGAGAAAAGATTTTCAAGAAAATACTCAAGAGAATGAATTTTCATAAGAGTTATCTTAATTAGTCTCTAACTTCAAATTTGACTTAATGCACAAGTTAAAGATTTTAGAGGGTATAGCCCATACTTAGAGTGATATTAATATTGCCTTCTAGAAAAACTTTAGGGAGGATGAAATTCAGACTTACAAAAGAATGGAAATAAACCTGTCACTGTGCTCTTAAGACAAGTTGGTACTCAAAAATTAACGAGAAGAAAATACCAATTTTTAGTTAAAACAGGCAAGACATTTGAGTTACTTACAGAAAAATAGGATCATTATGAAAGTACATTGAACCATTCAGAAACTTCATAAAATATTGGTACAAAAGTAAAGTTATTTCAAGATACAACGGTACTGTTTTTTCCTTTCTGCATGTTGTTAAAGTTAACCAAGGAGGAAAAGTTTTCTAGAATACATGAAGCCTATATCAGGTAAAAGAATCTTCAGCAGGAACATTCTTAAGCTGTATAAGACTTGATACTGTTAATGCCATGTAGCTGTGCTAAAGGAGTTTGATCTATTTGTGCCTGTTAGAACTTTTTTTTTTTGGTAGATGAGTCCAAAATGCAGACAAAAAGATGTCACCTCTGGCAGACAGAATTGATTTTCTGCAAGGGAGTTTAATCTGTTTTGTGAACAGAAAATGTAATGCGCAAGTAATGTTTTGTGACGTTGCCTATGTACAAATGGAGACTGAAAAAAATGTTTCCTTGGAAAAATTTAATGTATAAAAGAAGAAGAAGCAAAGGGAAATTCTGTACTCAGTGAAGTTAAATTTTTTTTCATTGTCTTCTAGAAGGTCAATTTTTATCCTCAGTTTTCCAAAAATGGACTATCCAGGTGAGTAAATGCAATCTAACCAAACTGTAAAGAAATGTCACAGTAACAGAGGTCATCTACATTTGCAGCCTTTAATGGTACATTTTGTTACAATGTGTATCTTTTCAATTACAGTTGATTTTTGAAACACATCTGTATTTTTGAATCATGCAAGACAATGCTAGTGTCAATTTCTTTATGAAATGAAACTACAGTGTAATGGTGAAGGACAGGATGCTAACTGCTTGACTGATCAACACACAGCTTGAAAGGAAAGGAAGCACAGTGGATCCACTTCCTATTTGAGTCAAACCGTAGTGCTAAAAAAAGAATCACTGATAATAACAACGAAGTAAGTTATGTGAAAAGGGCCACAAAGTGTCAAGGTAAAAAGGAGGAAAACACAAGTAACGAAATTGTTGAAGAGATACAGAGGACATTGTGCCTCTGTCAATGATATTTGGGGTACTGTGTAAATTTTAGCTACTGCAAGAAAAAGGAAGTTTATCTTCTTTTGTTTACTTTACACAACTAATGCTTTAAATAAATTGCTTTAAACAGTAGATTTCTTTAAAACCCCACCAAGTTTCAACCTTTAATCTTCTGTATTTCTTACGCCAGGACCTCTGGGGTTTCTGTTGTTTTTTGGTTACATTGGTACAATGGGCATACAACTCACTCTTCTGTGAAACCAAACATATCTCTCTAATTATCATGAATGTGTTATATTACCTAGCTCACTTCTTTGGATTCTTACTGATGATAGTATCTTCTGACTTTTCTAAGGTGTATTAGGTGACTATATTAGGTATAGTAAGCATTGTGTTGTCTAATGTAGGTATGGGAGATGCTTCTTAGTCCATCTAATAACACCAGGAGGAGTTTGGATAATTTTATCATCTTAGTCCTATGTTGGTTATGGTATACTAGCGGTAGAGTCAAACCCTGCTCCATTCCCCTCAGGTACAAGTTTGTTAAAACTTTTCCTAGCAGCCTGTGTTTCCTAGACAACAGTCAACATCTAAGCAAGGCCTTGCATTTAAGTGAAGGGTTTCAATTTGTGATCCAGACTGTATAAATTTACTGACTCCAGACTTTTCAGAATCTGTAAAATTTTCATTTTTTTGGGACATCTGTTATTTTGCTAAGCCTGATCATCAAGCAAAGCCCTTTGTGTTCTCCACTAACCATGATTAGCCATCTGGCAGCTATCTGTAAATTTAGTTTCCCAAACCGTAATTTCTTTCCAGTGCTAAGCCTAGGCGGATGACCAGGGGCCTCCACTGGCGTCTGCCTTTCTGTTATTTTTAAAAATTACTTCCAGTACTTCTGCCCAGTACTTAGCACCCTTGTTTACTTTAGAGTATTTCCAGCAGATGGGGAAGAATGTTCAATTTTCCTCACATTCAGCACATTTCCAAAGAATGCCGATTTCTTTTTTTTTTTTTTAGAGCTATAATGGAACAAGATACCACTGGAATAATATGTTTCAAAAGGATTTTCTTTCATGGTTGCACTGCTTGATGATCATAGAGATCTCTCAGAGGCCACTGTTCATCTTGCCTTGTGTTGCTTTGACTGTGGCCTGAAAGCAGAAGCATAGTCTGTAGAATGAATCTGCTCTGAAGAAGTACTCCAGGCCTTCTCCCCTGCTTCGTACAGCTCTGTATTCACACTAACTGAGGCTGGCAGTTACAACTGAGAAAACAAACAGCTGCTCCAGATTACACGAAGAGCAAAATAGTGCTCAATTCCAAGGTAAGAATTGTTAAAGAAGTGAAAAAGCCCCACTGCAATATTATCTGTAGTTTTTCTCGTGGTTTGGAAGAGTGCTACATTTGCATGCTATGGAGACTTGTAGAAGCTTTGAGTTATAAAGACAAACACAATGATTTTGGTAGTGCTTTATGCCAGTGACATGGCTTCCCCAGCCTCTGTTCAATATATAGGGTTTATATTCTAAATATATGGATCAATACCCCTACAAGACTGGAAAGCACACACACTCTTCGTGCACTTAGCAGTGTTGGGAAATCACTGAAGCTAAGATGAAGTTATGCTGATGTGGTTTACTTTTAAGGGTGATGGTGCTTTACTCCACTTGTGTAATGTGTTGTCAGAAAGAAGAAGAGCTGGTGCTTTCCACTTGTATATTTTGTGGCTCACTCTCAAGTTTTACCTGGGTAATATTCTCAGCAGACAGGCTACTACATTTCCACAGAAACAATTCAGTTCCAAGCCCAGGAAATACAGATAAGAAATGAAATAGAAACATTGATCTAAACTTTGTGGTTAAATAATTATTGGTAGCAAGAAGTCTGCCTTCCCATTTTATTCATCAGCTGATTCATCTAGATCAGGCCTTAAATCAGTTTTGAATGGACTGAAGTCAGTGTAGTTTAGAAAGCTGTCACAGAGGTTTCTGAAACTTTTCAATCTTACATTAAGAAAGGCTGTGGGTAGTGTAGCTGTGTGATAGGAGTCTCTGTATGCATAAAAAATTATTATGCAGGACACAGAATACACTCAAATAACATTGGTGGGAAAAGTCCAGGGAAGGCTCATGGGAGTAGGTTACAGTTTCTGATCTTTTCAGGCTACAACACAGGCAGAAGCTGTTTCAGAGTGTATTCTGGAGGAGTGGGTGTAGGAAGTCGTGCAGTGCTCAACAAGCTCATGATTTGGCAGGTGAATTCCCCCTTCAAAACATGCTCATAGCTCCTGGCATTTTGCCTGCTTTTCTAGTTTAAGATGGGAGGAGTGAATTTCCATGTATAAAAGTACTTTTGTCTACAATTCACCTCAAATAGTTGTTGAGCAGCTGCCATACTTTCTAGCTGGCCTTAAGCCTCAAACCCTGTGACAGAGAAACTTTTTTTTCTAAAGCACTGGGGAACACAAATATGTTTTTTGGAGATTTTTAAAAAATATAAACATTTGAGCTACATTGGAAATATTTTTCAGACACAAATTGGACTTTCTCTTAAAGAAGCCAAGAAATATTTGGGAAGAAAGATATTTGTATTTCTATTTTCACTTTCTGTATTAAATCACTCAGCCTGTGTGTGCTGATTACAGCATTTCCTCTTTACTTCTTGTAATGTTCCTCTCTAAGAGAAACACTCATATAAGCATTGCAGCAAATGGGTCTAGCACGTATTTCATTTTTCTCTTCACCTCAGGAGTGTAAATGAGCCTAAAAAAAGACTGTAAAATTCTAAAAGATGCTTTAAATGACTAGCAAAACACAAAGAATTTATACTAAATATATCTTGAGGCTCTTGTGGCATGAGATATAAAGGGTTCTGAAAGTCCTGCTGCACTTACCTACTAGTATGTTTTGCAGTGCAATAGCATCCCAGAGCTCTATAAACAGAATTTTTTTTTAGAGTTGTTTTAGAATTGATGGTAACATCTGAAGCTAAGTCACAACTGCTTGATTCTGACTGGCCCCTTCTGAATTCTGACTGTTCTTCTACAAACATTTTACACTAGCATATGCAGGAATTCCAACAGCTGTACTTTTCAACTGGCCTTGCAGTCTCCCATTTTAGACAATATGTTTACATCTCTGTCTTCTAAAAATAGTAGCAGGAATGAGGTGAAGGGTGAGAAATGCTTTGCAGGAAGACTAAAGAGCACTCTGTAAAAGATTCTTCAAAAGAATGAAGCTATGTAGCTGTTAAAAGAAGGTGTATTTTTTAGTTTATATACACTGCTGACATGTTTGAAGGAGCACAGGCTGTTACCATTAATTTAAAAATAGTTAATAGTTAGAGAAAGTCTAAGGAATTATGCGTATGTGATAGTTATGCTTTATCCACTGCTAAAATGCAGCCCCCTCCTAGGATGAAACATAGTGATGGTTCAAAAGGGGTTATCAGCACTACAAGGATTCTATGTCTCTGATAACCAGAGTGACTAATATTAATGGATGACTTGAAAATACCACCATTTTCAGTAATTAACTGCAAGTGGGCATCATGTTTTCAATTTCAGAAAGCTGCTACTGATGTGCATGGCTGAAACGAGAAACCAACTAAGATACCTTTGCTGTATCACCTTGACCAAAATAGTCTTGTTTTTCCTCTCTGTGCAGCCTGCTTATTTAAGTAATAAATTTGGGGATTACAGGGTCTATTTCTTGTAATGCATTTGCAAAGTAAGAAGCACAATGAGGTTTAAATCTTCACTGGAATGTCTAGGTGCTACTTTGATATAAGGAAATAAATTACAAGCAGTTAAATAAGTAGTCACATGTATGTATAAAGGACGTACTTTGTGTATAAAAGATGCACTTTAGTGCAATTGGAGTCTAATGGAACAAGAATGAATAGCAAAAGATTTGCCTGCGGCTTGGGAGAGGACAGATGCAGTCTGAGACAATGCTGGCTTCTGCCACAAGCTGTATTTCCAGTTATGCTGACTGCAAAGTGAAAGAATATTTTTCATAATAGAATTCACCTTTTTTTTCTGTATAAGCCAACCACACAAACCACACCCTAAATGCTTGCTGTTTTATAAATCACAGTACAGATTACTGTCATGTCCCCTACTGCTCTGTGACATTCAGCTCTTTCATAAATGTGTTTATTGCTTCCTTTCTTACACTCCTGCTAGAGACTATTAAAAGTACTCACTGGTGAGATCTTAATTTAAACTGGGTAATTATTCCCACGAAGTCAAAACTGTTAGCGTAGTCCTGGCATTTTATGGCATAGCTGTGTGATGCTAAACAGCTTGGGTGTATATAGAACACATTCCTGAGGTGGTGTGTGAGCCAGCTACGTTGGTGCTGGCCAGTATGAACAGGTGTGTCAAAACCAGTGCACGATCACAGCAGAAGGTGGCCAGGAATCCACCAGAAGAGAGGCACCGTTAGAATGACAATGGGAAGAGAAACAATAAGCTCCTCTGGCTCTGCCTGGAAAGAAGGTTCCCATTTTGAATACAAAACCAGTAACTGTATTCTAGTGCTTGTTTCTTTGTATGTAGGAAGCATAACCCTGCAGATATTCTTGAAAAATAATCAGACCAAGTCAGAGACCATGCTGCTTACCTCTCATATATCTTACTTAGATTTATTTGCTAATCACATAGGATCCATGCAATAGTTGCTCTCACAACTACTGTGAATACCTCCCTGCAAATTCTTGATTTAACTCAAATCACATTGTGAGGTTCACCGTGGAAACAGGGCATTATGTGGTTGTTCCTCAGTTCCTTCCTTCCCCCTTGCAAGGGCTTTCCAGCATGCTTCTGTATAGACATATGGGACTTACAGCTCAACACATCGAGTTCCATTTTATTGCTTTGCTGCTCTATTCTGTTGATAGGCCCTACAATTTCCTCTTTGCAGAGGTTGGGAAGTGTAAGTTTCAGGAAGCAAGTTCTGATTTTAAAATAATGTATCTTACTAATCCATTAAAAACACAACTAAAATAAGTGAATGTGACATACCTTTTTTATAAAGAAAGTGACTTTTTTTCAGAGTACGCAGCAGAAATTAACTGGTGATCTGAGATAGCCATTTGTATTTTCCTAGAACGTCAACATTCTGACACTCCTTTACCATTAAAAACAAAACAAAACCACACCCAACTACCACACATCACCAAGTATTCATATTCAGTGTTTTCTTAGTCATTGTACAGACAAAACTCTGGGAGACCTGCCCAGGAAGGTTGGGTAATCAGTTTAAAAATGACAAACTGAAAGTTTTAGTCCAAAAATACAATGCCTGAACAAATGCACGTCGTTACAGGGAGGTGGTACACCATACCCTGATGTGCTGCAGCTAAGTGCAGGTGATTGATGTTGTGAGATGATTATTTTACTGAGTTCACATGTTATCATTTCCAATAGTACTTAACTATTACTCTGTGTTGTTGGCATTGAGGGGTTACTACTTTTCATCCTACCATATATGTAGCTGCTGGATCAGTGCTGGCTACTTTCAGGAGTCACCCATAAACAGAAGGAAGACATACTCCCCTGCAAAATTCAGACTCTTGAAGAAATCCAAATGGTTGTCAAAACAAAAATGTCATAGAATCACAGAATTGTTTAGGTTGGAAAAGACCCCTAAGATCATTGAGTCCAACCCTTAACCTAGAACTACCAAGTCCACCACTTAACCATGTCATGAAGTGCAACATCAAAGTTGTCTTTTAAACAACCTCAGGGATGGTGACCCTCCAGTTCTCTGGGCACTCTATGCCAATGCTTGACTACTCTTTCCCTGAAGAAATTTTTCCTAGTTTGCAATGTAACCCTCCCCTGGTGCAACTTGAAGTTGTTTCCTCTTGTCCAATTGCTTGTTATTTCAGAGAAGGGGTTGACCCCCACCTAGCTACAGCCTCCTTTCAGGCAGTTGTGGAGAGTGAGAAGGTTACCCCTGAGCCTCCTTTTCTCCAGGCTGAACAGCCCCAGTTCCCTCAGCCACTCCTCACAGGACTTGTGCTCTAGACCCTTCACCAGCTCTGTTATCCTTCTCTGGACTCACTGGACTCGCTCCAACACCTCACTTTCTTGGAGTGAGGGGCCCAGAACTGGACACAGCACTCGAGGTGTGGCCTCACCAGTGCCCAGTACAGGGGGACAATCCCTGCCCTGGTCCTGCTGGCCACACCATTGCTGATCCAGGCCAGGATGCCATTGGCCTTCTTGGCCACCTGGGCACACCCTGGCTCATGTTCCAGCTCATGTCAACAAGCACCACCACATCCTTTTCCACTGGGCAGCTTTCTGGTTACTCTTCCCCCAGCCAGGGGCTGTTGTGATCCAAGAGCAGGACCTGGCGCTTGGCCTTGTTGAACCTCACACTATTGGCCTTGGCCTGTTGATCCATCCTGTCCAGATCCCTCGGCAGAGCCTTCCCGCCCTGCAGCAGATCAACATTCACAGTCAACTTGGTGTCATCTGCAAAGTGACTGAGGGTGCACTCAATCCCCTCATCCAGATCATTGATAAAGATATTAAACAGAAGTGCTCCCAGTCTTGAGTCCAGGGGAGCCCCACCCATGACCGGCCACCAGCTGGATATAACTCCGCTCACCACCACTCTCTGGGCCTGGACATCCTGACAGTTTTTACCAAGTGAGCAGTGCACCTGTCCAAGCCACGGGCTATCAGCTTTTCCATGAAAATGCTGTGGGAAATGGTGTGAAATGCTTTACTGAAGTCAGGTAGACAGCATCCACAGCTTCTTCCTCAGGAGAGTGGGTGGTCAAGCAGAACCTGCCTTTCATAAGTCCATGCTGGTGAGGCCCAATCTCCTGGTTGTGCTGCAAGTGCAGTTAAGATGACCTATTCCATGACCTTCCCAGCATTAAGGTCAGGTTGACAGGCCTGTAGTTCCCCAGATCCTCCTTGCAGCCTGTCTTGTATTTGGGCATCATATTTGCCAACCTCCAGTTAGCTGGGACCAGCCTCGTTAGCCAGGATTGCTGGTCCGTGATGGAAAGTGGCTTGGTGAGCTCTTCTGCCAGATCCCTCAGTACCCTTGGGTGGATTTCGTCTAATGCCATAAATTTGTGGGGTCACAGGTAATAGACTATGTCCCCTTGGATTAAGGGGGCTTCATTCTTCTCCCCATCCCTGTCCTCCAGCTCAGCGGGCTAGGTATCCAGAGAAAAACTGGTATTGCTATTAAAGACGGAGACAAATGAGGCATTAAGTACCTCATCTGTTTTCTCCTTTGTCACAATGTTTCTCCCCATATCCAGTAAAGGATGGAGATTATCCTTACCTCTCCTTTTGTTGCTGGTATATTTATAGAAACATTTTTTACTGTCTTTTATGGCAGTAGGCATATTAAACTTTTGTTGAGCTTTGGCCCTTAGCTAGGATGTTTTTCTCTGTAACAATTCTCTTTTGAGCTGACACATGATTTCTGTTATGAAAATATACTTTAAAATAGCTTGAAAGACAGTTTCTCAGACTGCTTGAAAGACAGTTTCAAGGGTTGGAATTGTTGATAGATATGCTTGAAAGAAAGTAGTTCACATCTGTGATGGCATTTCTTTGAAGGTCTCATTATTAGAGAACATTTTGACACAGATCTCAGATATCTCTCAGCTTTAGTCAGCTGAGGGATTTGATTTTTTCTTGAAAAATGCTTGGAATAAAAAAAATCAACTTGGCTGCCAATGTAATATTGCTACATAGTTAAATAATACAATGTGATAATGAATACCAACCAACAGAAAAAAACCTCCCAAACTGTTGTGTGGAATACAGAATTTGTCACGCTCTTGCAGATTGTAAAGTTGCAGAAATGCATATGAATTGATGGTTTGACGGAGTTGAGAAGATGGGCCAGGAGATAAGTAAAGCTTCTACTGGTGTAACAGTGTATTGAAGAAAACCATTAACAAGTGATATTTAGTGCAGAGATAAAACTTCATGTTTTAAATTAGGATAGTTTAAGTCATCACTTGAAGCAATTCATGCTTGTTACTTTGGACTGTCCCAGTTTTTGAGTTTAGTCCAACATTTTGGTTAGTAAACTTGTATTATGGAGTTTAGAATGTTAAACAAGGGAGTTAGCTAATGTGGATTTTATTTGCATGTCATTTGGTTGGTGCAGTAATACAAGAAACTTTTCAGACCAGGCTGTTGCCTAAAGCAGAGTGTGTCAGTAAGAACTGAACTCATCCTATAGGTTTCCAGTGGTCTCTGTGGTTTGAATTAATGATTTTGGTTCAGCTCACAGAAGCCAGTTGTAAGCACTGTTAGCACTGGCCTTTTTAATCTTAAAGACAAGTTAAAGAACAAATAAACTTGTGATTTAGATTTACTGTGAGAGTTTTCCATTTGGTACAAGTGGAGAACATGACAACCCCGTCATGCCCTCATCACTTTGCTATAGTTAACCTGTAAATACAGTTCTGCATTCTCAAGTGCTTTTCATCCATCAACTTTTTTTGGGTAAAAATGGTGTGCTGGGGTACTTACTAAAGGGTGCTGCCCAAGAGAGGTTGTGCTGACCACAAGTACCATGTCCGGTGTTCCTTCATGGGTGGTGCTACAAGGCAGCAGCATTTTAATTCGGATCAGCTAGAGAATGTGAAACAAAACCATCCGTTGTGATGATAAGTATTATGTGAGGGGTTCAGTTAGAATTCAAAAAATCTGTCAGGAGAGCAGCTGGAATGTGCTTTTTTAAATGGATTAGTTTGTTTAATCTCTTTTCTGTAGTTTGGGAGGGCAGAGTGGTACTGTGACTCCAAAACCTCTGCCTTTTCTCTTCCATCATCTAAGAAGATAGGGAGATGAGAGGACAAGGAGGATCAAGGAGGCAAAGAGCTAATCTCAGGCAGCAATTCTGTGCCTTTCCTAGCCCAGAGAGTAATCACACAAAGTAACTGCCAAGAGGAGGTTCCACTTTTCTGAAGATACAGGCTGTTTCCAGTCCTTTGCTACTGCTCTGAAGCTGTGGCTCTGGGCTAAGATTCCCAGTGTCCTGAGTGAACTGTCCATAGCCATGGGTAATGTTGCTTTCCAGTCTGTCAGTGATAGCGCTGTGACTAATATATATTCCCCAGCTGAGCTGGCCAAGGTGGCTTTTGGTGAAGAATAAGCATAGGCAAGTGGCCAGGATCTGCTGTCAGACTCTGACTCTCTGCACTGTGCCCTGAGAAGAGCCATTTATCATCTTTACATTTCAGCCCTTAAATTGCTTCCTGCATTCCTCCATCTGATTGTCATAAATACAGAACACTCAAAGCAAGTTCCTGTAAGGAGGGAGTATATAAACCACATTTCGAGGGTTTAACACCTGGGCACTGAAATTAGCTCCCACTAGTCCCAGTTCTAAGAAGCCACTATTGGAAATTTAATCTCTAATCTTTCTGCCTTAGTTTCTTCATATGTGACATTGGGTTAATACTAACCTACTGGGAAGTTTTCAGTGATGGAATGATTACTTTTTTGTTAAGTGCTAAATTTCATTAGAACACATAAATATCTCCTCCAGTTGGCTACAAGATCTCAGTGGATTTTAGTAACCAGTTGCTATCACCACATAAAAGCTGAGAGGAAAATAAAACCTCTGTGAAAGCAGACTGTCTTCCTGTCTGCCACCTTACCAGAAAGCATCAGAAGTGTGCAAAAACTGATACTTGCTTTTTTTTATTTGCATAAAGGACTTACCCTGATTCCTGCCACAGTTTTACAGTGTGCTTTTTACCTTTGTTTGACATGTGCTGATCTTACATTTACAAAAATAACATTGAAAACTACTGTTGATAGATCTGACAGTAAAATGAAATTTTCATTGTGAAAAAGAATTTGGAAAAGTATTTTTTTCTGTTGTGTGTAACAATTGCCTCAGTTAAGAAGGTGGTGTCTGAATTAAGAATAAGTACTCCAGTAAAGCAGTAATATAGCTGGAAATCCTGACACATTGATTTTTGCATTTCTGAAACTAAGTAGTATGAGGTCTGCATCAGGAGCAGTGTAGGAAAGGCTTGAACTGTGCTTTTAAAGTGCCTGTAAATGCAGCATTTGATTAACTGCACAGTAGGTATGTATGCAGGAGTGAAAACAATAAAATCCTGATGTAACTTTATCTGGCGTAAAAACCCCCAACAGAACAGAAGGCAATAGAAGGACAGCAAGGGCACAAATTGTTCCTCTTGGCCTATGCCACTGAGAAGTCATTACATGGAAATTCCCATGTGTATTAGTTATAATGAACCCTCTTAGTGGACATGATTTTGTATTTCATGAAGAAACCTAACCAGTGACAAATCAGAGGCAGCTTTCCCAAGGCATGTCTTGGACTCTACAAAAAGTAAGATGGCAAATTTATTTACAGGAAAATCAGTCTTTTCAAAATGTATAGCTGAGGAGAAAGACTACAGAGGCAATGACAAACTTCAAGTGGTTTCAGTGTGTAGTTTCTAGGACATTATGGAAAAATTGCTCAAATCAACAGTGGGAGGAAAATCTTTATAAGATCACAACATTGTGTACTGTGGAAAAAACGCTAGACTCTGTAACAGGAGAGGTCATGGCACAAAAAACATTTTTAGAGTTTCAAGTATTAGAATTTTCAAAAGCATCCAGCTCCTTTCTGATAAACTCCCTGCACAGGATGTCTCTGGATCAACAGCTGGAGAGTGAATGAATCTTTAAGAAGCTGCAGACCTTTTGATCTGAAAAAATGACATCTCTTGGGTGCTAGGAATTTAACAGAAGGGGTGGTAGAGCCTCTCTCTGGGTTCACAGAATTATTTAACAATTTGGTTTATCTGTCCTTGCTAATAAATCTCTTGTTACTTCTAAGAGTCTATTGCAAGAATCACTTCAGGTGAATTTTAGAAACCAAAAATGCAGTCTTTATAACTGTAGTGCATAACCAGCATTTCTGGTCAGACCTTATATTTCTTCCTTCCTCAGATTATATTTAGCCTCAACTTCTTATGTGAAAGATACAGTGCCATTTCTCTTCAATTATTTAAGTCTAGCCAACTATTCATTCACTGTAGGAAGTCTCCCTTCACATCTTTCAGTGTGTATGCGAAGCTACTTTCAGCTCAGTTGGCAAGCTGAAAGTACAGCTGAAGTTTGTGGCACTGTGTGTGAGAAGGGGATCTGCTTCTCCTGCCCCTTCCCCTCAGTTCTATTCTTACCAACTAATCTTCCTGATGTAATCTTGACAGGAAAGGCTATGACTTTGGGGTCTTTTGTAGTGGTGATGATAGCTACAGAGACACTTTGGGAGAGCTGGACCAAGCCTTTTCTTAGTGCATTAATGTCTTCAGTTTCAGTCTGCTTCTGTGTGATACAAGGAACTCTGCCACATTCTTCTTCTAAAGGATGGAATTTCACACACTGAGCATAGAAACCTGTGTGCAAAGGTCAGGAAGGCACATGTGTGTAGAGTCAAATAATATTCTTAGACAGATATGAACATACCCCTGACTCTGCAGGTTCTTCTGGTGTTTGCAGAGCCACAGAAAGTCACACCATGATGCCAAGTACCTTAAAGCACCACAAACAGTGAGATGGGAATGGCAACTTAACTGCAGAAGGCTGTACAATGTAAGTGAGCAGAGATGCTGGACCAGATGACCTACTGTGGTCCCTTCCAACCTGCCCATTCAGTGATTCTGTGACTTTACTAAGCTCAGTAGCAGCTGCATGAGGCAGGCCCTTGCCAGTGTTGGCTGT
Source organism: Struthidea cinerea (assembly GCA_013397865.1). Classification (NCBI taxonomy): domain Eukaryota; kingdom Metazoa; phylum Chordata; class Aves; order Passeriformes; family Corcoracidae; genus Struthidea; species Struthidea cinerea. The sequence goes on along the minus strand of VZTI01004935.1, from coordinate 439,756 downwards.
CTGTGAGGAACAGTTGGACTTTAGGATTCTGACAGGCATGGAGTTAATTTTTTGTCTCTGTATCAACTGCTTCACACCACGTACTACTCTGTGCCCTTGGTCTGAGTTGGCTCTGAGGCTGGACACTGGACAAACTGGTCCAAACTGCCTCCGTTATAATGGCGAGCTTTTGCACCAATAGGGCCAGCACAGAAAATCTCAGAATCTAAGGAATTTCCTATGATTCTCTGAATCCTCAGAAAACCCTATGAAAATAATGAGAAAAAAAGTACACCTTTAAAATACAAAGGCAAATAATGTATACTTTCAATATTTCTTCTAAATCATTATGATGATGCCGATACAGAGGAAGAGGTGTGATAAGTCATGATGGCAGTATGATCACATGAGCTCTTAAAGCCCTCTTAGAATTGTTTGGAAAGTTGATATGCTTTTGTGTCCCAAAGTGGTAACTATGATGCTTCTGGTGTTTTGCATATGGAAAAACATATGGATTGTGCAGACAATCCTTTGGTAGCAGAATGCAGTCTATTAAGTGGTGAGGGGACAGAGATCTCCACCTTTGGCAGTGGTAGGGATATTTGAAATGCTTTATTAGGGCAGGATTTTAGAGGATATAGCTTCCACTGTAGGTATTTATACAAGAAAATTAGCCTGCTCATCCGATATTCTGCTCAGCAATAGAGTAGCCTTTGAAAGATCATCATAATAGTGGGTGATCCTTTGTTTTACATGTGAATGTTTTCCCCTGTTTTAAATAATGGACTAAGGCTAATCACCTGCACAGTTTACTGGAAGCGTGGACCAGTCCATTCAGTATCAACGTATAAGTAAATGGTCCACTGGAATAAAGGCTGCTTTTAAAAGCATTTTGAAATTGCATGCATAGGACTGGTATAAGGAATGTAGAGCGTATGCCAGTGAGGAGATATATTGCGTTTTGTTCAGAAAATATATCCTTTTGTGTATGTATTTTCTTAGCTCCCTGTGCCAAGCTGAACTCCCCAGACACCTGAATACTTCACACTCTGTGAGTAAACACTCAACTAGTGTCAGAGAAGAATGTGCCAGGATTATTTAATCGCTAGACAGAGGGGAAAAAAATCTCTGTCATGACCTAGTGCCCAGACATTTCTTGGCAATTGCTAATCAACAGTGTTAGCCTTTTATTGTCTCTCCTGCCATTATCTTCCAGGAAAGGTCTGAGCAAGAGGTCAGAGTAGCTTAAGTGGGTATTGGTTCATTTGTTATCTTTCATGCAGTATGCTGCTGTCAACAGTCTGCTCTCCACTGAAGGTGAAATACTTCACCTTAATTTGTCGTGTTCATTGACTGTAGAATTTGGCAACCAAACTCATAAGAATAGTTTCTGGTGGAAATGTTTCTGAGAATAATTTTTAATGCTTTCTATAAGCAATAATTTTTGAAAGATCTGTATTTGGTTAATTACAAACTACTTCCTTATTGACAGTCTACAGAAGAAACACATTAGAAAAGTGACCTGGATCTTATTTCAGATTACCAGCTTCTAAGACTGTCTCTGTTTAGGTAAAAACTGTATTCTGTGATCACCTTTGAACAGGCAATTGGATTTGCATTCCTTTCCTGAAAAAGCCTTTCCTGGGCTGCAGACCCACAGAAAAAAACATTCATTCCTGGAAAAGATGAGGAAAAAAGGGACGAATGATAGGAAAATTTCACCTAGCACCTGCCTTCTGTTATTGTGTAGAGAGTGGTAACATATATGGTAACAAGTGACTGCACCTGAAATTCTGCATTTTGGAAGGAATTTAATTTGAAAGACAGTGTTATATTTGATCAGAAATTGTTCATTATTCAGCCTTGTCCACGCATGCTGCCTTAACAAAGCACTGCTGAACAGGAAAACCAGAAGTCTGATTGCTTCCTTTCTGGGAATGGAAGTGTTTAGCCTAAGGCAGGGGGGAATTTCTCTCCTTTTCTCTCTTGCTGTAATACTGGAAACATTTAAAATTTGTTCAAGCCTCTATGGGAAGCCAACACAGACTGCTCTTCTATCTTTCTCTCCAGCACAGAGCAGCAGCTGGCAAACAAATGAGTGCCACCACAGCTTTTATGGTTGCCATTAGGCAGCCCAGGACTCTGGACCCTGGAGAGGCAGGGTAATGCAAGAAATGAGAGAGATTCACCTCCTCTCTCAAATCCCCTTCTATTCAGGAAAAACGGTAGTTGCATCATGTAGATGCCTCTTTTGAGGCATCCCAGTATCTACTAAGGTATGGTTCTCATACCCAGTGAAAAGGGCTACTGTGGCAATGGAGTTACAAATGTTTGACGTCACTACCTTGTTGTGCCATTTGGTCTTCCCTTTCTTCCACATGCTGTACCCATTCCCAAGCAGTTTGTTGAACTAAAAATAATTAATCTCTGCCAGAATGGTTACTTTAGGCTTTCATTCTGTGAAGACAAGCCTCATTCTTGTGATGGCCAGAGCTGTAGGATTTAGATTTCCCTTCCCTTCTGTGCAGACTGCACCAAAACCATTTGCTTTATACCAAGTGATAGTGGCAAAGTCTGCACTGAAGCTTTAATGTTTCTAGGAAATGACTTATGAACCATTTGTTTTTTGTGTGAGGCCTCATGTAGAGGTACAAAGTGGCATAAGTCAGGATAGAGATTTTGGGACTTGCAATAGGTGGAGTTTCAAGCAGAGAAGCTCAGGGGCTCTGTAGAGCAGAGAGAGTATTTCAGACAATGACCCCATGGAGCAAATACCAGTCTGCTATACTGCTGGAAAGATTCTGGACTTTTCAGTGAGTCTGGACTGAACAAGACTGGTCAGGTGCAAAGATAGACCATGCTAGAATTGATTTTTCCCTTAACAGAGCACACATCTGTCATGCAGTGTTTTTTCTATCTAGCCTCAGGGAGTAGGTAGTCTGTGAGGTCCAGGTACATAAGCTTTTTAGTCTCATGCTTTTCATCAAGAAGGTAGATGTTTACATCACTTGTTGAATTTGAGCTTTATACCCTGTCATTTAGGTGAGATGTTTAAAAATAAAGTATTCTTTTATTTGCATGCAAAAGTTCCCTCTTCCCTGTGTTGTATGAGAGCAGCTGTTGTGCTCTGCTTTTTTCTTTCTGGGACTGTCTGTGACAGCCACCAGCCATCTTATTTACAGCTGTTAGCGCAAGGAAATTGGAAACTGCAGCTACTGGAACATGATTATCTTTGTCTTTATGTCAGGTTTGTCTTTTACTGTGACACAGCAAAAGAAATGTTTGTACAGCTAATAAGACATTTATCTAGAGATAAACAGAAGTGCCATGTCCTTTTTGAATGAGCTGCTGATGTAGAGCTAATTTTGGACCAGCTTACTGGAAGTGGTGATACAAAAGGGTGGCAAAAGGGGACTACCTCCCCCAGCCGACAGCGCCTCTATAATCAGAAGTGGAGAAGCCTCTAAATCAATTGCAGCAAGATTTAGATAAGAACCCTGAAGCAAGCAGAGTCTGGCGTCTTTGTTAGACTCTAGGAAAGGACAGTGTTGTGCAATGTTTAGTCAAAGGCTTATACCACTTGTAAAGGGTCTTGACTGAACAACAATCTAGTTAAATTTCCTTCAGTTCAGTGATCAAAGTGAAACAATGCCTAAAAATTCAGGACTGTGCAATCCTTGTTTTATGAAGGTAACAGTACACAATTGCTTTTTTGTCATTGAGGAGTATGGAGAAATAAATAAGACATAGATCTGTCTGTGACATGAACAGTTTTGAACAGTGCATGCTAAAGCCCTATCTGTTCCACAGGGATTAGTGTTTCGTTGTACTTTTTTAGCTTGTTGAATTCACAAAACCCCACAAACTTACAATTTAGAAAATGTGTGAAAAACAAAGAGACAAAAGACCTCAGTTGCTAAAACTGCCTTTTATTTTGAGTTTATATTCTTAAAAATATTTTTTTTTGATGGCACACAGCATCAGAATCAGCACCTTTGCATTTACAAACTACCGAGAAGCCCTGTCAATTTGTTTCCCTAGTTCCAACTTCTAAATCACATGGAAAACCTTACTCTTTGTTCCTTTTTTCTATGAAAGGCTTAACAGCACATTGCTGCAACAAAGTCACATGTTATGAGGGCTCCATTCACAAAATAAATTTACTGCACATTAAATATTGATTTAGTAATTTCATCATAAATGAAAACTATAATGCAAATGCATATATACACACATACACAGGTGCAGCTTTAGTGATGTGCTGTCTTATCTTGGTTTTTGTTACACTCCACAAGAGTATCATTAGTGCAAATAATGAGATTTAACTGTAGAGTTATCTTTTAACAACCATTTAGACATATTTCAACTAATTTAGGCCAGTGTAATGAGTTAATTTTCAGCATCTGATTTGGTGAGTGATTTCTCAAGCTCTTCTGCAGGATTAGATTTCTTCTGGTTTGGGATAGCAGGTAGGACACAGCTTGGTTTCAGATGCTCTCCTGATAGATCAGGCAAAAGAGAATAGAGAATATGACTCTGAGAATGTCCTTTTCTCTGAGATCTGGAGATTGGAGCTGGTGGGAGAATAACTGCATCAGTTCGTAGGGACTTAAACTTCTTAGCATCCTGAGATGGTAGCTGAACTAGAGGAAAAGAAAAAAAGAGAAAGTGCACAGGAAGTGAAAAGCATGGCATTTTTACAAATTATTTTGCGACTTTCTTTGTACTGGTGTCTCTTATTGTGTGTACTCAAGCCTGTATTTGAAAAATGTGATCAAAATATTCATAAAAAATGGCGTAACAGCGGCAAGGCTAATGTTCATCTGAAGAAAACAACTCCACTGTTAAGTGATTTACTTCTTGTTTAGTGAGCAGTACATCTGGAAAAGTACAAAGATTTGCTTTTGATAAGCAGAGAATCTGTAGTTTGTCTGAAGGAGACTTGGTCTGATTGGAGGAATTTTCACAATATATTTTTTCATCCAAAGCCACAGGCTGACTGTAACAGAAATGTTCCATGTTAGGAATATATATTCCTAAAAAAAATACTCTATTGCTGAAGACAAATGCTGATCAAAATCTTAAGGAAGATGAAATGGAAGAATGTGGGATGCTGTGTCTGGGTTTCTCTAGGCACAGTCAATCATAAAGGTAAGTCCACACATGCTCTGCTATTCACAGGCCACAAAAGTAGCCCATTACCCTGTAGCACACCAAGACAAACACCAAAACACCTGAGGCACACCCACTATGTATCTCTATTGTTGTCTTGTAAGAAACTTTGGATTTAGATAATCTTTAATTTCTACCTCACACTCATCAGTTTAAAGCACTGTTTGTGCTTTAAAGCTAATATAGTTCTGTATTTTCTCTGCATTGAAATCCTCAGGCTCCTTCATTCAGACAACTCACTAATTTCCTGATCTTTTAAAAGGAGAATTCAAAACCTTAATTGTAGACCTACTTTTCTGCGCCTGTAAATTTATTGTGAATTGCATTAGCTTCTTTTCATTTTATCTCCATTTTACTCACAACCTCTTTGTATACAAATAATTTAAGTTTAAGCATATGAAGAGTTCCTTCTGGAGTTACATCATCTCTGTTTTGGCTACAGAATCTTCCTTGCAATTTTTAACATTCATTTTTTCTTGGTTCTGTTCTCATTGCATTTGTGATTTCCTTCCATCTGCATATTTGTGATGAATTATCTGAGAGGCTATTACCACTTTCCTCTGAAGTGTTCTAGCTGGAAATTTTGTGTTTTGTTTAATTTGCCCTGTTGAAAACAAATGGTACCTCTCTTATGTCTGCAGTGGGCCCTTACTTCATGTATTTGTCTATTTATATGTACATCTATCTATTTTAACTATACACATTGCGCAAAAGAGGCTGAAGTTCTTGTCATAATCCTCTGTAGCATACACCTTATACTAATTAAATCATTGATTATTTGTTTATCAGGAGCAGTAATTTTCTAAAGCTTACCAGGTCTAGATTTAGGGCAAAGCAGGATCTTTGTAGAGAGGATTTAGAAACTTGGTAAATTTTTTTCTTTTTGAGCTAATTTCAATTCCTGTTCAAGTTGTGATTACCTGAGCAGACAGTGTTTACTAGAACTGCCTGGCCTCTGCCAGTGTACTGTAATTCATGGGTCATATTTAAGATTCATTCATGTTCAGAAATTCAGGAAATCACTTCTCCTTTCCATGAAAAAAACCCAAACCATTAATACTTTGCTTTGGTTGGTGTTGAATTTGTGTGAATCTGGGAGGGCTAAATACAATAAATGAGTCCATTTGTATGGTAGAATGCTTTGAGTTCACTGAAATTTTGGTGTACAAACCAAATGTTGATAGGTTCACATTTTTCCCTCTTTGGAACATAGTCATATGTTAATATATTCAAAGTTCACACCTGTGTGAAAAATATGCATAAAGCTCTATGTACTTTATGTACATCATTAAAAGTTTTTAATGATGGGTTTAAGTAGGCTAAAAGCACTGTAGCTTAACTTCACCCCCATGACAGAGCAGCCATCATGTAGTCCCACAAACTGTACTCAGTTTAGGAAATTCGATTTAGGATTTCAGGACTGTTACATGGATGGCTCTGAAACAGTACATATAATGACTAGTACTAGTACATGTATTGAAACACATGAGCCTGGACCCAGAGCTAGGATCTGTGGGAGGCAGAGCCCTTAAGGCCCCAGGAACTACATATGGCAAAAGCACCAGTAATGACTCACATGGGGACGGCAGAGTCAGCCACCGAAGACCTAGTGGTACAATAGGAGCTACTGGTTCAGGAAGCCTTTTCTACTCAGTAGAGACTCCTGAGTGGCTGCTATTACAAACTGCAGAGGCAAAAATAAGGCTGTCAGAAAGGCCTTCCCAAGGATTATGGAGTCCAGCAGAGGGATGGCTCTTAGACTCCCTTCCTTTGCAAGCAGTGGACCACAGTGGCCTTCTGCAGAGATGTGGGTGCTATGTGGAATGCTTTGCTATTGACTTGGGAAAGAAGAAACTTCAAGTCATGATGAATACTGGCAAAAAACAACCACAGATCTCCAGAAAATATTGTTAAATGACCTGTAGAAATAGATTTCAAATTTTTTTTTAATTTGTTGTTGTTGTGGTTTTTTTTCCAGCAAGTAATAATGTCACTTTTTTGGGCATCAGACACATGTTGTCTCCTCTGACGTCTCCAGAAACATTAGACCTTCTAAACTATATGAAGAAGTGAAAGCAGCAGAGAGCTCTCTAGAAGTCCCATATTTGTTTGAAAAATTATTCCGGCATTTTGTGAGTGTGTGACAGCCTGTTTTCCAGGGGTTGTTCAAAGTGTTTGTGTGAAGAGATAATAAGAATGTGCTGGGGATGAAGCAGCAGCATGCAGAATAGGAGATGCAGTCTGTGCTGAGGCTACTCCAGAAGCCAGGTGAAGGATCTCTGGCCCTGGGAATATTTGAAAGGTGAGATTTTATGGTTTAAAGTCATTCAAGTAGTCTTCCTAGGCTACTGTTTTGTTCCTATTTTCCTCTTCCTAATGTGTATTTTAAAACGATTTTACTGAGAGATTTAATAATTTCTTCCTTTTTTTGTTTTTTCATTGCCCTTCCTTTTTTGGGGGAGATACTTCTTCTTTCTGTTAGTCTCTGAGTAGTTTCAGTTCTCATTCTAGTTTGTGTTTATTTCATTGTTCCAGCTTCTTGGCAACTTTTTTTTCCCCTTACCATATTTTTAACACACACCTTATGTGTTAAAAATACTAGAGAAACACAAATATTTATACTCGGTCTTTGTTGCTGGAGCACTTTTCCTGGATAAAGGCTATGTCCAAAAGGGTAATATTTTTAGGGCTGGGTGAAGGATGCGTGAAATCTTGGCTCTGAAACAGTTATTTAGAAAGCTTCAGGAGCAAATATGTAATTTGTGTGAACAAAGAAGAAATATCATCTATTTTGCAAATAATTTTACTTTTCTGTTACTGGCTTGTAATGTTCAATCAGTAATGGTACCTGGATAAATGTGCTGTGTTAGTTAATTAAACCATGATTCTTAATTGTCACAGTTGTATCTTATTTGTAAAACAGTTTTTAGCATGAGACTAGAACTAAATTCTTGACCATTTGTATTCATTAATGCAAGAACAACAGTGATTATGAAATAATTTTTTAAGGATTTTGCTTACAACTATGATTTAACTAGAAGACACAGAGAGCATTAGTAGAAAGCTTAAAATATAGAACACCTGGACCTGGGGTTTTAAAAGCAATTAAAAGCAATTAAATTATTTTCTTCCCTCTGAGCAGACAGAGAATACCACCTCAGTAATTCAAACATCTTTTCTTCTTCCTGTCTGATGTACAAAACAGCAGCGGTTCAGGATTCTGTATGTCCCCACCCAATCTGATGGTCCCTGTAAGGCTACCTCTGCTGTTTCATTTCTAGTAATATTGTCATAACTGTAGAATTGCTTCTGAAATTCAGATTATAAGACACAGTGAATCTTAAATTTAGGTCTGAAATATGAATGCTTTAGGACCTGGCTGATCCGCAGGATGACAATTAGTAAACTGTAAATCCTCATCCAGTATACAGTGGAGATTTGTTCTTTGTGGAGCACAAGAATGTGAGGGTTGGACACTGCTAAGAGTAGGGCTGGTGTTTGTGTATGAAGAACACCCCAGTTTCTGGTTTGATCCAGCCTGGAGCAATCACTAAGTCTTGACACTCTGCTGGGGCTCTGGGAGTGGGGTGAAATTCTCCTGCTCTTTGGGACAACTGCTTGCCCAAGCTGAACGTGAGCCAGCAAGGTGCCCGTGCAGAAATACAGCCAACAGCGTCTGGGGCTCTATCAGGAAGAGCACTGCCAGCAGATTGTGACAGATGATTCTTCCCCTCTACTCAGCTCAGGTGAAACACATCTGGAGTTCTGAGTCCAGTTCTAAGGCTCCCAGCGCCAGAGAGAGAAGGACATACTGAAGCAAGTCCAATGGAGGGCAATGGAGATGACTAAAGGATTGAAGTGTCAGCCTTAAGGGGGAGGCTGAAAGAGCTGGGACTGTTCAGCCTCAAGAAGAGAAGACAGCTCAAAGGATCTTGTCAATATGTATAAATGTTTGATTGTGGGGAGTAATGGAGGAGACAGACTCTTCTCAGTGGAGTCCTACGGAGGGAAAAGAATCAATAGCCACAAATAAGTAAGAAGAAACTTTTTGCTCTGAGAGTGGTCAAACACTGGAAGGGATGGCCCAGAGAAACTGTGTTATTTCAGTCTCCATTCATAGAGATATTTAAAACAAAACTGGGTGCGATCCTAGGCGATGTGCTGTAGGTGACTTCTTTGTGGACAGGGGGGTGGACAGACAGTCTCCAAAGGTGTCTTCCAACCTCAGCCATTCTATGACGCTGTGAAAAACAAACATGAAACCTCTCTCAAGCTCTCAGACGCCAGTGATGGAGGCACGCAATATGATACTGTAACTGACACTTGTCTGTACTTACATTTGTGAGCACTGTGGTTGCATATGGGAGCTAGGCTGTTCCGTACAGGAATAACATTTTTTGTTTTGTGTTGGTCTATGGACATTCGTTGAAAACTTTTACCTGTGAAAGAAAAAGATAATAGTTGTTATGAAAATAATTGTAACTAGTGTGGTCCACTGTGCATTTCTGGCTTCCAGAAAAGAAAGGAAAACTTAACTTAGTATTTCTCAGAAATATGTAATAGCAAGAAACCACTGAATGAAAAAAAGAAGCTGTTGCTTAGTTCACTTAACATTCATAAAAAAGACTGATTTAGTATAACCTTCACATATACACTTGTCACTTCCTCTCATGTAATATAGCAATAGGTCTTAAAATGGGCACAGTTTATTAGCTAGGTCTCTGTAAGAACATTTGGACTCTAAATCTGTAAAATATTATTCAAATAGATGATTTGATTTCAGAATTGAAGCTTTAGTTTGCAAAATACCCTGGTAGGGCCTTTGTAAGTATTAGAACACAAATAGAGTTCAACTGCTGGTTGTAAAAGGAGATTGAAGTCTATTAGTAGTAACGATAAGCTTTGAGAGGGTTTTGTTGCAGAGGAAAGCATATCAGAACCCATACAAGGTGATACTGATCCTCATTAAACTATGTTTATGGCAGTATCATTTTTACCAAGAAGAATATATACTGGAAAAGGAAAGGTTAATTAGTTAATTCTGGCATGTCACTGGTTAAGATTAAAGTTAACTCAGGTCTAATACTATCAAAAAAGACAGTATGTTAGATGATATAATGCATTTCATGACATAAAGGACATGTCTAATACTGAAAAAAGTAGAAATTCAAGCACCAAGTCAATGTTTTCCCCAGATCTTNAATGCATTTCATGACATAAAGGACATGTCTAATACTGAAAAAAGTAGAAATTCAAGCACCAAGTCAATGTTTTCCCCAGATCTTTTCCTGAGCTGATCTTACTCTGTGATGCTTGAGTCCTTCAAATTATTTTTCTCGTTATCACCAAATGAGCCGTGTTATGAGTTGTCTTGCCAAGCAGCTGCTCATGTAGCATGGCTTTGCAACATAGCTTATTGAGGAGCAGGCATCTGCTCTGTCAACACACAGAGACAAGGGGAGACATGGGGTGGATGCAGCAGGACATCCTAAGCAGGAGGAAGAGATGGAATGATATTAATCACCTTTGTGGCTTTGCAGTTGGTTCTTGAAAATACCTATGTATTGTTGGGCTGTGCAAGATAAAGCTATAGAAAAATAGTGCAGAGCGGTTTTCTAAAGATGCATTGAAGTAGCTGTCAAGACTGCTGTAACTATGTTGCTGACTAAACAGATTCTGTGTGAAAGGAATTACAGTGGTGTTTGTCAGGCAAACCACCATGTTACAATGCAGCCTTCAGCTCAGCATGGAGCAAGGTCCTGGTCCAAAAACCACAACAGTTGATACACTTTGGGTCAGTCTGCTGGATCCTGTGGTTAAGCTGATGTGTATTGAGCTAAAGCATGAAGAATCTTGTATGGGTGAGCTGTGCTTAAGAGAAACAGACTTCAATTTGCTTTTCCCATGTTTTACTCTTTAACATTTCTAGTGTCTAGTTGGTAAATTTCTTCTGTAGACATTGCATCCACTTTTCACAAGGAACTAAATATATCAATTCCAATATATCAGAGAATCGTTTGTTGCTCTCATTAGTGCAATTCAAGTTATATTGGTTTCTGTGATGTTTATGCTGAGAACTAATGGCTTATTGTGTGTGTACCATTATGGCTTTGATGACGGGAAGTTGTTGTTGCCATCAAGAGATATGTTCGTTTCATAAGTGGAGATACCTGTCAGCAAAACAACAGTACAAAACATAATCCTATTTGCAAAGGATGATATGAATGCTTGGAAAAGAATCCTTGTTAAAAGTTATGGCATCAGGTGAAGGAATTCTTCTACTCTTCCTTTCTATCTGTTTCACATAACATCTGAAAAAACAGTTTTTCTCTCTTTGATACCTCATCACTGCTGTCCCCAAGAGTACATTTATGATTGCAGTTATTTTTGATTGAAATGTAAAGGAAACAATTTCATTCGTATAAAATGCAGGACTGCATTTGGATATTTTTACATTGTGTTCTTTCTGATTTTCCTTTGCATTTAGGAAGGTAAACCACTGAGCGGTGTGTTTTGTGTAGAAGTAGTTAATGTTATGATGAATGTCTCACTGTAAATTTGTTCTTCAATTTGAGAAAGTGACAGCCACACCGATCAGCTTTTCTATGCCTTCCTAGCCAAGAAATTTTTCCTGTTGAACTACACCATACTGCTTATACCAACATAAACTTAGTAACGGCCCATTTTTCACATAACCTTTTCAAGCAAATAGAAGGTACTGGGCTGCTGTAATAAAATCTGTAATAAAGTATCATCTTACATCTGGAAGTTTAGTAATCCAAAAGATGAGTGGGTGATAGGCATCTCAGAGCTGCCTTATACTTGAGACAGGTTCCGTGTTACCTGTATCACTTGGAATTTCTCTACTTAAACCATTTTTCCCTGTAGAATGTAGATGGCAGTACATTTTGCAAAAAGAGATGATTGCAAATCTCCTAAGTACAAAATGCTTCAGATTGTTGATGCCAGCTCAGTACTGTGGTTGGCAAACACTCTTGAAATACTGACAGTTCTTAGTGTAGACTGTCTTTGCCCTTCTCAGTGGAGGGCAGTAATTCTGAGAGAAACCAATGGCATAATAGTAAGGTAATTCTCATTGCTACACAGAGCAACCTCTCCCCTTTGTGTAAGTGCTAATGCTCAGCTAGTAAATTGACTCATCTTTCATTCCCAGGAGCATAGAAAACAGAACAAAACACCTCCAAAGACTTTGGCACACATACGTGCCAGCTGCCTTTGTAACAAGTGAGCACAAAAATTAGCTTTGACTTTGACAATAGACATGGTCATGCAAGACAATCAACACTGTGTGTCAACAGAGAAAATAATTTTCAAATTGAGTTCCCTTAGGTTATTGATACCTATAATCCTGGCCTAGATATTCAGTGATTAGGAAATTACATGTAGCCCCCCCACCCCACACTTATGAATTTAGAAATGAAGTATTAACACTTTAGTGTCTTCGAAAATCTGATGTTTTTTCCCCTCAGCTAATTCTGCCACAGAAAGAAAGAAAAATCAATTTTAAAAAACCCCAAAACCCAAAATCAAATCAAATCAAAACAAACAAAAAAATCCAAAAAAAGCCAACAAAAGACATTTTTCCTCAGAGAGAGGGCTGCCTGCACAGCATTGCTGGCTAGGCTGAAACTAGACTTACTTTTCTTCTGATCATTGTAAGTCCTGCAAGCACAGTGCACTGGAGACCTGGAAGCCCTGGAGCTCATACGGTAAATGCAGTTCTAATTCACAGAAAGTCAGGTGGCTTTAATTACAGGGGCAGACAGATTTAAACCACACACATAGGCATGAAGAGGAATAAGTAGATCTTTTTATCATGAAGAAATGTGAGATAATATCTGTGTTGTGCAATGTATTCCTGTCAGACCCTCTCTTCCTCCTTGCAGGATTTAAATTCACATGTTTCAGAGGAAGGTCCTTTTTGCCAGCTACAGGAATCATTTTATTGTCGGAAAATTTTGTTAAACGGAGCTTGTACAAAGAGAACTGGGCTTAAAGAAGACTCAGGCTTTTTATTTTCTGAGAGAGGTAGTAAAGTGTCAGAAATAAGATTACTTATTTTTCCTTTGGGCATGCAAAATGGCTCCCATTATAACGACTAGATTTTTGTCATAATATGTTCACAGAAATATTTTTCCTAGGAAAACCACCTATCCTTCTGTCCAGAGAAGACAAGGATTTAAACATTTTATTAGGAATGTAGGATACTACAATATTAAGAAATATCTATGATCACATTTTAAATAACTTCCACATCAAATGTATTAGTAGTCTAGCAAATTCCAACAAGAAACTTTTCCCAGAAATAGTTGTCCTCCAGTTTGGTTTATCCAGTTTGAGTTCATTCCTGCTACTGCTGTCAAGTTCAATGATCTCAATATCTTAACCTCACTGTACCCTATTACAGTGACGTTGTAAAGTAGCCCTGGAGGTATTCCTGTGTTCCACATGTGAGCTGAACCTTGCAGAATTTACTGTAGAAGGAGTCGTGCAGAAACAATCCTTGCTGGGCATGTGGAGTCTGGGGATTGTATGGTTGAGTGAGTAGCTGAAGAGTGCATAATAAAAAAGTAGTGACACCTATGGAACAGTTCTATTAAGCTTTCAGGAATGTGGCTTGATATTCAGGAAGTGGAACTTTTAAAATAGTTTCTTTTTACACTGAAAAGCTATTTCCAGCCCTTATTTGCACAATGCATATAGAATGGCCTGTCATTCTGAAATTGCTGTCTTTGCTCTGCTTGTCAGACGTGTGCAAAGATTTGCTTTTTTATAGTTCCCTTCACTTAGATTTTCATACAGTTTGCACTATCATGCAGCTAACTGGGAGCTCTTCTTAGGGTTTCTGTTCACTGCTCTTTCCACTGAAGGGTAATGGCTCATGTCTCTTGGGCTTTTTACTCCTTTTAATGGTATACTGGTAAGTTTGGGGATTGCTTTTGCTTGCTTAATTTTCAGTTAGATATTGCAGTGGTTGGAAGGCATGCTAGATGTGTTTAATTTTGGCATGGGACTAATCCCAAAGGAGATGAATTTGGAGACACTGATACGTTAAAGTAAACTCCAGAATGCAGGCCAGCTAGCCAGATTCATTTAAACATGGATGTGAGTCAAACAAAATACTAGATCCCAAATCCAGCCAAATGCTGGTATCGAGTTCACCTTAGAATTCTAATGCTCTGCTTCATTACTGTTGCATTACAATTTCCAGACCACAGAATAAGAGCATTTACCCCATCTCTGTAAATTTAGCAACCTGAATTCAGCTTTGGAGAACCATAAGAACAGCATAGCAGAGCAATGAGGTGGCACTCAGGGTGGCATTTGGGTTGGGAAGCGGTGCCACTGCAGCCTGGAGTCAGAATACACCTACAAGGGTAAAGTGGCATGGCATGAAGCTGTGCAGCATGGCACTGGACCTGGCTGGATCCAGAAGCAGCTCTCAGCACAGTTACAGATTTGAGGGCAAGACTATTCCTTGCACATCTACTTCCAGGACTAGATGTGAACACAAGGCAGCAGGTGTGGTAGAGGGTGTTAATGTGCAATTCACAAAGCATATCTATGACCCGGAGGCACTTATTGCTCAGGTACCTTATAAGCCTGCATTTTTGCTAGCTCATCAGACCTACTTAAATCTCTTATTCCCCACACCTAATCACCTTGCTTCAGCTTTTAAATGATGTCCCACCCACATGCTATCTGTGATAGCTACGTACAGGAGAAACTGAAAAAAAAAAATTAAAAAATTAGAAATGTTATTGGTACCTACTTTTTTTCTGAGTCAGCTTGCCACATCAGTAGATATTATAGGATTTAGGATATAGAGAAGGAAAAAAATTACCTGATGGAGAACTGGGAAGTGAGGGAAGGGAGGGAGGGCACAAAAGCACCTGGTGAGATCTATCAGAGTTTAAGCCATTCATCAGTTTGTCTGAAGAAGTCCTAGTATAGACTTTGTAAGAAAGTCTTTGGTTAGAGTCTGTGTTCCAGGGATCATCCAGCAAAGCCTGGCAGCTGCTTGTGTGGTCCAGCAAGTTGTGCTCACTCCTATTCTTTTGAGATTTGTGTGGAAAATGGTGGGTACTGGAGGTGGAGGAGAAGCTTGGCATTGTGCTCTGGGAAGCAGTTAGGAAAGAATTGCCTGCAGTGATTGGGGGGAAGCTCTGGGTGCTGATGGGTGGGAGTCCCTGACTTGCTGTTTGCTTCTTTTCTGCTATGAGGTAC
The DNA here is from genome assembly GCA_013397865.1 of Struthidea cinerea. Taxonomy (NCBI): domain Eukaryota; kingdom Metazoa; phylum Chordata; class Aves; order Passeriformes; family Corcoracidae; genus Struthidea; species Struthidea cinerea. Next base: position 424,357 of record VZTI01004935.1, on the reverse strand, counting down.
TTAGTGTCTGTGCTCTTTCTTTTAAAGTCAGGGGTGGTCTTACACTCATCTGGAATGTCTTTGGAATTTTTGTTCAAAATGCAATCAAAACGGGTGATGATATCATCTACTTCTGAGGTCTCTTCTCCAGGATATTGATCCCTGCTTCTCTCCTTCTGACTGGTTTTCTGATCATCTTTCTTCTTTTTGCAAGAGAAGATCTGGTTCAGCATACTGAATCTTCCTTCTTTCTTTATAAGTCTGTTGTTCTGGGAGGGAAACTGATGAACTGACTCAGATCTGCTGGAAATACAAAACAAAATGTGATGTCAGTATTTCCAAACAATGAGAAAATAACAAGTGTGCTACTCCATGAAAGAAGCAATATTCTGTCCAGATATGTTTGCATGGGTGGTTCAAGAAAATTAGGATCCCAAATTTGTAATTAACAAAGACTGAAAATACTACTGTCTTACTTCACTTTCTTAGTGGTGAATTGCCTTACAATCATCTCAATGTAACTTAGTACAGCTATCTGGCAAAAAACCCCCAAACTTTTCTGGCTTCAGGATCTACCAGCTATGAAGATCTAATGACAATGAGAAGAACATGCTGTGATCTTTTAAATCAAGTGGTCTTTGTATTATGTTGTATTTGGAAAAGAGTATTTCCAACAGTACAGTCATTGCTAACGCTGTAACAAAAGGTACTAATTCACCATTCCTACCATAACTTTCCCCTTTCCTTTTTCCTCTTTGCCCTTTCCCTTTTAGCCCTTTCCCTGTCTTGCTTGTGCTAAAGAGGTTTGGCACAGTTTCAGATTGGTCAAGATAATTATCTACACTGGTATTGCTGTAGTGGTTTTAAGATGAAATTTTGGCTAATCTCTGACCTCCTCTCATAGACAGAGTGCAGGAGAAGGAGAGGTAATATTACCCATGTCTCATATTTGGAACTTAGGACATAATACTAACTTCTGACTGGAAAGGAAGGGAAAGCACAAAGAAATGGGAAGATAAATGTAAGTGCATACTCAAAATAGAAGAATGGAAACTAATTGCATAACAGCTGCTGAAAAAGGAAAAATATAAAGAAAGGAAGACTGCAACCAATAACTATTTTGTGATACTTTTTAACAAACAAGAACTCAGAATAAAAAAGACATCAAGGTAGACAACGAAGGAAGGCTAGGATAATACTACCAAACCCTTACCCTAAGGATGAAAACTCGAGATTTATTTTATTTTCTGTCAAATCTGCTTTTGTGTTCAGTCTATCTGTCTGTCTGATTACATGAGCACACAGACAGTGCACCGAGATTTCAAAGAAGTGGAAGATATGCGTATCTGAGGGCTGAAAGAGGGCTGAAATTATTCTGTTATATAAATTTTCTACATGAAGGTGACTGAGCAAGAGCTATACTCCTATCTTCTTCAGAACCCTCTGCTGCTTGGTAGAGTAGTACTGCAACCTCAGTGAAGAATTTTTGGTAGATAACTGATTGTAATATTGCAACATTGGTGGGAAATGAACTGAGTATTGCAAATGGATCAAGGAAACACCACCCAGGGCTCAAACCCTTCAGCAGCATTCAAAAACCAATAAATTTGTTTTCTAGTCAGCGGCAACATGTGAGCAAGATGTGAACTTTACCTTTACCTGCTCTCCTGAGACAGCAGCTTGATGCACGCTGTGTGCCCACAGTATATTGCGTATGTCAGAGGAGTGTTTTCATTGATGTCTCGAGGGCTGCTGTCTATCCCCAGGTCTAGCAGTGTCTGCACGCAGTCAGCTTTCCCTGCTGCTGCAGCCCAGTGCAAAGGAGTCCTACAGAAAACGGGGAGTATCATTAAAATAGATGAACAGATTTACAGCTGAAACTACTAGTGACATAGTGAGGTGCACACAGGATATGTTACTTGTACACATCCATAACATACATTTTAAGAAATTCTCCTGCAACTTATTCCACACTGTTGTAGCTGCATCTATTTAGCTGCAGGTAAAGTAGATATGGGGCTGCAGATTGCCCATACATACTATATAATAGCATCTTTTCCACAGCTGGAATTGTAGAGTAGGAGAAGTGCCTGAAGTTTTCAGAGCAGACTTTGAAAAAAGCCTTTGTGGTGTCCACTGGATAGAGACAAATTCTTCTCATCTTTACACCAACCACAATTAGCAATGGTTGGCACAGGATTCTCCATGAAGGTAATAAGAGAAGCCCCTCCCAGACGAATGAGAAGACTGAACACATCTACCAGACTGCCACTGCCACTTTGCCAGTTTCTGAGTTCTATGATAGGCACAGACCAGAGCACATATAATTGTTTTGAATCTCTGCAGGAGAATCAAACTGATTTTGTGCTTGGCAGAAAATTTGCATCTTGTATTTATAAACTTTTGTCCAGTTTCCAAATTGTAGTATTTTGCTCTTGTTGAAAAACCTGAAAGCACAGACAACACCACAAGAAAAGAGTTTAAGAATAAAAAAATAACATTGACATTTTCTTTCTATTTCTTTTCAGCCCCAGTGATTTCAGATGGGTGCAGTCAGAAACACAGTAGAATGAAAATCTTAGACATGTGTTTGTAGTGAACACCTTATCTTTTCCTTCTCCAAGTATAATATATTCTGTGGAAATACCTGGGCACATGGAATAGGTGGCCATATATTAATGAACTTTGAAGTGTAGGTAATTTCCTCCCTTTGCTCTTCTTCCCATAGAAACACAGCCTTCTCAACTACATTTTAATGATGTTTAGGAACTGCTCCAGAACCCTGTTCATTTTATTTCTGTTCCATTTTATTGCACTTTTCCGTGAAGAATGATATTATTTTAAGTACCTGAAGGCCTAAGCCAAGAAAACCTTGGCTTTTGCTTCACTGAGAAGAATAATCAATGTGAACAGCCAGCTGGTTCTGTTTGCATTAAATAAAATTATGAGGAAAGTTCCAAGGGAGGTGAGTGTGGGGTGAAAAAGAGGAAAGATTACTCTTCTGTACTTATGAAGTAGAGATTTAATCACAGAAGTAATCACATGTCTTTTCCGAATGGAAGGTGAGGGTCCTCTGGTCCTATATGAGTATGGTATTTTCGTCTTAAATACAAGAGAACACTACCATTTCTTAAATAAAAGTAACAGCAGGATCCTGGCTTCAAGTTGCAGAATCCTGTTCTATTGTGTTGAAAAGAATGTTCACTTTTGATTGAAAGAAACTAAAGTTAGTGGTGGCAAATCCTTTCACAAATAATCTTTTTTCCCCCCACAAATAGAAAGCTAAATATCATTCCTTCTAGTCAGTTATGATATTAAGTAGGATACGTATGAGCTGGACTGATTTGCAGTGTTTCTGAGCAAGCGCAGCTCTCTGTGGAGTGGAGGGTATTAACCAGACCATGGCCTGTGAAACAGGAAACGTGATTATTTAGTAAACAGAGCTGGTCTCAGGTTATTAGAAAGGAAGCAGCAATTTCGGAGTTTCCATGGTTACCTGTCATCCACATCAAGGGCCTGCAGGTTGCACTTTGGGACTTTAGCCAGCTCACTGATGATATCACTGTAGCCTGCAGCAGCAGCAATGTGCATACATGTTTTGCCATTCTCATCATCATAATTTATTATTGATGGTCCCTGCCAGTGGTCCAGAATGATGGAACATAGAATCCTGTTGCCGCTCTGGAAGGAAGTTCAGAGAAGGAAAGTGTTTTACAATGTAGCTCACACCAGGCTGCATCTTCTCTGCTAGAGAATGCTAAATACAGTAAAGGTGTTCTTTCGTGTGTATATCAGAATCTCCAGGTATGAAAGCCAAAAGCTTCCAATCTCCAGCTAGGAATTGTGCTTACTTTATGAATTTTCTAAAATGCCCTGAACACTGGAAAAATAATAAATAATGTACCACTGCAAATATCTCCAGAAGTTGCAGAGTGTAAATTACTCAATAGAAATTACTTGTACTTTTTGCTGTTTTGCTAAGCCAGAGTCCAGAAACACAAGCTTATATTTTCCCATACGAATTTAGGGCTGAAAAGAAACTCAGAAAACCAACCCGTATCTGTAAGTTTGTCTCAGTACACCTAGAAAAGCCATGTCAAATATTTGCTCAAGTGCTTCTTGAAAACTCTCTTAGCTAATTTGCTCCAGTGTTTGGTGTCTTAATAGAAAGTCAACATTGTTCTCTAACCTGCAAATGAAATTGAACATTTTATATACTACCTTAGTGGAAATAGAGCAAAAGAATTCATTACTTTTTTATAACAACAGAAACACAAGGTTGAAAAGGTCTTTCTGTATCATCAAATCCAATCCCTGCAATCACTTGCAGCTATGTTACATCATCCCTCTCATAAACTCACTTTGTCCATTAAAGGCAATTAGGGTTTTTTTGCCTCTGTTACTCTCAAGGGAACACAGTTCAAGAACTTCTTTGTTTTAATGATTTGTATCTCTGATTCCTATTCATACTCAGGGCTGATTATATCCTTTTGTTTCTGTTCCAGCATTATTATTTAGATTAAATACTTCTTTCCTCTTACTGGTACTTGTTCTTCAGATGTATTTTTAGGCAATCATCACATCTCTTTTGAATTGTTCTCTTACTGCTCTAACCAATCATGGTCTTTTAAGTTTTTCTTGAAAAATATGCTTTCTGTTTCACTCATTAACCTAGTAACCCTTTTCCTTTTGTGTTTTAGTTGTGTTTCCTTGAAGAAGGATGATTAAAATTGTACGAGTCATACAAAGATGTTTTTGCCAGATCTTGTGCAGTGACACTGCTCTTCCTTATTTGTGTTAGAAATACCTCTTTTGGTATGTCATAGAACAGCATTTGCCTCAGTCACAGCTGTGTCCCATTAGAAGCTCCTAGTAATTTTGGAATGACCCTTTACACCTCAGTACTTCTCTTCCTTAGTTGTTTCCAAGCATAGAGTTTCTAGTTTTGGGGAGGACCTTCTGTTACTAGCACCCAAGCTCATGACTTAAACATCTTATCCTATTCAATTTTGTCCCATTTGTATTATTTAAGATTTAAAGGTGATCCATATCCCTGTATGATATACCCATTCCTTCCTGTCAATGTCTTTCAGTTTTTATTATTGGTAGACTTTATCAGAAAGCTCCTGTATTATGTGCCAAGTTATTATGAAAATACTAAACAAGAGTAATTTCAAGTCTTATCCCCAAAAGTAATTTCCTTCCAGCCTCTAATCAACATTTAATCATACCCTTGTCTTTTGGATTTTAAGGCACAATTTCTTTTGCTTCTCTGTACTTTTGTATCTTATTTTGTAAGATAGCCATTTATTCTAAATATATCTTTTAAATATGGGTAGACATCCATTATCTCAAGCCTCTTCTATACACTTTTATTCTCTGCTCTTGGGATGCAGCTTCCTGCTATAATTTGCACCATTGAGAGGATACTTTCCAGGTCCCTGGAACATTCTGATCTCACAGCTACTCAGCCCAGCTGAGAATTTCCTTAATTTATCAAAACATGTCCCCCTGAAATCAGGAATTTTGTTTTGCATGTACTTTGTTTACTCACTTGTTTAATTTAGAGTCTAATCTTGATTGTGTCATCCAAGCTTATTTGCTATGACCAGGCATTTTATAACATCCTAGTTAACCATGTTCAAATTGTTATTAATTTATAGTTGTCTGAATACGTAATGAAAAGAAGAGTCTTGATCTTCACGTTCAGGAATACTGAGGTCCTATGAATAGTAGTTGTTTCTATTGCCCAGTCCCCATGCCAAATACCAATATCCTCCATACTAGTATAATTCCCAGTTACGTATTTTCATCATTAGTACCAGTGAAATCGCTAGTCACATCCAGGGCTAACTAAACTTAGAAGTCTACTCCATACTTCTAGTACTACCACAATAAATATCTATCTGTTACCATCCTTCTCTAAGTCAGTTTTGATATTAAAAATAGTTAACTTACTATTTCTGTATTCATGTTCTAGTGACTCTACTTTTCCTCCAGTTTTACACTGTCTTGCTAAATTCGAATTTCACACCCTGGAGCTAACGGTTTCAGTCCCTCAATATTCTTGCACAACTCTTAGCATTCACATAAGAAATTTCCCACTGTTCTTACTGGCATTTTATACTTTTACAGACTGTTCTGTCTCCCACCAATCTTCTGTTTTCTAGACTAAACAAACCATTTCAACCTCCCTGTGCAGGTCAAGTTTTCCAACCCACTTATCATACTTGGTGCTGGCTTTTGGCCTGTTTCCAGTTTGTCTACAGTTTTTTTTCAACCATGGCACTCCAAAGAACATAATTTTCCAGCAGAGGCTTCTCTCTTGACATTGAAAATTACTTCCCGTAGCTCACATGTACCATACTTCCGTTAATATGTCCCAGAATGATGTTTGTTTGATTTATATCAGCACCATGACCTTAACTCCCATTCACTTTTGTAATCTACTAGTCTATTACTCTTAATTTTGCACAAAACCCTTTAATTTTTCACGATTCTGTATACAGTGTTATTTTATTAATTTCAGTTATTTTGTACAGTTTATCCAAATAATTCTGAAATTCATCCTCACCCATGAAGTACTTGGTGTCCCTGTAATTTGATTCTAACTGCAGGTTGTATAATTCGACACCTCATTATGGTACAAATAAAAACATTCTTACGATACATCCCTGGTTGGACTGTCTATGAGATACCTCCAAAGATTATTTGAACTGTCTTGAATGTGGCTGATAGAGAATATATGATGTGTGATAGAAGTCCCTGGTTGATTTTAATGGCATTGCTCCTTATTCTGCCCCTCTGGGATAACTTGGACTGAATTCTGGGTCTATTACAGCAGGTTGTGCTTATAAAAATTGTGCTATTGATGTCATTCAATGTGATTAAACTTGCATGTACTGCTCAAACCAGAAAGGAACAAAGACTTTTAACGATCACTGTATTTGCCACTTGCTCAGGAAGGCTTCTTTGCCATGTGATGAACTTTATTTTGTCACTTTTCCAGCATTTTTGTGTTTTACCACATGGGATTAAACTGATTAATTGACATTCAAACATGCTATACCTAATAGCTTCTTATCTGAGGAAGCAATAATTGCTTTGAGGATGGCTATGAAAATTCTGCCTCGTTTTAACATTTCAATCAAATTGTTACTTCCATTTTCTAAGTAATTGAAGAATATTTCCTAATATTTGAACCTTCTGCTGAATGAGATCTCTGGGCAGCTGCTCAGTGGTTTTCCAGTTCTCTGTTCTTAGGAATGCCTTCTTATCTTTAAATTCATCTTGGCTCTTCTAAATTGCACTCAAAATTCTCCTAAAATGCTTACTTCCCCTTATTCTTAGATTGATAGCTTTGGGCTGTGGTCACCAAAAATGTAGTGTTCCTGTGGTAAATTTACCACAGTACTATTGTTAGACCAGGATGTTCTCTGGTAAATTTACTGTAGGAAAATGATGTGTTTTTGTAACCTTACTGTATGCATCACTAAATTTCAGCTTCCCTTTTTGTATTCAAATTCTTTTCAGCAGAGATTCAAACATTCTCAGAGATTATCAGTCATTTTTGCTATGTGTTTCTAAACAGTTTTGTAGGCCCCCCCAGTTTTTGTTACACTTTTGTTCCATCTCACACGTTTATCTGCTTCCAGCCATTATTGATTATCCTCAGTGCAATTTTCTTCCTTAGATCACTCATCTCAATTAAACTTACTTTATGAAGAAGAAATGTCCTAAAGCCTGGACCCATGAGCCCCTGTAAGAAAATCTCTCTTAATGCTTTATGCAAATTTTTGTCTGACATTTGTGTCATCTCCAGACAGTGTCAAACACCCAATTCACTAACAGGGTATTTAGCTCTCACACTTGATTACAACTCTGGTTTCTATAGGTTGGTTAATAAAAGTCAGACTTCTGAGAGTTGCATCTCTCCATGCTTTCCAAATAAAAAAACAGTTATTCAGGAAGTATCTACAGAATCAAGTAGCATGAGGAGAATCCTGAACCTCTAGGACACCTTTCTGGTTTCAATAGTTCTTTCAGCTATGTCTACTCAATTTATCCTCATTGTTACTACAGCCATGGTTCTTATACTTCAGCCCTCTTATATCCAACTGATAAGTAGAACAATAATTTTACTTAGACAGTTTCGTGTCACTTACATGATATTCTACCATAACGTTGCATTTTATTCTGCCAGGTCTTCAGTCATAAACATTGAGAAGTTTTATTTTGTTCACTGCACTGTATAGAGGGTTAATTTTTTCCCCTCTTCAGAATGTTCTAGTAAACTAGATAATGTGGTGCCAAAGAGGAGTCATATGAAAGGAGTTTGCTAAGCCTGCTACCAGTAATGGAGAGGTGGGAAGGGGAGAGTAACAAGCTGTGGACGACTTCATTGGTCTCACGAAACCGGGATAAAATTTTTTTATTCCAGTTAAATACCTCTGGAGATGATGTGGTTAGGTTGTATTTGTTCTCCTATATTTCCTGTCTGTTTGCATTAGCATGCAGTTTAAAGCCTTCCTATATCTATAGCCAGCTTTGCTGGACGGAAATTCCCCACCAGAAGCTCTTGATGTTGCTTCTTATCATTAGCATTGCACTTTAGGTCTGCCTGTGTTTTCTCCTCTCTTATATTCTCTCATCTTTCAATTCCGTAACTATGAACCCAAAGCTTTGACCTTTTCTTTGATGTCTTCTGCTCCACCCCTGAGTAGCTTGAGATTTCAAGCATTATTTCACTCCTTTCTGCAGCAACAAACAAATACTATTACCATTGCACTACTCTGGGAGGTAACTCACTTTTATAAAAAAGCAAAATAAATTATATTTACGTAAGTACTTCCAGCTTCCTCTTGCAAACCATCTATGTGCATCATTGGGTGCTGTTTGAGTTTTATGTTAGAAAATCCAATCCCTTTAGTCTTTCCTCTTATCCTTCGCAAACAGACACACATAGAATACTTTAATCTGAAATCAACTATAACACCAGCAGGACCATTGGAAAATAAACCAGCCAAATGGAACAAAATCTTTTTCTCCTTTGCTGAAATAAAGAAACATGAGCCATTTAAAGTATTTTTTGAGCAACCCATAGCAAAATTCGAACAAATAAATTGTCTGTGGACTTTTTCCTTTATAACTCCAGTTGAAACTATTATGTTGGCAAATACATCTTTTCCTTCACAGGAATTTTTAACCTTTTTCTTTATTCTGAAATTCAGAATGGCTGAATCTTGAAAAGCCTTGATCTTTAACTCAAGGCTATTCTGGCAGAAACTGTGTTCAGTTACAGCTATACTGGCAAAACTCAGCTATTCTTCCAACACAATTTTTTCCCTTGTGTGATTCATTTCACTGAACTGCCATTTTCCTCATATTCACATGCAGAGCACTGTAGGAGTATATCACATCATTACTTTTACTGTAATACAATTTAGGATTTCATCATAGAATCAGAGCAAGACAAATGTTGCATCAGCCATGAGGATAAGTCAGGTTGGAATCAGATATTAAGGCAGTATCAGAACAACATATGCCTGTCTTGTTGTAGGTGCAGTGTCTGCTGTTTTAAGGATGGAGAACGCCAAACTCAAAGCAGAGACGTAATGTGGCTTCTAGTCTGCAGCAAACAGTGCAGTGGGAAATGTCCTTAAGTTGGCAGTTTGGGTTGCTGAAGGGTTTTGCACACATTGGAGCTTTCTGCCATTTATGGTGCTGGTGACTTCCAGCACCTCCCCCTCTGCACCCAAGACTAGAGAAAGCTAAGGAATGGAAACACACTCACTCTCCCTTGACTGCTGTCGTTTCCTGGCTGCTAGATGGCTGAAATTGGCAGTGGAGAAGTGAGCAAAAATTCAGAGCACCCTGTGGTTTCTCTACACTGAGAGGACATGGAAAACTGGTCTCTGTGATGAGGAAAGAAACAATTCATAATACCATCTTCATCTTTCCTCCTGCCAATGAAGCTGTGCCAGAGATCCCCTGAATGCAGGCCAGGCTCTTCACAGGGTGTGTTTCTGATGGCAAACCAATAGAAATTAACAACAACTCCACTGACGCCACTGTAATTATATTGGTGAGACCCAGTCAGCTCAGAGAGAAGCTCATTTGTCTTCACCTAACCTGAGTGTTGCAGCTTTACACACCCAAGGAGACTGCATCTCTGCAGAGTCAGAGTGACCCAGCTTGGCTTGACTTCATGGTACTCTTGGAAAGAGAATGTGTTGTTGTACAGGAAACTTTGTTCTGTGGTCCTCAGAGCATTTCTGCCTCTGTTACAGCTAGGGGATGTGATGTTTTTAAAATATTTATCCTTTTAGCAGCCTTAATGTGTGTTGGAAAAAGGTACCAAATGACAAAGGCAATCATGGAGGCATGACTCTGGCTATACTATGTCCCTGCCTCTCTTATCCCCTCTTTGCTCAAACAAAACACTGCATGAAACACTGGCCAAGTCTCTCTGAGAATTTATTTTCACTTGGAGTCTAAGTGCCTATGATTTACTGTGTAAATTACTATGACTGTGACTAAAATAACTTGGCAACTTTCCCCTGCTGTTGCATTGTTGTAAGGACTGATTTCTCCAAATGAGCTGTTTACATGCTTTGGAAAAGAAGTAATTTTAAAAATATGCAGTAGAATAAGGATTTATTCTATCAGAGAAATGGAAACATTTGTCTTCAAGTGCCTTTTGTCAGGCATAGGAGATCACTCATGCATAGATATACAAGAAGTGTGTTGCATGTACATTACTCATATGGCATCCTCTGTGGAGTTACACATAGACTGTGTGCTGGGAAGAGGTCTGGCAATTATCCTGTGCTTACCTACAGGCTTTGCCCAAGACAAATTCCTGCTAAGCTCAGTGGGAGTTCTGCAATTGATTACCTCAGAAATTTGAGTGGCATGAACAATTACATTGTCCATGGCATGTTCATACTTGAAGGTCTTACTTTTTAACAGTCTATTATTTCAGTAAAGGCAGTTTTTCTGATGATCTGGTTGTACTGGTGGGATTTTATACTCAAAATATACTTTATACAATACTGCAAGTTTGCAGATGATACAAAACTGGGAGGAGCTGTTGACTCCCTCCCGGGTAGGGAGGCCCTGCAGAAAGACCTTGACAAATCAGAGAGATGGGCAATCACCAACCGTATGAAGTTCAACAAGGGAAAGTCTGGAATTCTGCACCTGGGATGGGGCAGCCCTGGATGTATGGACAGACCAGGGAATGAGAGGCTGCAGAGCAGTGCCATGGAAAGGGCCCTGGGGGTCCTGGTCAGTGGCAAGTTGAACATGAGCCAGCAGTGCCCTGGCAGCCAGGAGGGCCAAGCCTGTCCTGGGGGGCATCAGGCACAGCATCGCCAGCCGGGCAAGGGAGGGGATTGTCCTGCTCTGCTCTGCACTGGGGCGGCCTCACCTCGAGTGCTGGCGGCAGCTTTGGGTGCTGCAGTATAATAAAGTTATTAAACTATTACAGAGCATCCAAAGGAGGGCAATGAAGATGGTGAATGGCCTTGAGGGAAAGTTGTATGAGGAGCAACTGAGGTCACTTGTTGTGTTCAGCCTGGAGGAGACTGAGGGGAGACCTCACTGCAGTCTGCGACTTTCTCATGAGGGGAAGTGGAGGAGCAGACACTGATCTCTTCTCTGTGACCAGTGACAGGACCCAAGGGAATGACCTGAAGTTATATCTGAGGAGGTTTGGGTTGGATATTAGGAAAAGGTTCTTCACCCAGAGGGTGGTTGGGCACTGGACCAGGCTCCCCAGGGCAGTGGTCACAGCACAAAGCCTGACAGAGTTCAGGAAGCATTTGAACAATGCTCTTGGGCACATGGTGTGACTCCTGGGGTGTCCTGTGCAGACCCAGGAGCTGGACTCAATGTTCCTTGTGAGTCTCTTCCAACTCAGCTAATTCTGTGATTCTGTGATAACTGAAAGTGAAGAGCGAGGTTGCAGCTACAGAAAAAATTAAGTAGCATCAGTAACATCTTTCGGCACTGGAACTTGGTTGTCTGTACCATGTAATTATTAAAATCCTCCCTGGCATGGTTTAGGCCTGGGTCAATTAATACTTTCCCTAGCAGTTCCTGGAACTCACATGGGTCCCAGATCATTCCCAGTAGGTGGTCTGTGTATGACCATTCTGTTTTGGAGAATAAGAGAGTTTAGCACTAGGGACACAGGTTGTCCCATGATAGTTTGCCTCAGTGCCAGAGCCAAGACTCAAGTACATTTAATTCACTGTTGCAGACAGTGTCACAAATATTTAGGGCACTTTATGGAAAAAGCCTCTTTGGTATTAAAGCAAGTTTATTTCTTCCTCAAAACTATTTGCAAACTCTCTTCTGTCTTGTTTTGCAACTTGACAGCCCACTCTGTAGATCCCTGCTGCTATGTAATGTTCCAGCCTCCATAAGCAAGAGCCATACCATTGCTGGAATGACAATATTTACACAAGAAAGAGATTTTTTAAGTGTACACTTAAAAAATGAAAATTGAGTATCTTTCTGACTTGTTTGTTAATGGTCAAAATCATCTTTAAAGCTAGTGACATACAAAAGGAAATCACTACTCTTCCTTTCAAGCTATCTCTAGAAAACTGCATGTAATAAGGAGAAAAGAAGTACAGTTTTGCAGGGAAAGAAATCTGCCTGAAACCAACTAGACTGTGAACCATGCCTGGAAAATGCACCTTTTCTGGCCAGTCCAACAACAGACATATCTGCAGTAGAGAAACACTCAATGGGTTTTAAGATTTCTTTGGAAGTCTCTCTGAATTCGTCCACTACATGTAGCCTACATGTAAAATTGGGGTGCAGGGCAGAGAGGAGGAGAGCAGTGATCCCTTGGGAGAGATTCTGAGCCACCACTGCCTTCCCTGGCCCCTTCCTCTGCTCTGGCTGGATAGCCAGCTCTGTCCTCGAGATGTCCTGCAGCAATGGAGACATTCCTTCCCGGAGATCCTGACATTTAAGTGTGCTTTCACCTTCCAAGTAATTACGGAGAGACTGCAATGCTTGGTCAAACACAAATTAATAATTACTTATGCATTTCTTTTACAGTGTATTTTATATATACAGGTATTACACTCTACTCAGGAAACAGGGGAATGAAACAACTGCGTTGTTGCTATGGAACCAATACGCTGGCTTCTAATTTTTTAAAACTTTGCACTCCAAATCAGCCTATTAAAAAATCGTAAGCACAGGTCCCAATGGCAGAATATTATTTTTAATAGCTTTTTTATAGTTGCTTTCTTTTTATTCCTACAGGTTTGTACCTCTTCACTTAAAAAAAAAAAATCTGTTTTTTTGTTTATCCTTTAACTGAAAGCTGATATTTTCACATAATAGTATGACTTTGGGAGCCAGAGTCTTTGAGAAAGAGACAAAGAAAATTCTGGTAAAACTGATGACAACTGGCAAGGCAATGTAACAAGATTCCAAATCTTTCCAAGCTGTTTCCAAGGTACTACTAATACTTTTATAGTATTGTACCGTGCAGTATGATAGTGCATGCTGTATGGTATATACTATATTTTACTAGGATTTCAATAATACCATTATCTAGAGTTGTTAGAATGACTTTACCCTTTGTCCCAGTATCAGTTAAGAGTTTTTTATTTCAAAGATGTGTTTCGTTCTCAGTACAGTAATCAATTCTGGCTGCAGTGAAAGGAGAGAAATACCTCCTGAGACACTTCTAATAGGCCTGTCTGCGCCAGCACTCAGAAGTATTGCATGCGTAAAAAATGTGGTATGAGGTAGTGTCATGCCAAACAGTAATTATCAGTGTTTTTGACACTGACACCTTTGCACTTATGTGAACTTGAATGGCAGGAAGTTTGAGCTTTTCAAAAGAGCAGACCTTGGTGTGGAAGGTCTGCTGGGTACATGGATGGGACTGATCATCCCATGATGCCTGATGGAAGACAAAGCCACAAACATGCAGTCTTTGACAGAGCCAGCATGGAACAATGATTTCATATGAAATATGCCCCATGCCCAAGGATTTGGTTTTGAAGGGTGGGCAATGGTTTTCATATGGTCCTACTCTGTGTTTCAGCCCAGTGTGCACAAACTACCTCCTTCCTGCAACTTCTGAAACAAGTTTCTGTGCAGAGTCTGCTCTTCCCCTTACTGCATTTAAAAAAAAAAGAAATTAAACACAGGGCTCTATTCAGCCAAAAATAACCCCTGCAGCTGTACTGCCTGAGCTCTGTGAGTCTCTTGTTCTCTGAAGATATTTATACAATTCTTAAAGGAAAAATATCCCCTTTCCAGCAATTGTGGAGGAGGCTATTAGACATAATGATGATCCCATACAGCAGAGCTGTTGTTCTGTCTCTGTCATAGCAGAAAAAGTCGTGCCTGTCCACAGTATCCAAATCTCCTGGGCCTAAAAGGGCAGCAGAGAGCACTGGCTGAAAGTGTTTTTTTTCTTGGCCAAGAGTTTTCTTTCTTGAGTAAGAGAAATGTGAACAGATCTATTTCATGCTCTGGTATTTCAACTGCCCCTTCTGGACCTAGAATGTGGAGAGGTATGTGGATGGAAGAAGCAATTTATAAGGTTTCATGGCAGAAATCTCACAAGAAGGGAAAAAGGGGGGGGCGGGAGGGGGTGTGTGTGTCATTCTGCACACTTCCTCTTCATTTCCAGGAGCAGCTTAAAGGAAAAGAGGAGGCCAAGTGGGTTTTGTGCAGTTTCTGTCTCCCCATTTCTCAAGAGTTACTCTGCACACTTGTGAGAGAAGGGTGGAGGTGCGAGTTAACAGTGGAATTAAATAATGAAATGCACAAAATACAGAATCAGGGAAAGCTTGAAGAAGGAGGGAAACTCTGAAGGTTATAAAGAGGATTCATTTTTGTCTTTCTGTTTGTTGGACAGTTTGTCCCCAGAGCTATGATATACACCGCTGGCTATCATGCAGGAGTTTGCACGAGTTTCAGAGATTTCCCACTGGAAGCAGCCAGAACTGGAATAAGCCTGGTAAAAATGCACAACAGATAGCAGAGTAGATACCTTTAGTCTCGAAAGGCAAATAACAAGTCCAATTTAAGACTGATTAGGATTAAAGAAGAACAAAACTTTTGAAATAATACCAGTTGCAGAGGTCAAAATATACCCCTACTTCAGAAAAAAAAGTTAGGCCTATTATATATTAACCATCTTTGTGAGGCTGTGGTTGAAGGAAACAGATTATTTGCTCAGATGTCCTTACCCCATAGCAAATGTAGTATATGGCAGTTCAGAGCTTTTAAATTTCTTTGTTGACACTTCTTTTAAGAAGAGCGAAGTTAGACCAAAAGACAAGGATGCAAATATTTGGTCATTGTATGAAAATGTTGCTGGATTTTTGTGTGAGTTCTATTTTGGCTTATCTGTTGTGCACGTGATTTGAACATTGATACTGGAAGTTGCTCTGGCAAGTGAGCAAGTAAAAACATACCATTTCATCTGGGCAGTTTTCTGCAGTAAACTAGGAAAGCCAGTAAATTATGCTGTGTTTTAGATCACTTACTAACAATTATATAACACAGTTTTTAATGTCACATTAAACCTGTATGGTTTGTTTCTCTAATGATGGCCTCAGTGTTTGACAATTTTTTTTGCATATGAGATAGGAATGTACTGCTCAACAGAAAATATGTTTAGCTCCATGTCTTCCCCAGTCTCCAGAGAAGTAGGGTCTCAACACTTCAGCTAATTATTTCACAGCTGTATCTCTTTAAATGTGTTTTAACTTGTGTTTACATTATTTTATTCCCAGAGGCCTTTGGCAAGACTATTTAAGCTGCTGGTTTCTGCACCCCTGATTTAGTGAAAAAAAATTAGGCATGAGATCAACATGAAGCATATATATAGTCCCAGTGAGACAAATGAAAACTTTAGGGCAACAGGGCAAAGCCTATATTGAGTATGCCTTGGTCTCCAAAGACAATGCTAGATCCTTGATCCATACCCACTGGCAAAATGCTGGGGCTTAGTGGGCATTCTTAGCATCCAATTTCCTTGTTCCACAGCCCAAACTATTTCCTTAGGAGTATTTAGGACACCACAATAGCCAAGTCAACTCAATAAACATCCCAGTGGAACCATGGTGTGGCTCACCTGTACTGCCCAGTGCAGAGCTGTTTTGAAGTCCTTGTCCACCAGAGTTGGGTCTGCTCCCTTGTGCAGCAGAGTCTGAGTGTGCTGGGGTCTGTTGTGGAATGCAGCCCAGTGGAGTGAAGTCATTCCCTGTAAGCCACAAACCCAGAGGGCAAATTATTGTCACTCACAGGAGCACCCTTCAAGCCTTTAAGGGCTAGGCAGCCCTTAAACCATCCAGCATGGACAAATTCTTCCCTCATCACCTTGATTTAAAATAGTAGCAGCTTCTGAATTAGTGGAGTCATCAGGGGGAACCAAGCAATTAGCTTTTTGGAATTATTACAGAAAATGGATACAAATACAAATGCTACCTCCATACATGCCTATAGCCTGTTATAAATAACCTGTGGTCAGGGCAACGATGGCTGGGGGTCGGTTCCTCTTTGCTCAGCTTGGATCCTGTGAGAAAAGCCTGGTTTAGACTGGTGCTTCCGCATTACACAGCGTGATGTTTATGTTTTGTCTTATCTTTGATCCAAAATAAATATCATAAGCTAGTATTGCAGCTGGCACTAGTCAGCAAGCTAAAGAACTGACAGAGTGATGTCCACAAAAAAGTCACAATATAAACATTTTATATTTACTCTTCAGGGAGAAAACAAAGCAAATGGTAAGGTATTCACCTGCATTTTCATTCCATCTTAGCTGCATCCAGTCAGTCTTAGTAGATCAGAGAATTCACGGCCTGTATTTGCACCTTCAGCATTCTTACACACACCTATATTCTACTCTGTATCCATAATGATTAAGATTTTCTGTATAAATTTAGTCATTTATTGTGCTTCTAACAAATTGCTAGTGTTTTTCAGGTGTGGTAACATTTTACTTTGGGCAGGTGTTGTTTTCTCTCTTACCAGAAAAATGCATTTCAAGGATCTTGTGTGATTTCCAAAAGGATAAAAAGCATTCAAAAAAAAAGGTTGAGTGGAAAAGCAATTAAAACTTGAAATAGAACACCATAAAGCCTACTGGTAACAACCCAGGTAAAGTATGAGTTGTATGGATGCAGACAACTTATCAGTGCATGAAAGTGGAAGTTGTTTGCAGTGATTTTCTGACTAAAAGCTTGAATGCCGTAGCATTCATTTCTCTCACTCATCACGTATTTTGTAAGACTTTTAAGTTCCCATGTGGCTTAAGTATGGGTGATAACAAAACAGAGCAGTTGAATGAGAGCAGTTTTGGTTTTACTTAGGGTTTGCAAAGCTTAATCATGGGGGTTTCGGTTTTGTGAAACCAAAATTGAGGGTAAACTCCTGCACCAACTGAAATGAATGGGAGCTCTGACATTGATGTCAGTAGACACGGGCAACTTAGTACTGTTGATGGACACACATTATCTGTGAGTGCCATTATCTGTGAGGCTTCCAGATAATGATTTCCAGCTGGGAAATGAGTACTCGTCACTAGTCCTGGAGAGCAGGAAAATCACTGAAGAAGGAGAAACTGCTGTTTCTTTCTGTCATCCTTTCTCAGTCTGTTGGTATGGCCAAAGAAAAAATCCTTGAAAAATCAACTTTCTCTCTGTTTCTACTGTGGTAGCCAGCAGAATCAGCTGTAACATAAGAGTGTAAAACTGCGGATAGTTTTCAAAGATCTCTATAGTACAGTGACAAAACTCAGCGAGGTCAGTAGCAGATGCTTAGTGTAAAACTATAAGAAACAAGGCTTGACAATATACTGCCACCTAATATTTGGTAATTAGACTAAAGACTTCCTATGGCATCCAATGCTTCAGAAGGTAATGATGCATTTTCTGAAAAAGTATTTATTTTCATTTTCTTTGAAACTATTGCTTGATAATTTCTGTAGATGTTCCCATATTTTCATATGCAAGAACCCCAGAGCAGTTAATAATAATTCTCTTTTCATTTCCATGCAATTTATGATACCATGGGTTTATATCATCCCTCTGAAGTAGTTGCCAAGCTGAAAGTCCTATTATAGTTAGTTTGTTCTAGTTAGCTTGCCCGTGTAAGGAAGTTGCTCTAAAACCATTGTCATCTTTGTAGTCCTTTTCTTGTTCCTTTTCTTGTATATCATTTTTCAGTTTACTCTTGTAGCCATGTGGCTGCACCAAGGATTCAGAGAGAGCTTCCTGTTTTCTTCTCCATTTCCTTTCTGATACTTGGTACATTCCATATGTCCTTTCGGAGCACCCAACTGAGCTAAGAGCATTGAGCTGTTTATAGCAGCAGCTCACGTGTGGGCTTTCTGCAGCAGGCAATGGCTGCCTAGCCCACAGCATTTGTGCATAGTGCTACCACCCTGGAGCGGCATCGGTTGATAGATACACTACTGTTTGTGAGTGGAAGCATGAGAGTGATATCAGAACTGTCAAAGCTGAAGATCCAGCAGAATACAATCTTAGAGGTGAGACAGCCAAACAGTTGCACATTCATACAAAATAAGGAGCAGTAGGGGACATAAAAGGACAAAACCCAAGAAATGGGAATGTGAGAAATATAGTGTGACACTTGTTTTGCTCAGATTCAAAGCTTTTACAGGGAATGTTTCTTCACATTGTCATCCCACAAGCTTAACTAATAAACCCACAGAAAGACACAGTTGTGGAAGCTATGAAACCTCCAGGTGTATTTCTTACTGTTTACGTGTTCATGCATTCATCAGGCTGTTTTTCTCAAGTGTCAAATGGGAAAATGGAAGTGTTTTACTTATGCCAAGAGAACAGCTCTATTAGTTGCAATCATTTATGAGGATCCACATTTTTCAGAAAACATGAGTATTCAGGGCTTAGTACTGACAGTTGGACAAATATATTGTCAGCGCCAAATGACAATGAGATGGACTAAAAGTTCCAAATTGCATGTAGGAGTGCATTACAGCAGAATATTATGCAATGACGATCCACAGTTCCATGCAATTCATTAGCAACATAGTTCTACACCAAGACAAAGCATATATCTGGTTTAGGGTGTTGTGAGCAAGGTCTGCAACTTTTCAGTGGGTAAGAGGACAAATTAACAGCCCTCTGGCCATTCTGGCACTGTGGAAAAGAGACACGTCCTTGAACAACTGTTAAGAATGAAGAGAAACATATGAAAAGACACTCAGAATATCTCTTGTGTCTTGGCTTCTCTCTTTGGAGAAAAACCACGAGGAAAGTTAACATTCTCCTATGTACACTATATATACATGCAGGACATGATTTCATATGGAAGTCAACAGCATAAATTTTTGCACTTCCATGACTGTTCTGTGTAATGCTGGCTCTCTGATCAAGGATCAAGGAATCACAGAATCATAGAATTCTGTGGTTGGAAGGGACCTTAAAGATTATCTGGTTCCAACCTGCCTGCCATGGGCAGGGGCACCTTCCACTAGACCAGGTTGCTCAGAGCTCCATCCAGCCGGGCCTTGAACATTTACGACTAGTAAAGGTGAAGATTTGGTCCAGTGTCTAACTTCAGAAGACTCAAGGGCAATAATTGTCTTGACAAATGATTTAAGAGATGGATTCAAGGTATCTCAGATGGCTGAATACAGAGAAGTTTTATTAGCCTACAGGTGCATAGTATATAGAAGGAAAAATGAGATAATCCTTTGCAGAGTTCAGCAAAAGCATTATAGAAATTTTTGATAGTGCAAAGTCTCATCGTAGAATTGAATGGCTTCTATGCCCTCAGTTCCAGGGACTGTGACTTGTAGCACAAGCTCACTCACCTCATTGTCCTGATGATTAATTTCACTAAGATTTGACTGCTGCAGAAGCACGCTCAGAAGCCTGTGGAAGCAATGATATAATCAGTGTGCTGGACTCCTGACTAAACCTGAAAAACTGACAATTTTTTAAAAACCAAAATGTGCAATTTCATGAAAAATCAGTATTAGTGATGGGCCAGTATCTTAGGTTTGAGCTTTGTCATATGAGAAAAACAAATAGGATTTTACAGCTTACGGTAACAACAGAAGTTTAGAGCTTGGAATTAAAAGAAGATCCACTTGGAATAATTCTTGTGCTGATTGCCAGGCTAGAATCAGAATGTGGACTACTATACACGTGTGCTGTTTTTGGTAGCTTAGCAATTCACTGTCAGCCTATTTTGTAATGTCCTAAAGTAACAGAAATGCCAGCTTCTGTAAGGATTTTTCACTCTATTGAAATCTCAGAGTAATGTGGTGTAGTGTACACAATTGTGGGTGTATGTGCCTGCTGGATGTTTACACACACAAACCCCAATATTTTACAAGGCGTTACAGTATGTCTGCTGGAATAGGGCCATTATTATGGCATAAAACATAGAAATGCATATGCTCACATTTTACAGAATATTGGACTACAAACACTCCCCTCTGGTGGAGGGAACAATAAAGTATGAATGAAATATTATTCAAGCACAATAATATTTTTAACACTTCATGGATTTCGATTTTCTTTTCCTTTTGGTGTCTTGTGAAGATGTTCTGAAATCACTATAGGTTTGGCAAAGATGGCTGTGTTTTATCGTAGGATGCTAAGAGTTTGGATGATGGATGTGGCTGGACCATGGAAATGAAAAACACTATCCAGTCACATGCTGTAACAAAGCCAATCCTAACAAGACCGTACAGTACTCATGATTGTAGCAAAAGGAAGGATGTATCCTCAGTGGATCATTGTGCAAACCTGTGGCTCACCTGGAAGTGTGAATTTGCTATAAACCTTCACAACATGGACATTAAGAAGACATGTTGTTTAGTAAGGAAAGTCAAAGATGATGAAGAATAAAGGAAGAAAATATGATAAATGTAAAGGTAATGGACAAACAAATGTATAAAATCCTGCATTTATTCCCATGTAGAGGAGACTGAATGAAATTTTGCTGCTTTTTATCTTCAACCACTTCCAGTGTATTTTCTGGACTGAACCGTGCTCAGGTGTGTGCATTAAATTAAATTGAGAATGCTGCTTGTCAAATTTGTTCTTCCCTACTGGTAACAAAGAACTAGATATGTAAATTATTCAAAAGAAGATATTTACAGTTGCTTAGGGATTATTTTGGCAATTCTGCCAGTGAAAATTTTATCTATAGGTAACATCTTCCTCAGGTGTTGAAAGTCAAAATTTAGGGTTTTTATAAAGTAGAATGAAGAGGGTGATGATTGGGCAGATACGAGGATAGGGATTTTGCTTTGATTTCAAATCCATTTGCGTATGGATACAAATTCTTCTAGAAAAGACGTGTTACACCTCCTTTTCTAAATGGAGTAATATTATAGGAACTCTGAAAAAGATGACACTAGGATTGTTGTGATTGGTTTGGTAAAAGTTTGTAGAAGTGAAGAAAGATTCTGTGGTCATTTAGCAAAATTACTCAGAATCTCAGAAATTCAGTGTCTGAAAACAGTTCTTGGTAAATATCGACTAGTGAGGAAAAAGAAAGTGAGATACCATGCTTGTAAAACCCATTTATCACATAGTTTATAATCTGATACAGGGCTCTGTGGTTCAGCTCCAGACATGATCAATGAAATCACTGTATGTGAAAGAAATCTAATTATTTGACTAGAATTTTTATCATTGAGAAACTTTGACTCAGTTACATCATTAGACCATTATGGCAACTTAAGTGCTACCATTTAAATATGTAGATATCCAACCATGCAGCTGAGGTTTCTCTGGTATCTACTCTTAAAGGCATAGAACAGGAATTGATTCTCCTTCCACCTTGCCTGTTAGGCTCTGTAGAAAGCACTGGAGCACATAAATCAACTATCAAATCAATACATGAACTGTCTGTCTTTCCATGCTGCCTCCAGCATGTGAGGTAGTAGCAGCGGACAGCCAGCTTTCAAATTTAGCTGCAAAAGCATTTCATAACTGGCCGTTGCATATTCTCTTTAGGCAATGACACAGGATTCATGGGAGTGACAATAATCATGATGGAAAAGCCTCCCCGCCAAGTGCTCCAGGCCTGTGTCTGGGTGTGGGGCAAACCCAGTGGGAAGAGAGAGGAAAAGGAAAACTGTGCAAAGCAAAGAGAGGTCTACCTGTATCCATGGAGAATGTGAAAAACATTCAGGGGACCCAGTGTGCTCCTGGCAGAGTAGATTAGTGTTCCCTTTCAAGTAGCAACATGTGTGGTGTTGCACAAAAATTCTCTTCTTTCTGTGTTGGCTTTGTTTAATGACAGTGACCCCTTTTTTTCAGAAATCTCAAATTATTCTCTTCAAGTGATGCATGAAAAGCGAAGATAATGTGGAAAATGAATAAAGCTATAAAAATAGGCTGGAGAACAAGATCAGCAGAAATGGCCAGATGTCTGGGCTGGTCTGATGTGGTTACAGCAACAAAATCGTAGACTCACTGATTAAGTCACATGAACATATTGCATGTACTGAAAGTTTTACCTGTTTCTAATGTCTTCCTATACCTTCAGGCATGATTTACTTAGGGGAGATTTTTGAGTGAATTTATTCAAATGTACAAATCAAAATTTATTAAACCTTCCTATTGTCATAGGCTGGAATCAGACAAAGAGAATATTTCTAAAGAGTTCTTGTGAAGACACTCTGTAGCTGTTACTCTACCTGCAGTAAAAGTAGTTAAAAATGAGCCAGACCACCAATCCTTAACTTCCCCTTTATGGGAGGGGTTTTCAGAGAGATTGTCTTGTGGAAAACTTTTCTCACATTTGCCATGCTAGTCAGAGGAGAAGTCCAGAGGAGAAGTCCAGAGAAGAAGTAATATTGTAATATTTCATGTGGGTAGGTGACAGAAAGGTAGTTGGGCAGGGGAAACACAGGGGTTCAACCTCTGTTATAATTATTTTTACTCCTCCAGCTTTTGCAGCCTTAAACCAGGCTCCTCGCTTTACCTGGCCATCGATCTCTACACAAGTATTGAGCAATATTTTTCCTCCTCTCTACCCGCCTTAATGTAACCACTAAACAAAGATGCAGGTCACAAGTGTAGCTGTCACAACTGTTATTCCTGATGTGGGCTCTCCTTGCGTTGCTGGTGAGATTCAACCAGCAAAAGCTGTGGGAGCCAGGCACATACCTCACATCAGGCTCTGCGGTGGCAGCGTGCAGTGGCAACCTCCCGTTTTTGTCAGGTATGTTCTGCTTAGCACCATTCCTGAGCAGGCTGACACAGCCTTCCAGCCAGCCCTAAAGAAGAAATTAGAGCATATCAAAGAGGAAAGTGAAATGTATAAAGCCAGAACTTTTCTTTTTGGTGCTGGCATTTGCATGTGACTGTAGCCAGCTCTGCCAGCAGAGGAACTGGAGCTTTTTTCCTCACTGGAGGGTTCTCAGCACTGAGAGTAGTTCCCCTGTATAGTCTGGGTCTTAAACTACGTCAGCTGTTCATTTCTCTGAAAAGGTGTTTCATTTACACAGTATTTTGTTGTTGTTTTTTTTTTTCCCTGCAGCTGTGGCAAGCACTAACAGTGATTAAAAACCTGCTAATTCCTGTATCACTAGCAAATACTACACGTGTTCTTACATGTGATTTCAATCATGCTAGATTAAACCAAGAACATGAGCACTCAATCTCATTTCATTTGTGAGATTTTAGAAGGGATGGCAAATCAATGGTAAAAAGCCTTAGAGTGTGATCTTCTAAATGTTGTTGCAGAAGTTTGTATTAGTGGCAATGGAAAGTTAGATGGAAAATAGCACCAAAACAGCTGGGATGAATCAGTTCTTGGACTAAAACCTTCTATTGATCACCTCAACATAAAAGCAAGTAAACAGTCTGGTTGTGACTGCATAAATCTTTCAGCATATACTTAAGTCTGAACAAAATCAAGCATGAATTTAAGTGTTTTGTTAAAACCTCAGCAGGGAATTGATAAAGACCATTCCCTCCCATATGAGCTATTTTGGATTGGCATTATGAGCATTTCTGGGGAAAATGTGTGGAATGGTGGAATCAGAACATCCCTGTTGGAGGTCTTGGTGGAAGTACAAGGCCACCAAGTCCCACATGCAGTCTTGACTGTGCAACTCTCCTGAATTCATTTGTTTGGACAGACATCACAGCTGAATTCTCTCTAGACCTCTGGTTATATCCCTCACAGAAACAGAAATGGAAACTTAGAAGCCTGGGTGGTTTAAATCTTTTCCAGTCTTTTCTTTTTTTCCAAAGAATATTTTTTCCCCTCTGGGAAAAGAAGAAGGAAAAGTGGCGCATGAGGCTTATTATGGGATTTTTAAAAAATATCTTACAGAGGAAATGTTTGTTCTCAAGTAAGTGGGGCATGCTCCTTGCACTGGATGGGACTGCCTGTTTTGTTATTTTCTACATTTATTTTCTGGCTGAATATTGCATAGCTAAGCAGGAACATTGTTTTTGTCCTGAATTTTCAGGAAGAAACTAGGTGCAAGGGATGTCATTAATTAGGCTGCCACAGTGTCTGTTTAAATGGGCTGGCAGTCTTCCAGCTTAACTCATATGCAGCATGGCTGGACCACCTCCTTCCTTTCTGTCCGATTAATAATGGAAGCCCAATCTGCTCGGCTAACTTGGTCCCCATTCTCTCTCTGAAACCTGAATTACCTCCTGCAAGGAGTGGAAGACTAAGGAGAACAGGACCATCCTTGTTGCTTCAGATAGATTTTGAAGTATGATTCCCTTCCCAAATGTCTCAGTGGGATGTCTGCCCCTCCTGCCATCTGCATGTAGGTTGATCAGGGGACTTGACTGTTCATGATCTGAGCAAGTGCACCAGCACCTGCAGCACCTGGAACTTCAGTTCTCAACCTGGCCATCCAAAGTCCAGGACCACAGTGAAAAGAAGCAATGCCCTGGTTCATGTGGTGTGCAGGAACACATGCCTGCTGATCACCAGAATATGAGACAGGAAAGCCCTCACCTGAGCATAAATATCTAATGCTGACTATGCAAGGGGGAGAAGTCAATCTGTCTATTAAGAACAAGTGGGAACTTTCCAGTGCACAGAAAAAAGTGATTTTCTTGTGAGATCCTCATATCATGCACTGATTTTACAACCCAAAAGAGAAAGGACAGTCTGACAGGAGTCCTCTTCCTCTTGTAATAATCATTGCTCCAGGTTTGCATTGTAGTAAAGTTTCAAAACCAATTCCACTGTTGTCTAGAACTAAATGTTTTGCACTTTTTTTTTTCTGTAGTATAAGCAGAAATCTTATTTAGTCTGCACATTTACTCCCTTCCTCCATCCTTGTCCCCCAAGTCTTGGTACCAAATATGTTGCCAGAGACAGACTGGTACGTCCACAAGCATCTTGAGTATTAATATTGGCTCCCATCTTCAACAGAAGCTTCACTGTATCAACCTGGCGTCCTGACACAGCATGCATCAAAGGTGTGCAACCTGGGGAAGAAAGCCAAATTTATTTTACAATTTCATTTTGTCATGTCTATAAGATATAGTTTCTTATTTTCTAATGTTAACACTGGCAAGTTAAGAAATCCTTTCTCTGACAACTGTCCAATAGTTGTACTCAGCTTTTTTTAGACCGGAAGTAACTGCTATGCCAGTCCCTGACCACTGATTTTAAAAAGAGCATGACTATACTAGCAAAAGCTTTGCTTCATTAACTGTGCTTCTGGAGGGAGAAGTGCTTTTCTGTTCCCAAAATGAACTTTTGGCTTTGTACAACATTTTGGAAGCTAATATTCTTCAGAATGACTAGTAGCCAGATGGTACTTGTCTAATTTTCTCAAAACCCGGCTTCATTTGGTCTGTGTATTCAAAAGACTTATGAAATCAAGTGGTGTCCCTTGCAAAGGTATAAAAGTGTGAGTTGGCCCTTTATGCAGGGAACTACTTAATTTGAAGTCTGTATTTGCTCTAGAACATTTTATTTCCTGTTTTGATAAGAACTTTTTTTAATATCCTGCAAAAATTTTCTGTTTTGTAGACCCCTGAAATCTCATTTAAACCTAATACTCCAATTTCTTCATGAAGTATAGTATTTAATAGCTTCCTCTTCCTTCCATTCCATTAACTGCTGAAAAACAGCAAGAGATTTTCCTGCAGAATCTGACAAAGCAATTTAAAATTACTAGGCTGGGAATAAACATGAGTATTAGAAACTACAAGACTATTGGAAACTTCATATATAGTTGAAGAATAATTATTCTTACTGGACTCAGTGAGATTGCTGAGGAAATGTGCTACTCAACCTGAGGTCATGTTGAGCCAGAGCCTGACATAAGTGCAGGATATGAGCTATATGTTTTGTGTTGCAAAACTGGTCTTTAGTTACATTTGCATGGAAAACCTAGGAAACAAGTTAATTCTAGAGCTGAATATTTTGGTTTGCTGACCAGTCCATCTCCACCTACTCCACCCACCTTTTCTACCTAGTCTCTCTCCCATTAACGAACTGGACCGGGAGCATTTTGTCTTGAGTAAATTTTCCCTGCTAACCAGCAGATGTCTTAAAGATAACAGTTAGAATGGCTTGTTTAAAGTGTAAGAAAAATTGGTAGCTTGGTAAAAGCTGTTAAAGATTAGAAAAGACAGTGTTCATATAAGAACACTGCAATGAAAAAGAATTTTTTAAGAATTTAAAAATGCCTTTATAAGAAACTGCAATTAAAAAAATAACTCTGACAAAAAAAAGTCATCCTTGAGAACAGCCTCCAGAGGTCTGTGGTTCTTATTCACTTAGGAAACAGATGCATGAAAAACCCAGCTAATGTACAATAATTTGTAATAACATTAAATAGTAACTTGAACAAAAATGAGCACAGCCTGACAGATAAAACAGATCATTTAAATCATTGCAGATTGTACAATCAACCCTTTGGCAAAAAATTACTTGACAAAACCATTAATACTGTGACTGTCCACCTACTATAACCTTTGCTTTAGAGATGTGCAGAATGTATGTCATTTGGCATTGGTAAAAATATTCTTGTTCCTCCCCCGAAATGCCAACAGTTTCTCAGCATCTCCCTAAATAAGATAAACTAAACTAATGGTAAAGTACTCTCTAATTGTAGCAAAACAGCTTATTTGTAATCATATAAAAATATCTTACAATTATAGGGGGAAGGAATTATCCAAACAGTGCATTTCCAGTGAATGTTCCAAAGAGTAACTCAAATTTCCCATATTCTGCTACTAAATATAATTCGGTGAACACAAAAATCATAATAAAAAAATGGAAAGTTTAATTGCAAGCTGAAGCAACTGATCTCCTGAGAACAAGCTCCACTTTCATTTACCCTCTCTGTCACAAGACTCCAGGATGGAAGGATCCTCTCGGATCACTGCAGTCAGGGTGTTCACATCACCATTAGCTGCTGCTTGGTAAACCACAGCCAAGTCGATCTCTTCTGCTGCATCAGCTGCAGAGAAGGAGCACGTCCGTGAGTAAACAGAGAGCAAGTACAAGTGATAAACAGTGAAAATTATGACACTTGTCTCACTGAGTTTAAATGACTGTGTAACTTGGAGTGGAACAAGGTGTATCTAAGCAGCACTGTGGTTTTTGTTAGTCATCTGAAACTTGCTTTTCATCATAACTTCTTCCAAAAACTTTCAAACATAGACACTCAAAGGACTTAAGAAAAATTCTGGAAAATTTCCACTTCTTGTAAGAAATCATACTAATGTAACATGACTTGAGAAAAAAATGTAATAACTGAAATAGCTCATAATATTTCTGGCTGCACTTCTATGAGATAGGATGAAATCAGGACCCAGGTGTTTTCAGTTTCACTGTTATCCTTGCAACCAGTCAGAAGACTGAGGCTTTTCACTTCCCTGCAATGTCCATGGTAATTCTGTTCTCGGGAAAGTAAACTTCTGGAAGCAGTGGTTTGTGTTGATAATTCCTGCAAAAAGGAAAAGTGGACTATTGCTTTGAACCCAGGAGAGGTTTATTTTGTCTGGCAGCTACAGTGTGAGTTATTCTTTAAAGCAGATGCCTTGCAGGACCTGTTCCGGAACATTCCTCAGACTTTTCTTTCTAAAGAAATAATAGAGATGTTCTCTTTGCTTCTTTGCTTTTCACTTCCTTTCAGACTGGTCATCCCATGCTCCACATGCTTCAAGTGGACCATTAACCTCTTAACTCTAGGAGTCCAAAAGTAAATTTTTTGGTGCAGGGTCAGATCTGATGTTATGGTAAAATGCTTTAGGTATGTATTGTTGGTCAGAAACAATCTCATTTTTCTGATCCCTATTAACTTAAAAAGAAGTGCAGCTGCAGTGAGCTGTACTGATCACAATGGCTGAGGTTCTCTTGGGGTCTAACCCCAGATGCCCCCAATGCTCAGTCACTGTCCTGACCCCTGTGGGGTGGGAAGGAGAATCAGAAAATGGTAAAATTGGGGGGTTGAGATAAGAACAGTTTAATAATGGAAATAACACATCATCATCATTGTCATCACAACAACAGCAACAACAACAACATCAATAATTGTAATAAAAGGAGAGAGAGAGATGAATAAAACCGAAGAAAGGCAAGTGATGCACAATACAGTTGCTTGCCACCTGCTGACCGATGCCCAGCCTGTCGTCCTGCAGCTCCCCCAGTTCATACCCTGGGTGTGTTGGAATCTCCCTTTGGCCAGTTCGGGTCAGCTCTCCTGGCCATGCTCCCCCAGCCTCTTGGGCACCTGATCGCTGCAGAGCACGGGACACTGAAATGTCCTGGATTTAGGGTGAGCACTAATTAGGAACAACTAAAACTGCACTGTGTTGTTAACATCAGTCTCATACTAAATGCAAAATACAGCACTGTATTGGCTGCTAAGAAGAAAATTATTCCAGGCTACACCAGGACAGGGTCAGAGCTCTAGAACATATTAGTTGCCCAGCCACTGCGCTACCGTGTTAGCTGGAGAAAATGCCTAAATCACACTAGGGAGCTGATCAAAAGAAAGACAGATTAAGTGAGTGGTGACTTATCTGTACTGTCAAACTTCTGGAGATAGCATGACTCTGTAAGATGCGCAAAAAAAAGTGAGATAGTTTAAAGAGCGTTTGAAAAGTTAGTATACAGCTATTATCATAATCAAATATTACATTATTTGTAACACATTGGTAGAAATTACATTTTAAACATTGTAATTATATTTTTTTAGTGATAAAAGATCTTTAAATATTATTGTAAACTATTAGCCACACTACTCACGTTGTGATTAGATGTTGTCTCAGATGAACCTGCGTGGGCTCTATGCTGGGCTTTACAGCCTAGCCTAATTCTCCACGTGACCTTCTCTCACTGGGTGCAATCAGCACTCTGGACTTCAAAATTTGGCTGCCATGGAAACACAGTCTGCTCTTACCGTGGAATAGGTTAGTCTGTCAAAGGTGGAAGTCTGTTTGTGGGCTTGGGAAAATTAAAAAGCTGATGTTAAATCTGCCTTTGTCACAGGTTCCCTCTCCATTGCTCTTCAACTAAAGAGAATCTAATTTATTTTCTCTCTTCTAACTGGTATTTTAAATTACATATGTCATAAAATTTGTGAATAAAAATGTTAACTTGATTTTTATTCTGTTGAGGGATCTATTGCTGAGGCAACTGTTCATTTGTCTCAGGTTTGTCCTGTGGGCCTGGGAGATCCAGAGGAGTCATTGCCTCTGGAGAGTCATCATCAGTGACTAGTACATGAAAAAAAGAAGTGACTTTACCACCTGTCCAGTTGATAATATTTCCTTATTGTGTCAGACCTGAAGATGCCTCTCACAACTGGTACACTCAGCAAAAACTTATTAATGACAAGCTCAGGTCTGAGTGGTTGATCGCTTGTGTTGCTCCTCTTGTCCAGTCTCTGGAGGTACCAGGGAGTGCCAGCCCTGAGCACTGGCACAGCTCCTCTCACGGCTGTTGTGTACAGCTCTGCAGGTTTTGTGTGGGTATGATACAGAGAAGATGCAGCTGGTACTGGGAAAGAAATCTTCAGATGTGCTGAGGCAGACAGTGAATCAAAGGGGCCCTCACCTTTGATGCATTACATGTGTAAATTTTGTACTCTTTTTTCACCTTGTAAGTACTGTTAAGTATTCCTGTTGTGAGTCAGGAGAGAGAAATCCAGCCACAAAAGGAAAATCTCCATCTCCTGAGCAGAGCAGTTGCTTACCTGGAGGGCACCATGGCAGGAAGATGAGGACAAGGGTGCACTCCTTCATGTGGCTCTCTGAGTATCGTTGCCCTTCTTCCTCTAGATAAAACCAAGACACCTCCTCTTTGTTTGTACTGGGCTAGGTCTGCTTTCCCCAGAGCAATTATCCTTTTGTATGAGGAGAGGAAGTAAAACTCTGGATGGATGGATGGATGGATGGATGGATGGATGGATGGATGGATGGATGGATGGATGGATGGATGGATGGATGGATGGATGGATGAATAGTTTTGCCCATGCCTCTTCTTGCAGAACACAGGCTCCCATCCTGTGAAAGGATGGTGGCATGAAGCCACAAAGATTCACACTTCCCCACCCATGAGTCCCAGCTGCCAGAGCAAGGAGAGGCAGGTGGAGCAGTTGTCATCCTGCTGGTGAGGGAGCCTGGGCCAGGAGGAATGG
This sequence comes from Struthidea cinerea, assembly GCA_013397865.1. Classification (NCBI taxonomy): domain Eukaryota; kingdom Metazoa; phylum Chordata; class Aves; order Passeriformes; family Corcoracidae; genus Struthidea; species Struthidea cinerea. The sequence continues at coordinate 393,735 of VZTI01004935.1, read as the reverse complement.
ATGAGTGCCCATGTTGTGCATCTGAATAAAGAACATTGACACAAATTTCATTTCTGTAGGGTGACACAACTTCAAGTGGGGTGTCTTTAACATGGGTTTTATGATTGTGGATGGGGAGTGAGAAGGAAGACAGATAAATGGTCTTCTGATGCTTCATATGACAGGGAGCAGAAAATGCCCGGAGAGCTTGGATGTCATTTGTGCTGGATGCACTTGGCTCCAGGTGAACAACATGACCACTTCATCTTCCTCCAGCTTACCCTGTCAAGGAATGAAGAAGTATGGGCACAAAGCTAGTAGGACATTTATTTTTGAAGACAGAAGAGGAATAGTTCAGACAGTGGGCATTTTGCAGAAGGCAATAGCGAAATACTGAGTCCTTGTGTCCCCCACTCTGTGAGCTTACCCTGCTGGGGACTTGGCTGTGGCTGGGGCACAAGCAACATGTGGCATAAAAGGATTGTGAACAGCCAAATGCCTGACTCTTCACCTTCTAATGTGGTAGAGTTAATCCATCATTATCTTGCAGTTCTATAAATGCCAGTAGATACTAGTCCCATTTCAAACACATTTTACATTTTATTTTGGAGAATTGCTATGCTGCTGGGAAAAGGAAGCTGTCAGTCAGATTCAGAAAGGCAGAAGATCCATTTAGGAGCTTGTGTATGGAGAAAGGCAGGGGAGAAACTGCAGGCTGACAGTAGTGGTATAGAAAGGTCTGGAAGAAAAGGCTAAATGACATACAGTGTGGCGCTAAAATCCTCAGAAACAATTGAAGTTAAACACCAATCTATCTGAAATGAGCTGCAGTGTTTTAAGAATGCATCATTTCTTCAAGGCAAAGTAGTTTTCTTTTGGTCAGAAAAGGGGGTATATAAAGAGAGATACAGAATGATCACAGGATTCAGAACAACGAAATTGTGCTTCTTATGACATTAACTCTCCTCTGACTGTACTATGAAGAATGCATGTTTTACACAATTTCTGATGTTGGCTGATGTGCTGTTTTACAAAGTGCACGTTAGAGGTGCATAAGTGCATGCTTTCTAGAGCACTGGATTTTTAAGTTCTAAATAAATTTGCTGGAGCTTGGTGTACATGCTCTTGACAATGGCTGATTTAGGACTTGCTAAACCACAAGATATTAAAAACTGAAGATGGGAAAATAGGATAATTCACGTTCACTGGGAAGAAGAAATATTTAGGCATGTAATTTACTACCCTCTCCCTCATAATCCCTCTTGTCTACACCACTAGCCAAAGGCCATACGTGATTTCCTACACCTTGCTGTCAGGACACAATACTGGGTAGTTTATTTGTTTTCAGCATGTCCGTGTCAAGGGTCAGTGGGAGGTGGATGGAGTGCAGTTTTTGAAAACTACAACTTACTCTCTACTATTGTGTTTTTATTGAGCACTTAACAAAGCAAAAATCCCTGTGTGTGCCTGGCTGTGCATGCACCAGGCCTTTGTCTAGCTTCTGTATTTAACTGGTAAACATTTGAAGCCAGGAACAGACACATTTATTTAAATGGCACCAAGCAGTATTAGAAGGGAAGGGGTTTCTGGTGCTGCTTGTCTTCTGTAAGTCCCACATTGCTGTTACTATTGTAAGTATTATAAGATATTATTGAGCAGTACCATAGGATGTTGCAAAGAGACCGTATGATTTTCAAGCTTGAAACGCTGGGGTTTTATTTTTATTTGTAGTTGGGAGAGTCTTCTTATGTGTGGGATGGAGCAAAAATGGTTTGTGGGGAGAGCTGAATTATTTTTTCAGACCAACAGAGAGTAATTTAGTGTGTTTGAAAGATAGTATGTATTACTCCATTGTTATAAATTGCTGTAATGAAAGACATTCCCCTTCTCCTTGCTAAAAAAATGATGCCTGCTTAAATCAATAATATGCCAAGACATTAAGATGGTATTTAGACAAAATTCACTATACACTGTTAGTTTTGAATGGACCATTCTTTGCATGGTAACCAATGAGTTCAGTATCCCATTACTGTGAGTTTTGTGCTCCTGCTCCCCATCCACCTTCCACGCAGCTAGCAGGGAAGGCAAGCAGTAAATCACAAAACACCTAATGAGCAAGCATTCCTGCAGCGCTGGTGAAGCAGAGATGATGAATTTATAGCGAAGGGACCTTCTGGCTGGGGAGTTGATGTAGGTGGAGAGTAACATGGGCTGCAGATGATGCTGAACAGGAGTTAGGATGGGTCAATGTGGAGACCTGGCTCCTGCCTGGCAGCAGGAGGGGGTGCAGATTAGGGGAAAGGGGAGGTACGGGCAGATGTTGCCTCCCAACTCTCTCCCTTCTATCTGGATAAACTGGTTAGGGTCTGCAGTCTCCTGCATTGCTTTCTGCCCCCTAAACCATCTGGAGACTTGGCTTTGCCTTCCCCAGCCCTGGTGATATTCCAGCCTCATTCCTGGCACCGCTTCCATTGGCTCCCTGGCAGCCATCCTGATGGCACTGAGCATGCCAGAGGGATTCCCCTCTGCCTCCCCACTCTGAGCCCTACTGGGCTGGCATGTGGCACAGAGTATACTCATACTGCTGCAGAAACAGAGGTTGGAATGGCTGTTTGGAGCTGCAGAAGCTCAGTCAGCCCCACACCTCTGTCCTGCTGGGAAAAGTGCTCCTTATGTCATTCACACATGATTTAGGAGTACCTGTCTCTGTTCCTGCAGTACAGATCCCCCTTCTACCACTGCATTTCCCTTTCTCCTTTATACTTGCTGGTAGTAGTTTTTTCTCTCTTGTCACTCAGTTTTACTTTCCACTCGTCCCCCAATACACAGGGGTCCCAGCTGGGTTGGTGTAGAGCAGTGCTCCCAAGACTTGCTCAGGCTTTGCGTGCTACTGTGGCAGAAAGGCAGCCATAAACCCACCACTCTATATGGGCTGTATTCACTTCGGGTTCACCAGAGCAGTGTAGGCAAGCATGAAATACAACCTGTGGCACCCGGCTGCCTGAAGGGCAGTGTCTTCTCTTCCTCCTGCTTTCATCTTTGTTCCACACTCAGCCCCTTCATTGTGGGGCCAGCGTGGCCAGGTCAGCTCGGATATTTTGCAGGTCTGCACTGCAAACTGTGGCCACTGCACACATATTGTTTGGTAAGCCAACTTAGAAGAGAAATTTGTTGCAACATGCATAATCAAGCAATGACAGTGTCCTGCTTTGGGAACATAAAAGGAATGCTGCTACACTTGTAGTGGATTAAGCCATAAGACCTTGTATTGGCAAATAAAGATGTGAAATTTAACATTTAACTTCAAAATAGGCAACAAAGACATTTGTATTTCCATAGCAACCTTACAATGTATAAAATCTTAATGTTGGAGATTTTAGTGATATCTTAAATTTACAGTTATGGTAATACTCACCTATACAGCTAAATTCCTAAAGCAAAGTATTTCACTTGTCAGCTTCTAGTCCTTTTAGTGTAGACTTATGAAAACCAGATGTTCTTAAATTTTTTACTCCATTTTAAACTGCTCTGTTTGGTAGTACTGCAACTGTTTTTAATGTCTATAACCATAAGAAGACCAACATACAATATAAAAATAAATATCTAGAATACATCTCTCAGTGCTAAGCATAAGAGTAGCCAGACGCTGTTGCTATTCTGCTGAAAATTAAATTTTAGAAATCACTGTAGCAATAGACTGAAATATCCATCCAATATAAAACTGATGGAAGAAATTCCTTTACATGAAATCAAAATAAACCTGATCTTTCAAAAAAATGTATGTTATTCATTCTGTCAAGTAATCTCAGAACATTTGCATGGGACGCATTGGTGGACCAGAGGATTTTGAAATTAGTAGCAGGTGACTTACCTTTGTGCTGATCAAACACGGATGAGGAGCTGAAATCCATCGTGATCTATCCCATTATTTACAACCAGACCAGACAAATGCCAACTCCAGGGTTTTAAGGGCAGAATCTCATATATTACAGTACACAGTGAAAGATAGCTGTCACCAGTCTTCCTCTTAGAGAATTAAACTCGCTTTACGGCTGCAGGTTGCTGCCAAAGCAAGAGCCTGACGGAAACATTATATTCTGTTATGGACTCTCTTCAAAGGATGCTCCTGGGAGCTTATCCGAGATTCTGAAAAATGCCGTGGCTTCAGCGAGTGGAAATGCCTGCGCGCGGCTCGGAGATGCCGCAGCTCTTGCAGCCCGGCGGGGCTGTGCGAGCGGCCCGGGCTGGCACACGGAGCATGTGCAGAGCTCCAGCGGGTCCAGCGGTCACCCATCCTCGCCGTGCTGCGGCCGCCCGCACCCCGTCACTGACCACAGCCCTGCGGCCACGCTGCCCCTCCGCACGTGCCCGAGCTTGGCTTGTGAAATGATGCGTTCAGGCACCACCTGAGTGAACACCAGCGCAGAGAACACGAATTTACAGGGCCTTCCCACCTCACTTTGGTACTACCCTATTACGCTCAGTTAAGGTACAATGAAGGGACAATAACTGACAGCAAACTACTGCGGCTGGACAGTGTCAGCTACAACAGCACAGTGCAGCAGACACACGGTGCACAGCTGTGCTGGTTTTGGCTGGGGTAAAATTTATTTTCTTCAAAGCATTGATATGGGGCTGTGTTTTGGATTGACTGGAAACAGTGTTGGTAACACCGGGATGTTTTAGCTCTCCCTGAGCAGCGCTCACACAGAGTCAAGGCCTTTTCTGCTCCTCACTGCATGCCACCAGCGAGGAGGCTGTGGGGTCACAAGGAGCTGGAAGAGGACACAGCCAGGACAGCTGCCCACAAATGACTACATGGGTATCCCATTCCATATGGTGGCATGCTCAGCATATAAAGCCAGGGGAAGAAGGAGGAAGGAGGGATGTTCAGAATGATGGCATTTGTCTTCCCAAGTCACAGCTTGTGTGTGTTGGAGCCCTGCTGTCCTGGGGATGGCTGAACACCTGCCTGCCCATGGAAAGTGGTGAATGCATCTCTTGTTTTGCTTTGCTTGTGCGTGCAGCTTTTGCTTTCCCTGTTAAACTGTCTCTATCTCAACCCATGAGTTCACTTGCTTTTACTTCTCCAATTCTCTCCCCCATCCCACTGCGGGCTGCATGGGGCTGAGCTGCTGGCTTAGATTAAACCATGGCAACAGGGGATGTTGTCAGACCCAGGGTCCATAACTTCAAACCCAGTATCTGCCAAACTGTCTTCACACTTTGTTTTTGACCAGGCCTCTGCCTTCCTAAATTGACAATCCAGACCTTGTACTTTAAGGGAAGGGCACCCTGGTGAGCTTTGCTTTTTGCTACGTTATTTCTGTGAAAGAAATAATAATAAATGTACTGACTTGGAATTTACCTGGAACAGTAGATTACCAGCACTGACTGGTGGATGGGAGGGGTATAATAGGTTTACTTAGCACTGGTGCACTGAAAGAGACACATCATTACTGCTAAATAAGGCAATGTAATATATGAAAATTAGGAAAGGCAAGATATTTCAGATCCAAAAATGCAGGCAGGACCTACACTAAAGCTGTGCCTATGTTTGGTCAGCCTAAGGATCCCCTACTCTTTATTTACTGTATTTATTCTGCTCTGGTGTTTTGTCTAATCCCTGTGACTACAGCACATCCTAGAGACATAGCCTACACACGGACACTATATGAGAAGTATCTGGAGCTCATTCACATCCCAAGCATCTGCTTCTAAACCTAAATGCAAACTGTGTGGGAAAGGATCGCATGGTCCAGGAAGCAACACAGCCTCAACAGCTTGAAATGAAACACCAGAACTGAAATTCTCCAATATGTGGCAGTGTGATCTGCCGATCTGATTAATTGTGGAGAGGCATGTGGTAGGACAGAGGATCCAGCGACAGGCTGTTTCCCTTTTCTCTACTGCTGACTGTTTTGTGGTTTGCTTTGTCTCAGGCCAGCTTTTTTATACCGAGGAGGGATCCACCGTGTGGCAAGTGCTGTGTGTGCAATCTGGGAGCAGAGTATTGCTCATGCAGATGGTCAGCTCCTAACTGGCATCTCCTTGGTGGGAGGGTGGCTCTAGGGGTGGCACCAGCAGGTGAAGTCCAGTCTAGTCCAGTCTAATACCCTGACTGTGTTCAAACAGCTGCTGCAGCTGCTGACTTCATGGAGGAGGCACTGGAGATGTGTCTCTGGTCAGGAATTTTGACCTGCAAATAGTCACCCCTAGTGATGCCATGATGATTTTTTGCCTTTTCTCTTATACCGCTGTTATACCTTTTTCCAACTTCTGTCTTCTTCTGTCTTTGTCTTCTACATTCTTGGGCTTGTTTGTTCAGCTAGGAGACTAAACATTTTAGAAGCTTTGTAGGTAGGGGTTAGTGTGCCCCAGACACCGAGGTCCTCTCCAGAACACATTTTGTGAACTAAGATAGAACCATCCGGGGGAAGGTTCCTTGGGGAGGGGGGCTCTTTCAAGCCTCTCATTGGGGAATTTTTGATAGATATGCTAAATAATAAGACCTATAATGTTATACCAGATCTTTTGGGGTGCGCATTGAGGTGTGCATGGAGGTGCATTTGACCTGGATGTAGTGCACCTAAGGATGCTTAAAATAAATATCAAGGTAAAATCCCTTTTTCCCTTCTAACTGTGTTTGACTCTTGATTTTAAGACCAGGAAAAGGCATCACTAGTGATCTTTGAAAGACCACAGAAGTGACCTTTGCTTTCTGCATGTGACAAGAGGCCCTTTGTCCTCTGTGTACACAGGAATTCTGACCCTGGGCACTGCTGCAGTGCAGGTTACTCAGCTAGCTGGATCCTCCACCCGCCTCTACCTAATTCAGTCAATTAAATACTCACAGTTCTACCTGCCCGTTTGCTGTTACTGGATCCCTGTCCTTTCATTTTGCTCCTGAGATGAAGGCGATGGGCTTTGGGGATTACTGGTTCAGTCTCACTCTTGCAGCACATTAGCCTGGGAATGAGGTGCATTGCAGGTATGCAGCCAGGGAATTTGAGGGAGAAACATGGCAGCTGATTCCTTCTGGGTCCTACATGTGGCACAATATTCCCTATAGCACTGCTTACATTTGCCTGGGGCTTAGCTGACCTTCAGCAACACGAAAGCCAGGCACCTTATCTGAGACTGGTGTCCACAGCTCCTGTGGTGTCATGCATTGAAAACCATGGCGTCTCTTGTGTTTTGAGAGCTGGCATCTTCTCCCCTTTACTTCCATCAGAAGGGAAGTAAGGGCAATGTTTTAGCAAAACACCTTCCCCCATGTAGATCTGAGCACCAGGAGAACACAGCTCTGTGCCTCAGCTATGAAAGATATATCACATCTCAGATGCTGCCAGAAAAGCTGAGATGTAGGAGCTGGGCTTGAGTCACTGACTTTCTGTATTGCTTCTTTAGAAGAAAGAAATGTCTCAAAATTCTTCAGGGCCTCATGTATGCAGTGGCTATGAAAGCAGCTCTGCCTAAGGACAACAAAGCCACAAAAGAGTTAGAGGCTAGTATAGGCAGCAGATAAAGATTGTAGCTTTAATATTATTAATTTCCACTGTTCTTTAATTTAAGCAAAGTATTCCCGACTTTTTATTCTGTCAGAAGTAGTTAGGTTTTTTGGAAAAAATTTTAGTGGTACAGAGAAGTGAGGTAGCGAGAGTATCAGAAACACAAGCTTTTTTTTTGCATGTTTGTTTGCCCACATTTGCCTGTGCATCAGCGTTTTGCTGTATGTAGGGTAGTTAACTCTCCCCCTTCTAATTGTTGTTCATTAAGTGAATGCAAAAGTTGTGGTGAAACCACAGAGAGTGAGTGAAACACATATCCAAGTGCTATGTAAATGTTATTTACTGGGTGCACAGCAGGGTTGAAAACTGACAGTGCAGGGGCTGAGAGCTCATCGGTGCTTAGAGCTGACAGCTCCTGCTCTGTGCCACACTGCCATCATGAGCAGACACTCACTCAGCTTGCAGATCTTCTCTTCTCTTGCCTCTGCAGAGGACACTGGCAAGTGGGCAAGAGTTTTGTACCCATTTGATGCAATCACAGCCAGCGCTTTGGAGGCAGGACGAGCCTCTCCCCTTGCAAAGCGCCTGGAGCAGCAGTGCCCCCGTCTGTAAGGAGCTCTGCCAGCAGCCGGCACTGCAGAGGCAGCAGCTCCAGCTGTAAATTGTTCTTCCCTGCTTTCTTCACGGGTGTATCACAAGCCTGAATGTTCACATCCTCAGTATTGCTTGGTAAGCATGCAATCCAGGAAATGGAAGCCAAAATTAACTCAGGGATACCAGCAACCTTAATTTCCAGTTTCTATTTGAAACCCACTAGCAATAATTTGATTATTAAGCTTTTAAAGTACTATGTACTATTTAAAGTGCAATACTAACTCCATGTAACATTTTGGACACCATCTGCAAGGTCTGGAAGGTTAGCATCAAGCTCAGACATGTGGAGAAGTCAGACCACTAACCAGGGAGAAGGAGTCAGCTGTGCTCAGTGGTGGGAATGGATCTGGGATGCTCTAAATGGACAAAACCTCCCTTGAAATGTCAGCACATAAACAGTGACTAGGGAAAGAAGCATAAAGTCACAGCTCTATATAAAGATACCCACATGGAATGGAAGACAGAGTGAGGACCTACTCTGCTCCTGGTTTTATAAGGCCAAATACATCCTCTGCTCAGTCAATATAACTTTTTGCCCTTGACTTCGGTGGGATCAGGGCATCTCTTGTGGTGTGACTTATTGGGATATCAGTAGCACCCTGTAAAACAAATTTACTAACAAGCCAGTAAACTTGAAAATCTACTCTATTGGACTGTTAAACAGTAATTGGGTTTACGGGTATTGTTTTCCCAAGTGATAATCTGCTTATAATTAACTAAACCAAATTAAAGCTTTTGTCTAAGAGTGATTTTTATGCGCACTTCAGAAGGAATGGGGAGTCTCTCACTGAGCTTATCACCCTAACCATACTTTAGCTTTGTCTTGTTACCCTCCAAAAACTTCCTCATGATATTCCGGGTGTAAAGCTGCCTTCAGTGCCTCTGGCATGGTGTAAGGCTGGTTTGATGAGCCTGTCAGAGTGCTTGAGCCAGACATGCCTGTGGAGGAGCAGATGGGGTGGGTGTGGAGACCTGCTGAGTCAGGGTGCTGGTGTGTCTCTCCTGGGTACACACCCTGTCTGTGACACTGGGGAGCAGGAGATGGGGCATGTCACTTTTGTGGTGTTACACTGATAAAGAGAAATTTCTGTGCAAATCCTCACTTTTATATTTATTTTTTTAAAAAATCTGTTATTGTTTATTCTACAAGGTAACATAAGGAAAAAAATAAATGTCTGTTCCAGGTCAGATCAAAGCTTCTCCTAGCCAGGCAGCCAGTGTCTGAATGGCACTCACCAGCAGCTGTCTGGCAATCTGCAGGACGAGTGTGCAGTGCATGACGTTTCCTGTGAGCATTTCCCCTTGTCCTTTTCAGAATTCTGCAGAGCAATCTCTAAGGCAATGCTGTGATTCTGCAGAGTTCCAGAAGGTGGTGGGCTGGGATCAGCACTTGGCTCCGTGAACCAGCAGGAGCAGCTCTTAAGTAGAAACATTTATATTACTTTCCATTAAATCCTTTTAAATGGAGGAAGAAAAGTTCATTTGTGGGAAACCAGTAATCTCTGACATTATGCAGTGCATTAAGAATGCCTGAAAATTAATGAAGTCCCATTTCAGGTATCTAATAACAGCACAGAGCATGACTAATCACCTATGAATGTTAAGCTTTGAGAGCCTTGCTGAAAACCTTTATGATAGTAGATTTGCACAGGTAAAATACAGGGAAAGCTTTATGTGTTTTTACTTCTTTGTGTTTGGGATAATTAAAGGTATGTGTCCATTAAAGTCTTTGATTATCAATATTTTACATTTCACTGCCAAGTTATGCTGGAGCCCCAGATATGAGAAGCAAACAGAAAAAAGCTGTCTGTAACATGCAAACTGTAAATTGTGACACAAAGGATTTAGTCCTGCATTCCCTGCATGCCTGGGACTCCTACTGATATCTTACCCAAGATTATGAGCTTTACTTCAGGTTTGCAAGGTGACAAGTGTGTTAGCAGTAATGGAGCACGCAGGTCTGTGGTTCGGCATTGTTGCACTTACACAGAAGTGGCAATTTAAACATGTGCCAATGAAACTCAAACAGAAACGCAAACACTTAGCTGGTATCTTGCCATATGTAGTGCACTCACTGTCAGAAGCTGAAGGCAAGCAGCTCAGGAGGCAAAGGCAGGTTCAAGAGAAAGCCAAGCACACTGGGCTAAACAACCTGATCCTTTAGAAGACCCACACTATGACCAAGGGGCATCAGATTTGCAACCCATCAGGAATCTAGATTGCAACAGCATTTATTGCTTTGAGGTAGTCATGATAGTTCTGAGACTTACAAGACATCTTATGGACACCCCCCTCACCTGAACAATTACTTCTGTAGTTATGGTGAAATTTTGGTGGTACTGGGAGGCCCAAGCAGGCATTGTGCTCCTGCATGGTATCATGCAGGACTGAAACCCGGACTGAAACCCAGCCTGAAACTCTCGAGGTCCCAAGATTTTCCAGTCCACCTAGAGAAGACATACAAAGGTCTGGAAAAGTGGCCAAGGTCAAGTACAATATAGAGGTCACTTGGAAGGCCATAGCAGGGTCACACACCTGGCTAGCAGTTCTGGGACTAGCAGAGGTCTTCCAAATGGCCATGCCAGGTGAGTGCTCGGTCACTTGATATCCTAGCTGTGGGAGAAAGGTGGCATTACTGGTTAAACACCGAATTGGGAGACTGTTCTGTTTGGCTGCAGTCTGCTTGCACAGGCTCTGCTGTTCCAGTTTACTGGAAATAATAATATTGTAATAATATTCATTGGTTATTCATAGAAAGCAAAAGGTTTGTACACAGGACTGATATAGTTTTAAATACTTGAGTGGATGTTTGCAGGAGGGCTGTTGTAAAGTTTGCTTATTTCTCACCATGGTATCTAGAATGAGTGTGCAACAGAAATTTAGAAAACATATTTTGGTGCTGACAAGTGGCTTTTATATGAAATAATTTTTGAACTTTAGGGGACCTTTCCTGAGATTACACAGCCGTCTAAGTGGGTCAAAGGATGGCCTTAAAATATGTGGATACCTTAACTGGTGAAAGAAATTGAAAGTTCTTTGGGACCGCTTGAATACTCTGTGTGTGTTTATTCTGCATATGATGGACAGGCAAGAACTCCCTTGATTTGTGCTCTGACACAAAGATGAGCCTAATTATTTTAGCTCAAGCCTAGCACCGTACTCATGCAATCTCACATTTTGCAGCTTGGTGTGTCTGTCTACTATATGCCACATATATGCATGGGAAAAATAATTGCAAAGAGGAACTTTTCCACTACAAATTTAACCAAAACCTCCATTTATATTGGTCAGAAGTAATTAATGGATTACACACATAGATGTGATGCAGGAACAGAAGGACAAGAGGAGGTGCTGCAGCTGAAAGGGATGCAGCACCCATGCAGGATGCCGTGCCACATGGCCTGGGGTGCAGCACAGTGCTGTGATTCATGCCAGGTTTTCTGTGGCACAATAAGTTAGACAAGCACAGATCTTCCTGGCAAAATTGCTCCACTTCAGATGTTTTTCAGAGAGAGGGAAATGTTTTTCAGTCTGGTTAGGCAGGGTAAGGGAGCATGCACAGCTTCTTTGAAGACATAGCTTGTGGGAAAATGACGTTGCTTTGTGTCAGCTGGTTGAGAAGACAGCTTTCATGGCAGAAGCTGTCAGCAGTGGCAAGGCCATGGCATAATCAGCCTGGCTGGGGTACATCGGTGGCTGCAGGCAGACCAGAAGCTGTCTGGTGCCGGGGAGGCTCTGTGCCTGCAGCAGCTGCATTTCTGTGCGGCAGCTGCATTTTTGTACAGCACCCTGAGGCCAGCATGGCTGCTCAGCTGGCCAGGGCTCCCAGCAAACTGCCCACCAGCTCCCAGCAAACTTCCATGCCTCTGGGCCTACCCTCATCCCGAGTGTCAGCCTGGGGCTGTGCTGAAGCGTAATTTTGAACAAAGGGGCTATGGAATCACCTGTGTTTGTATGCCTGCCCAAGCTCTTCACCTAGATGAGGTGTCCACAGCAAGCTCAGGAGAGAAGAAGAATATACAGGAAAGCAAGTATTACCCATGCCCTTATTAACTCTGTTTTTGCTATCAGACTGTGTGCCTTTTGATTTGGGCTCTCGCTCACTCCTCTGACTGCTGGCTGTGCTTGCTGCTGGCTGGTGGGTGGGATACAGGGATGAGAGGATGTCCCCATCCTGCCCCGGGTCTCTGTACCTTGCTCTGCCCTCGCCGTTGGGAGCAGCTGCTGGGTGCAGCTAGGTGTCACCCAGCAAGCCTCCCAGCAGCAGGAAGGCAAGTGTAGTGGGAAGTGCTCAAGGGTGGTGATGGCTGACTTTGCACTAACCTCAGCCCTCAAACTTAACAACCTACAGACCTATCCCTTCATCCTGTCCGGGCACTTTGTGAAGCAACTTGAACAACCTTGAAAAAAACATGCGAGACTCTAAAAATGGCTTTGTAATCTGCTGTGTGACTGATTTAAGACAGAAGTGTTTTGAAGTTCCTTGAGCATGTTTCTGTTCTTGAATTATTTTAAATTTAGCACTTTTACCTTTTATATAGCTTCTTTCTTTTTCAAAGTAACTGGAGTCAGTTTGGGGGTCTCTAAGTCCTAAGCTATTCGTTATAACATTACCAGGAGTGGATAGGGCTGCATAGAAGTAAATATAACAAGCACTTTCATTTTTAGAAAAAGTGAGTGTTATGGAATAGGCCAAGATATTTTTAAGTATGTGAAAAAGCATGCTTGATTTGCTTGTGCTAACATTCAAGTTGGCTTAATAGTAAAGAAATCCTTTGCAAAAGATTTTTTCTGTTTCACAGTTGCTTTACTGTGACTTGTGAGGTTGATTATAATCCATGACTGTCTTGGCAGCTGCATGACTCTGAAATTGTTGTGTCTGCAAACCATGAAAATGTCATGAGTCTCTATGGATGAGTGAGAAATTTTAGCTGGTCTTTATTTTTCTGGTCTTATAAATTTATATCCATTATCATATCCTTTTTTTGAGATTTTTTCTGCTTTCTTTTCTACCCAGAAGCGATAAGTATGCATAAATCTTTTCATACAATTCTGACCGTGCAGGGATTTAAGTTTATGCAAGCAAGGCTGGAGCTTTGCAATCTCCAGAAAGCATTTTAGCATGTAAATTTTGTTATGCATAATGCCCGTAGATGATCATTCAAACAAGATGAACAATAAATAGTTTACAGTCACTTGCCTACTGAGATTTACAAAAGCCCCCACACACAGACACAGACACACACAAACACATTGTATTTTCACGCAAACACACTGAAGGGTCTTTACCAGTCTTTAATGGGAAGCCAAGACAGATTATAAAAGTTCACCAAAAAGACATTGCAGAGGGCTCAGACGCAGAAAAAAAAAAGGAAATCTGTATGAAATAAAGCCAGATAACAGACAACCTCTTACTGAACTTGCTTAATCCAGGAGGGGATTTGCAGGCGGATGGTGGGGAGGGGGGCAGGAGACTGTCCCTGCTTCTCCTAAGTGGCACATGCTTCATGTCACATGCAAGGAGAGCAGCTGTGCAGCCTCCCCAGTCCACTCCATGGCTGTACTGATCTCTGCATAATTCATGGCAAATTTATAACTCAGCCCAGGTGGGACCACGTGAAATCACTTCATCAAAACTCTACAACAAGGCTACATGATGACAGAGGCACTGGGGACATTTATCTTCAAAGGTACTACAGGATCTCCAATATTTATGGGACAAGTAGGAATCTGCTATAGTGTCTTCTCCAGCAACCATGAGCAGCAGGTGCTTTCAAGTGTAGGAACTTTATCAGTGGTGCTTAGGGACCTGCATTCCTCTGGGGTTCTGTCTCTGGCTCTGTTTATGCAGATGTTACTGAAGCCAGTAGCTAGTGCAGATGTTTTGAGTTTGGTGGGTATCTGCCATAGTGAAGAAAGAAAGTGGTGATTTCTTCCAGCAGAAACAAATGCATTTTCTCTGTCAGATCTTTGCAACTGAGCACTGTAAAATGAAATAAACTGAATGAAATAAACTGAATGAAATAATGAAAAACTTTCCTGGAATAAATACCCATGTAGCAGAGTGAATGGGATGGAGATATTTCTATGAGCATTTTCTAAGGACCTCATTGTCAACGTAGAGCTGAGGCAGAGCATGTACAGCAGCCACTTAAAATTGCGGGAGAGGTTTCTATAGGAGGGTCTTCTGCTGAATCAATGAATTTCTGGCAGTGATGAATTTAGACTAGTAATTACTAAAGCAAATAAAATATAGCAGGCAGAGGTTGTAGTACAAAATGCCTGCTAGTAGTGTTTGTCATGATGCCAGAAAGGGTATGAAGTATCTTAGGTTTGCTTTTCTTCTGGTAGAAGGGTGCTCAAGAGAGGAGAGACAATAAAGTTCTCACTTCGACTGTGAAGAGGCTAGAAAGCTTAGCATGGTTAAAGTTGCTTAGCAAACACTGGCAAACTCTAGCTCAGAGTAAGGCCATTTCTGTTGCATCTGCTGCCATGTTTTACTTTGAGCAAGGAAGACAGTATTTCAAAGAGTTGTCATCAGAGTTGGAGCAAATACCGCTCCAGGAGTCACTGGGCCACACACTGTGTAGTACAAAGTGTATGTTCACAATGCCAAACCAAGCAAAGCCAGAGTGACAAGAGGAGAAGGGGATAGGTACAGCTGTTGTTTCGTGGGGCACAGCCCTCCCTCCTCAAGTGTTGGTTCTTCTGCTGGTACAAAAGATGCAACTAATTTGGTGTTCCTGTCTGCACTTCTCTCTTTTGGGTGCTGAGCATCACATAAACACAACAGCACAACAGCCAGTCCACATATCTGAATGTATGAATATCTGTGAACAGCACCCCATACACATTTACACACATGTGTATAGTGGCCAGCCTAATATATATGCACCATTGATGTCTGTTGTGATGCATAATATGCTTATTTGAAAAGCTACTGAAGGTGCAGTTGACAAAAAACTATTGTGAAGTCTCCTGTTTCTTTTTAGTTAATGCTGTTTGTAAAAAGCCTTCAGAATTAGAACCCAGTATCTTATTATTTGAGAACAATTGAAAACACAGATTTTCTTTAGATCCACGTTTTTACTCATCCTATTAAATACTGGTTGCCTGGACATTTTAATCAGGATGATGCTCTCTAAGGAGATTAGTTAGATAACACTTCTTGTTAATTAGGGTGGGTGCCTATTAGATTTTTTTCTGAAGGCATGTGGGTGCATGAAGCAGAATCCTTTGGAGGACAAGTGACTGTGTGAGACCAAGATCAGAGGTAGGATGCTGTGGAGTAAATGGTGCGAACATGACTGTTAGCATAGATGTTCTTTTAAACCAGTCAAAGACATTATTAGAAAAAGTGCACACCAGACCCACTTTTATAAAAGTAATTGTGTCTATTTAACTGCTATTCAAATGTACCTATTGAATTTGAACAGAAGATGTGTGCAGTCTGCAGTTAAAAACAAACAAAACCAAACCAGAAAATTGCAATGAGAAAGCTAATTTGGAAAAAAAGAGTAGAAAAGAGCTAACTTATTTCTTGCTCTGAGTAGTTCTGGGGTGGAGATGTTTGTATTATGGTGAGCACTGCTATTGTTTGAGAGAGTTTCAGTTAGATGCACTTGAGACCCCCTTAGATTTTGTCTACTTAAGTCCAGAATTCTTTGCACTTCCTAAGAAAACAGAACACAAAAAAATCCTGATTCTTTGTCCTTAGAATGAAGGACAACAATTCAAAACTGTGGGATGAAACACAGCATAGTAAAATGTAGGCTGAATATCTGGATAGATGTCATGATAATAAGATAAATTAGACTGTAAAAGAGTCTGGTGAAAGCCTGAGAGTCATTTAAACTAGCAAGAACAAAGCTGCCTGACATATGTTGTAGGGAACAACCCTATGCTTATGGGGGGAGACAAGATGATATCACAGGTCTTTTCCATAATTTGTTTTCTAATGCCTATAATCTGTGATAAAGCATACTTTTCTGAAGAGAGGCCAGTATTTTTAAGCCTAGCACTGATATTTGGATCTAGTTTAAAGCAACCTTTTCAAAACTCTAAGACATAATGCAAAATGAGCTGAGATGCTATTGTGTTGAATCAACAGACTGCTTAAAAAAGTAGGGGCTGCCTAGGAGGGCACATCTGTATAGACTTTGTCTTGCAGTGCTCCATCTGCAGTTGACTCCTATGTATTACAATAAGGAAAATCATAATGGTTAGAAGTAATAGGGTATTGGCTTTGTGATGCCAATGACTGAATCCAAAGCCTCTGAACGAACCTACATGCAGATCTTACAAAGCATGGTGTGTTTTGGATTATATGGGAAAAAAATTTTATAGCACTTGGGTATTATCCCTTCCACGTTAAAAGACAGTACATCCACTTTTTCCTAGCATTGTAAGAGTTAACACCAAGAGATTACAGTGCAAGATATGGCCTCTGACTACTGCACGATGGTTGTGATCCTACTGTTAGCTGCTGACCTTGAATATGCAACATACATGAAAATATGTAAGATCCTTATAGCTTTTGTGCTCATAATATTACAGCAGTATTTTCCCCTCAGCATTTCAAACATGGCAATAACAAACACAAAAGGTATATGTATATATAGATATTGGATGTAATTGCACAGATTTCCTTACACTCTTTACACTGACCCTTTTTTTTATTAAAACCTAGTATGTATGAGGAGAACATAATTAAACAAAAGTGTATTTGTCTTACCTAAAACTAATTGATTCTGTAAAATTTATTTGAAGAATGACAAAGAAAAAACGATGATTAAATATAACCTCAGCCAGTTAAAAAAATGCAAAAGTCCATGTATTTACAGTAGAACAAGATGATACGGTGATAGGGTGGAGTCTTACAAAGTGTTCAGCCCATGGTCAGCCAGCTGGGTAAGCCCAAAGTCCACCCAAGTCCTTGCCAACGCTTCCTGTATTGCAGCAGGCTGCTGAGGAAAGCAGTGGACTCACCATCCCTGGAGGTGTTCAAAAAATGTGTGCATGTGACATCTGGAGACAGGGTGGTGCTGGATTAACAGCTGGACTCAGTAATCTCAGAGAACATTTTCAACCTTAGTCATTCTATGATTCAGTTTGTTGGCTTCAGCTCTTCAGAATCATCCACCTGATATGAAGTAGAATTCTGGGAAACTTCAATGCAATTCTGTCCAACTGAATTTCAAGATCTCTCTTCTCCCACTGATACTATTATAAGCTGTATGTCTATTTAAAAAGGAGTTTTGGAAAATGCTTTTTTAAATCTCACTCATGGCTCTCTCTGTGTCTTCTTTTTTCCTTTCTTTTTTTTTTTTCTTTTTAACTTCGAAATATGAACTCTGGACCTCTGAGGAGACAGTATGAATGACCAGCAGTGTTGCCAGGCATGGCATCCCTGGTGGGTCATGGCACCCATCATCAGTTCTGGATAAATCCTCTCCTGTATGATGCAATGGCATAATTCACAAGTTACTTTCTGAATCAGGCTAGCCATTCTCATCTTCATCTGGGTAGCTCATCTGGAGCCATAACACTTTTTTTTTCAACTTTGTGAACTACAAGTGGAAAGTAGCTGGCTAGCATTTCTCTGTCTCCAGAGAGCCTGATATAAAAACTTACCTAATAAGAACTATACAAATAAGTTACTAAAAACAACTTGGGCAGAAAAGAGTGAGCTTCATCATCTTCCAGTTATCTAAAGTCTGATATTGTAGATCTTCACCATGTTTTAGTTTGAGCAGGTGAGAGACCTTAAATATTATAAACTATAATTTAAAAATTACATGCTGATTTATTGCTACTTTCCCAGTAAAAGAGTAGCTCCAGCATTCTTATATTAAAGGAATTTAGAGGTGTTTTCCTAGCTGATCTGTCACAGCATAGCCAGACACAAAATGTGTGCGTTTCAGTTGATCATTGCTGGAGAAACATTTAGTAGTGTCCAGATTTCGGAGTGGAGAATCCCTAAGTTCCCCCAGGAGTTCCAGCTGATTGAGCATACAGATAAGTAAATAATGCCAGACTTGGGGGACATTTGACAAACAAAATAGCAAGTCTGAGGCCTGGACTGAGTTACATGTGTTCACCTTTCAAATGCTGATGATGACCTGCTGAGGCTCATATGCCGGGCTTTGAGAGGTGCTTGAGTTTCAGTATGTGCTGGTGGCCTCAGGATATTTCAGCTTTCGTCTGAGGAGGGTGAGAAATATTTCAGCTTAATTTAATCTTGATCGGGAGGGTCTATACTTTTCCTGTGTTTGCTAATGTGGTTTGCACCACATTTCTGGAATCTGGCTCACACAGTCAGAGTTAAGGGCAATTTCAAGATGTCACGATACACCAGTGAAAGTAATTAGAGAAAGAATGTGAGCTGGCACTTGTATTAATACTGCCTAGTAATTAATAGCATAGATCAACCTTGCTGGCTCCTGAAAATATCTTCAGGCTTGAGCCAGAGTTTCTGCTTTCCTTTCTTTCTGCCTGATTGACCTTGAGTAGCTATGGCATCCCAGCCTTCTAAGTGGTTGTGGACTGTCATATTTTAGCTGGTATTAGACAGCCCCAGATGGTACTCTAATGCTCAACACCTGCTATGACTTCGTCCTCCTTGTTTTCTCTGCCTCAGCCTTTATACATGCCTTTTTGCAGTTCTCTCAGTGGTACATGGAGACAGAAGCAGAGCAGTGAGGAAGGGAGAGAAAGGAGGAGGGAGGAAGACTCAAGATGAATGCAGGGAGGTGGCATTTGCTTGGTGCTTGACTCCCGCACCAGTTTCAGCACAGTGAGCCATGGGCAGTAGTAACTCTGTCCCCTGAGTCATCTCTCTTGTGTTCTGACCTAGGAGAGTCTAAACATTCTCATCTCAACAAAATACATTATCTGGCTACTGTGGGTCTTCCAAAACTGAAAGAGTTTTCGTGGAGGTTTTCCCCTCTCCCTCCATGACTGCAGATATTGAAGATGTTGTGAGGCACCATTTCTGAAAGACTGCGAACACTGTATTTATGAAACAACCCCTAATTTACATTAGCAAAAAGACCTTATCCATACAGCCCTCTCTTGAAACATATGAAGCCTATATGAAGGCTCTTCCTAGCTGAGTGAATGTTTTCCAATAGCTGCTGAGGACGTGCCTGATATTACTGTGTCTCTCAGAAGGAGACTGGAATCATAGACCAGTTTCTTTTTGAGGCAGTCACAGAAAGGAAGAACAGCTTAGTGAACTTGTAGTGTAATTAAAATGTTCTATTGAATCATGCTCTCACAATGCTAGCTCCCATAGGGCAAATATAGATCCATGTCTGGAACTAATAAATGGCAAAATGTCAGTCTAGTCCTCCTGGCAGACCTGGCTAATCATCAGATTGATTTTATTTCAAGGGGGTATACATTTATCATTCCTCCTGATCAAACAATGGCAGCAGAGCAGGACAGACCCTCACATGCTGAAAGCCAGCATAGCATCACTGTCACCCTTTTACCCAAAAAGAAAAGTTGGGCTAACCCTAGGTGCCCTGCGCTTGGCACACAGCACTTTGGGAGTGAAATATATCCTTGATCTCTAGACCTAAAGCAGTCTGAAAAGGAGCACCCTGTCTGCAGGCAGTTCTGATTGCTTCCTGTGCCTACCAACAAAAGGGGAGCAATCCTGAAAAACAAATCCACATTAAAAAAAAAAAAAAAAAAAAAAAAAAAAAAAAAGGTGGGCAAGGGGTCAGGAGATTGTGACATGCTTGCAGGGCATCTGCTAAATTTTTAGTACACATTGTCTGATTCCTTGCTAGCTGATCCAAGTATCTGTTTGCTGGAGACAGCTCAAACAAGTTTTAATCAATACATTAAGAAATGTGTTTAGAAGAAGTTTGGCATGAAAACCTCAGTTTCATCAGAAAGCAGCCATTGTCTGGTTTTAAAATTCCCAGTATATGAGATGGTGTGTGAAATGGTAGCATATCTTACATAGCTAGGGTAAAACTTTAGCATCAAGAAACATTAAAATAACAAGTTTCAAGGTCTGCTCAGGGTAAGCCTCTTTAGTCCATGGGTGACTAAAGAGGCTTACCCTGAATTTAACAAAATTTGTTCAATTTTGATCATTTAACAAATCCATTCTGGGAAAAAATATTTTCCGTCCATACATTGTAGCTCTAGATAAAATATTCTATACAGATGAGATTATTAAACAATATGAAGTATATCTGTATATCAAATAGAAAAGTCATTAAAAGATTATCAGGTTGTATTCTTCCAAATTTCCTATCATATTTATCTCAAAAATGACTGTAATATGCTGTTTTAAGTCAGAGATGTTGGATTTAATAAAGGTTACTATTTGGTGAGTGCTGATGGTGCATAACACTGTGCAGACAAACAAATTAGCTCAGCTAATTTACTCTGTCTCTGAAATTTTTGTCAGGGAAAATAACTGACTGCTATAATTTCTTATGATGCAAGAAAGCATCCAGCTACTGCTGCAATAGAAGATGTTTACTTTCCTGTAAAAGACAGCTGGACGAGTTTAGTAGGTTTT
The DNA here is from genome assembly GCA_013397865.1 of Struthidea cinerea. Taxonomy (NCBI): domain Eukaryota; kingdom Metazoa; phylum Chordata; class Aves; order Passeriformes; family Corcoracidae; genus Struthidea; species Struthidea cinerea. Next base: position 373,047 of record VZTI01004935.1, on the reverse strand, counting down.
TTGTTGCCTTTTCTGACCAGGGTAATTTCCCAAAGCAGAGTTTCTCTCCTGTAAACAGGCATTGGTTTTGGACTGAGATCCTAGAAGGAAGAGATTGCGTTGCATAGCTTGTAATCCTCTTTCTTTCAGAATAAGTATGTACTTGTAAATAAAGCATGTTGTACTTAGAATTCCACAGACGGCATCTGTCTGACTGAACTATGGTATGGATATTTTTTTGCACTGAAGATACCAGGTTCTGAGCTAGTGACTCTGGAGTCCCTTAGAGTCAAGAAAATACAGCTGCTGCTAGCACACAGCTAACCTTATCTTGACGCAAATGTGAAAAGCATGTCAGATGAACGGCATTCGTAACACATAGGACACATGAGAAATACACGAAATAGAATTGCACTTGGAGAAACAGGAAAGAGTTTGTGTGCTTCTTTTGCAGTACTTCAAAGTGAAATTAAATCAGGCCCTTCTGCATTGTCAACAGAACACTAAAAAAGCACTCGTGGTTCTCCAGGGCCCCTGGGTCACAGCCTGCTGGTGTCTCCATACACTCTTGCACTAAGACATGGTTCCTACAAACTTCTACAGAAATTCCCATTGTTAAGAACTGATGTTGGTGTGATGTCAGAGTTTTTAATGATTTCAAAGCTGCTGTCAAATTACAGCAACATTACGCAGGTCTGCTGAAACAAAAAAATATCCTCCATTTATGCAGACTGTTGCTTAGACATGTTTCACTCATGTGCTGTTCCAGTTCCTGTGACAACAAAAAAAATCTGTGATGGTGGGAAATGTGGGTCTGCCTTTCAGTCAGGTTAAGTCAGTTGAGCAAGGTTAAGATTAATGGAAAGACTAATGCACTTGAAGGCATGCTCTCTGTAATCACTGAAGTCACATGTGAAATGCAAACATTTCCTGGAAACTCTTTGTTAATTTCTTAATAGCTTGATAAAATTTACCTTACATTTAGCTTGCAATCCAAGCCAAGATAACCCTATCTCTCCGGAGGCTTTTCTTTTCACACCGCTAGATACAGTTCACCTTTTTGCTTTGTCATGAATTGGTTAAGTTCAAGCGTCTCAATATCTGAAGACAACATCCACAACGTTGTCATGCAAAAGCTAACCTTGGCTTATGCCAGTAGATATGTGGGAACTTCTTTTTAAGTTTGTTAAGTTGCTTAATTTTATCACATTTTTTGGCACATATTTTAGCATTCATAACAAATATTGTGTTTATAATTACAGTATTATGCTTTTCACCCCACAATGACTTCAGATGTCTCAATTTTCTTTTAATACATTTTTTTTTCATCTGAGGGCATGCCAAAACCAGATTCCTTACTTCTGCATTACTGATGGGTCTGTCAGTAAGCTCATTGTGATGTACCCTTATCAATATGCAGAAATATTTCTTCATTCTTCTGTGCATTATGCTAGCAGTCTATTTTATCAAAACTTTTATTGATAAAATATCTGTATTTTGCTAGATACCACTGACAACTTCAGTGTGTCCATATAACATTTGTATTTCTGTTTTCTTTCCAGGTTCTGTACATCTTTATTTGTGCTTTCTGTCCTTCCCTGATTTTAGGGGGAGGGGGGTGAGGGAACAAGCAACATCTGTAAGTTCACTCACTAAATTGTTCAGTGCTCACTGGATTGATAAGTTAACTGGCTTTCAGTATGTTTGGAGCACTTACAAAACAAAGAATGCCAGCTTGATCTAAAGCAATTTCATCTGTGGTTTGGCTTTTCAGAAGGTGAAGATGAAGAATCTTGCAAAAACAAAACTGAAGTAATCAGCTCTGAAAGGTCAATAAGGCTAAATTGAAATTATGCCTTTAGTTCATTAGATGTCCTGGATGTGAATGTGACTTCAGTTCTTTGGGTGCCTTTTTTTTTTGCCAATGCTTTTATAAATTGGAATGTCTCGTGATGATGTCCCTTGAAAACTGCTTTTATTTGGTTTTAAAGTGCCTACCGTGTGTTGTTGTTACAACTGAGATACGAAGCATGCTGCTTGCAGAATGTTGAAAAGCACATTGGTCTAGATGTCATGCTTAATTTCACTGTGGGCCTTGGTGACTGACACACCACCTGGTGTGCACATTTCTTGTTCTAACACAGAACCAAAATACCAAACATTTTGATTCTCCTTTGGTATAAGAAGACTTCTTGCTGGGTTGGTTTTTTTTTATTTCTTTATGAGTGGTTCTGTTGCAATGTTTTTTATCTTACTGTAATGTTGGTAACAAAGCATTGGAATTACATATATGTAATTCCTCAACTTTTAAACAGAATGTTTATTGTATTTTCTGGCATGTCTTTCTCTAGTCATCTTTTGATTATCATGAGTTGCTGCTCATTTACTGTCTTCAAAGAATTCCAGGAAAGTCATTATGAAAGAGAATATTTCGTTTATCTAATCATGGTTGGGCAAATCCTGAAATGCCTCCCAAATCTGTAAAACTGTTATTTTTTGGTCTTCACCTCAAGATATTCTCCTCAGCCATGGTAAGTTCTGAATTCACTGATTAAGGCATTACAGCTTGCACATTTACATTCATATATACAGGCTGGTGGTATGTGTGCGCCAGTGAGCAACCTAAAGTACTCTAGTGATTTGGCCACTTGCTTTTAATTAATAGGATGAAATTCCTGTAAGGACAATGAAATAACTGAGTAGATAAATAAAAAAACCTTATAAACAGAGAAAAAGAGTCAGTCTTTCAAAAGGGAAGAACATATAGCAAATACACCAATGGATCACAACCAGCTATCTCTCTCATGTACTTCCAACACAAAGAATGCCTTCTTGTAGATCACAAAATAACAATGTCACAATAAATTATGACATACACTGTATTCGCTTTTCACTGAACTTGGCTGGCACTTAGGTGCTTCATTCCATCTCAGGATCTATCGTCTTCAGATTAAAGAGCTGTTATAACTCCCTGTTTGTTTAAAAACAGATTAATGATATCCTGCCTGTTTTCTCAGACACAGACTTTATTCTGCCTAGTGAGAGTTATTAAAAATGCTGGCCTTGATGTCCTAGCCGAAAGATCAAAGACATTAAATCAGCCAACTTTGACATAAAATAGAGGATATACTTTAGCTAAGGTTCCATTTAATACAGGTTCACTATCTAAATAGTTTTACTGATAAAGACACAGCATGTCAGATATAAGAAAATTAAAATGGCTGTGACTGTTGCACTGACCGAACTGTAGTCTCTATTTGACATAGCTGGAAAACAGCATAGTAAACAGACAAATAAACAAAAAAAATCATAGTTCCCAACTGGCCATTTGCCTCGCTTTCAGTTTTTGTAAATAACAATAGATTAAATGTAAAGAGAATACTGGAGATACTGGCGTATAATTTCTTTTTCTGTCACTGTCACATTGCATCATCATTGTCATTGTGACCATCATTGTAACCCTTCCCAGTCTGTGCCTGATTCCTTCACCATCCATGAATCATTTCCCCACCACTTGCCTGGAGTTGGTGTCAGTGACCTAGCAGGTCTGCTTTGGCTTGGCCTCTTGTCAATCTGTGTCTATGCTTGTGAATAAGGCAGAGCTTGGTAATGCTCTAAACCAGGTCCCCAGCTATCCGTGTTTGTGCTACATGGCTTTTCTCCCTGGTGTCCTCTGTGTTCCATGCAGTTCTTGCCCATAGGACTATTATTGTGTGCTTTTTTCACTTTCATTTCTCGGTATCCGAAATAAAGTGATCACTGTTTTGCAAAGTACCAGCAGCATCACTGGTATGAAACTGAGCTGTAGCTATGAAGGTAAGTGGGATATAGGACCGGGGGATGTAGGGTGGAGAAAGCCAGATTTATACAGTGCTGATCATGCTGCCTAATGGATTCCTACAGGACAGTGCTGCGGGTGCTGACTTATTCTATGCTCTTTTTCTTCTGAAGGCTTTGTGAGTGCAAGCATTGTGCTGGCCCTAAAATAATAATAATAATACTAATTTTGTTCTTTATTGTCTCATAAATATTGATTTAATTCAGAAAAAGATCCTCAATGTATTACTTTTCCTTCTGTCCGAGCAGGTTTAGCCCCAGAATAGAGCTTTCATATGTAAGGAATGCATTATTATTAGTTGGTTCTTTTTCATAGAATCACAGAATATGCTGAGTTAGGAGGGACCTACAAGGATCACTGAGTCCCTCTCCTGGCCCTGCACAGTACCAACCCCAAGAGCCTGAGAGCATTGTCCAAACACTTCTTGAAGTCTGTCAGGCTGGTTCTGTGACCACTTCCCTCAGGAACCTGTCCCAGTGCCCTCTGGGTGAAGAACCTTTTCCTGATATCCAACCTGAACCTCCCTTGACACAGCTTCAGGTCATTCCCTTGGGTCCTGTCACTGGTCATGAGACTGAAGAGATCAGTGCCTGTCCCTCCTCTTCCCCTCACAAGGAAGCTGTAACTGCAGTGAGGTCTCCCCTCCATCTCCTCTTCTCCAGGCTGAACAGACAACACTTCTGATCTGTGCAACTAGTACTGAGAGCTGCAAATTCTGCCTGCCATGAGCTAGCTCCATTGTCTGCCTGAGAGCATCTCTGCTCCAGGGCTATTGATCTTCAGTGAGCTCTGGGACAGATCACCCCACGGCTGCCTCTCTGACCTAGTAGCACATGTCAACAAATAAATGTTTAAGAAAACTATGTGTAACACGTTCCTCAACCTATTGTATGGCTAGCATCAGTGCCAGTAAATTATCTGCATGCAAAGTGAAGACAGTCAGACTTTAAAGATCACATCTTCAAGATTCTTTCAACTGACCTCTAAATGCAAATGCTGAAGTATTTAGTGCCAGTACTTGTATCTTTCTTTTCTTACACACTGAACTATTTGTGCTTCCGAGATAGGATATCATTGCTATCATATGGCATCAAAAATATATGCATTCATAATCAGAGGAGAATCTTTTTTCCTGTCTGAAACAAAAATAATAGAGCAGAATCTAAAACTCTAGTTTCAAATTACTTTAAATTACTTTACTATCCGTTCTGGGCTAAGTCTATGTAGGTCAAGAAATAGATCCTGGTGTCACATGTATGAACTTCAAAATGTTTCACTGTACTAAGGGGGCTGCACAGGTATTTTGTTTGAGTTGTTCATAGGGTCAAGTCATATAAAAATAGTCAGATCCTTTTGTGAGATACCAAAAATATAAAGAATATCTTAATTTCCTATGCAAGAAGAAAATATATAAAAGCCTTATGTATGAGTAACTTTTAAAAACTGTCTGAAATAGATCATTATCCAAGACGAAGTGGCGTCAATGAAAGAGATTTGGCAGATGATTAGAGATGACAGGTGAAGAGAGACCAGGGGAAAAGAAATTGATTGTTTATAAGTGAAATGTAACTGAGAAGTGTCCATGACATCTCTGTCAAATACCCTTCAGCTGAGGTTTGCCTTGCTTAAGAAATAAAGCCTCACACACACATCTGCTTATTTTGTAGAAATAGGCCTTCCAGGAAGAAGTGCACAAGGAATAAAAACATCTCTCTCTCTCTTTATACATCCTACCTTTACATATATGTGCACACTCATGTGTGGAATTAAGTACCATTTTACACTGGAAAGTCAGGAATCACAAGAAACTCAATGGCAATCCACTTACTCTCTTATTCCAGTTTTCCTCATTTTTCCCCACTTCCCACATAGTCCTAAGACTGATGTTGAACTTCGCTAGGATTTGTGCGAATGTGGAAATTTGCTGAGGATGTATGAAGGATGTATGTTGGCCTAAAGTGGTAAGAATTCCATTGTAAACAAATATGTAAAACATAAACATTGAATTTTAAAAAAAATGAAGACACTAATGGTCTCTAAAATAAACTAAGATTTACTTGTCATAGCAAAATTGGGATAGAATGTCCTTTTTCTCAGGGAAAAAGTGCACATATGTGCAGAAAAAGGCAGAAGGAAAAAAGTCAGTGTCCTCTAAAAGCTCCTCATAACAATTTGCATCAATCTTTCATGGGTTCATGCTCATCTGTATTGTTTCCTCAACTTCACTTACACTGTTTATAATAAAACGTAATTGCTAGAAAATGTGATGAAAGATAAAGAGTATTTTTAATGCAGTTCTGCAAATGCCTGTTTATATTTCCTGTCAGGTCATTTTTCAAAAGAAAACAAAACAAAACCCCAAAAACCCAACAAACCCCCACCTTGCAATAAACTATAAAATGTGGTCCTTTTACTGACATATGAACACTGTATGCTTTTTAATCAGGATCTTAATTCCTGAATTCAGAGTTTTTCTGATCATGGTATCTGGGATGCTTGATAAGCACTGAACTGTGCTGTGCTGTATCAAGAACTGCCAGCCCTAGAGAAAAGAGGTTGAAAATCATTGTTATGTGAGTGCTTTCTGGATTTAAATGTTTCTGTCTTAGTCTGTCATGTGCAGTTAATAAAAAAGCAGTATCAAAACCAAAATCAGCTTTATGTTTTCTCCTGAAAATCTACTATTTTAATCCCATCTAAAGCAGCACCACCCAGAAAATGGCTGTAGATTCACTTCTGCCCCTAGGGATTGAACCCTCATCTTTTTCCCAGGGATTGCTTTAATGATTAGCAGGACAGTAACTGGGGAAAGGGAGGGAAAAGATTAACGTCCATCATTCCCACAGAGGTTACTGACCCTTGTGAAAATGATGGTCAGGCATCATTTTCACGGAAGACTCAGGCTTTGATCATATAATGTTGTTTGGGCTCCTGTACTAGCCCTGCTTGGCATGGGGCATGCTCTGGGATCAGGGATGTAGCCCCACTGCCTGTCTGGGGTGACCCTAAACTTAGGAGAAGTGTAGGGAGAGGGGGCTAGGAGAGATTAGGAGAAGGCTCTGCTTGCTGCTGAAACACTCCCTTCTCAGTCACTTTATAGTATTTTCCTCAGCAAAAACATGTTCTCTATGGTTGAAGCACCATGCAGTGACTCTGATATTTGGACTGATAGTGTACACTGTCCACAGTACTGTTAGGGCAGATATGCATAAATAATAGAATGGATTGTTTTGGAAAGCATTTAAGTTCAGGTCAGAGATTCCTGTGGCTTTCCCAGAAATTCAACCTTAATTAATATGTCAAGAATGCTAGCAGACACTTAATGGTTTGAGAGGCTCTGGCCAGTCTTGCACCTGCACCTGCTTTTACTTCTAAAGTTTGATGCTGTCCTCTAAGAAAAAAATGGAATGTGTAATAAATAATGGGTTAAAATTAGCATCAGAAAAGAATTAATGAGATGAAATCAGAACTGTATTTTAAATATAAGAAGCAAATGCAGTCTTTACAATAAAGAATTTAACATGTCTAATTTCAGTCCCAACTAAGCTTATGTATTAATGTTTGAGTTGATTGTGAACACAAAAATACGTCTATCTGTATCTGTGTACAGAGCTATGATGAATGAGGATCAATTTACCCAGAAAGCTGCAACTGGTATGACTATAAAATTTGTTGGATGTTTGTCAGAAAAAGTTGTTTTCTGACTTTATTCTAGATTAACCATGAATATGAGAAATGACCTGGTATGGTATAAATCCTCAGGAATGCAGACATCCAGTTAATATAACATCCAGTTAATGTAATCAGTCATCAGGGGTTACTTTTGCTGTGTGCAAACAGGATAGAGAGAACATTTGTCTGGAAATGAATCCCACAGTTTCATAGAGCCACTCTCAAGTGCCAGTTATCAGATTCTCTTTTATCTCCCCCTCCCCACTCAAGTGATCTTCCCATGAAAACCTCTCTGAACATATGTTGTTTGTTCGTATTATTTGTCATTGACTGTTGGCACAAAGGCTGCCAAAGTTTCTCAGAAACAAGGGCTGTTTATCAAATCCAGCAACTGTCTGAGCACATGCTCAGTGTTTACTATGCAGTTGTTCTGTAACAGAGAATTCCAGCAATATCACGTGAGAAGGGAATCCTTAATTATTTCAGTGACTCATAATTAGATTAATGATCTGAGCTTACTTGGTTGATTAGGCTGTGGTAAATGGGTCTAACACATTCTGGCTTCTTCACTGATTTTTAAAGTATTCTATGTAATGTTAACATTTGACAAGTGCTTATTCAGAGCCTTCACAATGTGACAAGAGATACTTGCATCCCTTGGCTACCCTTCTCTGTATGAATATTTTAGATGACACATCCCATATCAGCATCACAGATTGAAAAGGTTCTGTTGCAAGTCTCCCACTTTTTATTTTTATTATGTGGGAGGTAAAACAGTTAGCTGCACTGGAAAAAGCTACTTATTATGTAGTAGTTCTGTACATGATATATATATATATAAGGCTTCGGTACTGTTAGCTACATTACATTCTTAGCAATGCATTCAATAATGTGCTACAAACTAAATTGGTGGGCATTTTAACTTTCTTTTTCAACATCTGAACAAATGTTAAAGAACATTCCTTTGACTCAGCTGGGATAGAGAAGGGTAGGCAAAGGACGAGCACGTCAGCATTATGCACAACCTTGCACAAGCCAGTTCTCCTAGTCGTGAAACAGCAGTGGGGCAGGTCTGTGCATCTGTGAGCGCATGGACCAGCACAGAGATCCTGCTGGCTGATCTGAACTTCCCCATGTCCTACCCATTGAATTTTTGCACTCTCTTGTGGGGAGGGGGGCAGAAATCAGTCTGCTGTATACTCTAGATCCACTTCAATTTGATCAAAAGACATAGCTGCCGAATGACTGAGATCTTCAGAGAGGTTTAGGACCTACATCTTTTCCCACTTGGTTGGTTGTGGAGCTCTAGATTTCTCCTAGCCTACTTGCAAAAAGCTTTTCATTCATTCTTCTCTGTAGTGTTTTAAGTAATAATCTTTTAGACTGCAACACAGACTTAGTTCCAGATGCTTCCTGTAGTGGGGAAGCGTCCTGTTCAAAAGCAATCTTTCACATGCAATTTATACACAAGCATGATGTGTGTGCTATTTTTGTATCACATCCGAGTACTCCATAACAGCAGGTTCACTTCTAAGGACACAGGTCCTTCTCCAGAAAGCCACCCTTCATCGCCTTCTGCAGCCCCTGGCTTCGGGTGCTTCAGGACAGGCTTTTACAAGAGTTTCATTATTTTCTGATGCTAAATACACCAGTGGCAGCAGCCTTCTTTATGTTGCAACACTTTCACTTCTTCTGAGAAAGCAGAAACAAGAGGACAAATGGATCAGCTTTGATTTCAAAACTTCCGTTTTCTCTTTTAACATACTTTCACATGAAGATTTTTTCACCTCATTTTTTTTGCTGACTCTTTGCCAAATCCTACCATTTGCACATTTATATTATAGGCCTTATAAGCTGCAAGGGTGTGAGGCAAGCAGCTGGTAAGGCCATAGGCATGAAACTGTATGTACCACTGGACATCACGCGTCTGAGATTTGTTAGCTTCAGACGCCTTGACTCAGAACTTGCCTAAACTTATGGGGGCCTTACATTCAAGATGAAAAACCATGCTCCCAGGGATCCTCAAGTTCTGCATCAGTGTCAAAATACCTCAGCCTTGGGAAGTCTAAATAGCTTAATGCCACTATCCCACTAATACACCATTTGGTCATACAAACATGAGGTCATCTGCTGTTGCTGCAAAGAAGTGTCAGAGCACACAAAATGCATATCCACAAGATCAGGGTCTACATAAGACACAGTGGCAAAAAGTGCTTTTATTTAAAATAAAAAAACCAGGAGAAGCTACAGTACAGTCACTAATCCAGCAGTTGCACTTTGAAATGGAGCCAGATGCACTGGAGATTGATTAATTTCCTGTAAATGTTTAGTGTATAAAATTTAGATTTATATGCCTGTATAAATATTATAATTCAATGTTACTAATACTGGAGGAATCTAGAGAACTTCCTTGTGTAAGATAGCTAGCTTCTTGTGAGTTGTTCTTCCACTGCTAAGTAAGACCCTTTACACTGGGACAGTTTTCAGTTTATATACTGTCTTCCAAAACATACACACTCATTGGAGGGACAAGCAGTACACTTGCGTGAAGCTGAATGTCTAGACCTCACTGACATCCAGAAGGTTTTGGGGCCAAAGGAACTGTAAATTCATTCTAGATGCCAGTGAGCCCTGTACTTGGTAGTTATGGTTAACTGTCAGGGCAGGGCAGAGGGATGGCTCTTTCTCTTAAAGATGTGTTCAAATCAGTTTTAACCTGTGGAAAACACACAACAAACACTAAACTTACTGGGCAGACCCCTTCTGTTTTCTGTTTAGCAGATTCCCTCAGCTGCTGGGGTTACTTCAAAACATTTGTATCATTTTCTTCTTGTGCCATCACATCTATGGCCCTTGTTAAACCCACTAAAATAGGGTCAGCTTGGTAGGACAACTAGCTGCTTTAATTGGAGAAGACTGAATGAGTCAGAAACAAAATAGGGGATAATGGGGTGAAACACCTGCCCCAGGCCCAGATTTGGTCTGGTGTTTTTCTGGATGGCAGCAGCTCCCGCCTGGATGCTGAAGAAGTCCTTTCATCCTGCCACCACTGAAATTTGGCATTTTGCCTCTTGGCTGCAGCCTGTGTCCTGCTACCCGTGCTGAGCTCTGCACATCACATCCTGTCTGCCAGGCTGCTTGCCCTGGCCTGGGGATGCTGGCTGGGAGCCATCCCCCTGTCCCCACCCAGCACAGCTCCCTGACACTGCACACGGGGCAGGCAGCCCTCTGCCTCTGCTGCTGCTGCAGCAAAGGATCCTAACAAATGGAGCACAGGAAGGAAAGGGCAGACCACAAGGCAAGGCAACAGCAGTGTGGTCAGGAGCCAGGCTTTAGGTCTTTGGCCAATAAAAACATTAGTTATAGTAGATTGGGGATGGTTAAGCAAGCAGGCAGGCCTGGAATGTGACTGAAAGTCAACTAGGAACTGGGACCAGGAATGAGAGAGAACAGAAGACAGGGAACAGTCTTGGGAGGCAGTGGCAGGACAGATGGGTCACCTGCTTCTTGTCCTAATCTCCATCCCCCAGGTACAGCAGACTTTTTGTTTTCTTGAACTTCTCTGGCCACATTTTCATCTTGTCCATGTGCCGACTGTGTCCCTGTGGCTGAGCAGCAGCCTCCTCAGACCATCCTGCTGTCCAGCATCCTGACCATCTGGCCAAAACATCCATATTCTGGACAAGATTTCCCGGTAAGCTGAGTGTCCTAAAGCAACTGGTCGGCTACACTTGTGACATACATCATCTGTGTGACCTACTGTGAGATTAATATCCTGCTGGTGCATGTAAAAGGGTTGCACTGGCCAGATGTGGTCCATGATGTAGTTTCTGGGCTAAACTTTACTGGGGCTAGTGGATGTTCCAATGGGTATCAGTAGGCATTTGTTGATTAAGGATTGAAGAAGGTTTTGTAGCTCTGAGCACACTAAAGAGAAGCAATGTTAATCTCTTTCTCTGGGCCTAGCATCTTTTCCAAGCCATAGGAATCATAGAAAAGGTCACAGGCATATTGCCCAGACCTTGAGGGCCCTGAGCACAGGACTGACTGTCATCGTGCTATGTAATGACATTGCCATAAAAAACTAAGACTAACCAAACCAGGTCAGTCCTGAACTCCTGCTAGCCAAGTGCCCTGTCTCCAAAAGCAGGCCACATTTACAAAGAGAACAAGAATAAAACCAGACTTGTGGTAATAATTCCTCAGAATATTCCTCCAGCTTCCAGCAAGTTGTGTGGCAGCTGGGGGAGTGCCTTAAGGCAGATGGAGAAGTTTGGATTTCCCCCATGGGGATACATGAGAGATAGTTTTATCCCACATTGCAAAAATATCACAAAAGGGATGGGAAAGTGGCAGCTTTTTTAATCATGACCTGTGACATTCCTGAAACTAGAGATGGATGGTGACAGTGATGAATAAAGGCCAGAGAAAGTCCCAAGACTTTTTAAAGAGAAAAATGAGGAGCGGGAATCAGGAGGTATTGTCCCATGTATGAACTCTCCATGGTAGTGTCTTCTGCTGCTGCTTTCAAAAATATGAGCTGCCTTCGTATATTTCCTCAGAGTAAGGTTCAGGTGTTACAGGAGTTTACAGGTGCTGATATCCAGCACATGTAAACAGTGCTTATCCATTGATGAGATGGTGTTAGTGTTGGCAAACTAGCACGTCCCAGTTACTGCAGTTCCTCCCTGTATTCAGAATAGAAAATACCTATGGTGACTGTGGCCTCTGCTGTCAAACACTGACTTTTGGAGTAGTGCCTCTTGTACATCGGCTTCTGCACTGAGTGTATTTGTAAATGCTCCCTATCATGAATAAGCAGGGAAACAACATATAAAAAACATTTCAGTCAGAACTGCAAGGGGACTGAAAAGTTAATGACTGTTAATTCTTCCTCCTCAAACATTTCTTGCATTAAAAATTGAATGAAATGATGAGCGAAGGGCTTGTGAAAAGCTTATCAGGAATAAATATTTAGAAAACTTTTCTATTATAGCATCATTCCTGACAAGTTTATCTTAAAAAACTCTTGCTTTACACTATCTTCCAGCCCAGAACTTGTACAAAAATGGGCATTCAAAGTGGTTTCATCTGAAGCATATTCAGGCTTTCCATATCTATGTTTCTAATGTTTCCCTAGACACCACTTTGAACTATTTGGGAAATCTCAAGGGCGGTGTTTGTTTAAGATTGGTGAACAGAATGGCACTGCAGCCTGGGAACTACACAAGCAAAAGAGAAATACTGTCCTCATGAAATACGCTGTGGATGCCTTGAATTGCTTTGTATTACAGCTGATGCTAAAATTAGCATTGGAGTGTTATTTTTGCAGGAGCACAGGGAGTGTGCTGCAGCACAAGCAGGGCTCCAATGGCAGCACCCAGGCCCGGACAGGATGGGGGCCCCCACTGTTCTCCTGCCTGCAAATGCCATGTTTCTGTTACATTTCACAATTCTAAAAAAGTACTACTTTCATCCTGTGCTGAAAATACAAGGTGCTTCACTTTCTCTCTCTGAGCACACATAAAAGTCATTATTATTTTTGTGTGCTTAATGCTTTAGTGCTTGCAAACCTAGTTGTGAGTAAATACCTTTCACATGAGCATAGGCTGCAGGGACTGGTCTTTGCATGACCAGGGATGTTTCATATTGATGAAAAGACACTTGGCATTTTATTTTTACTTTCCAGCAATGGCTTTTTATTAGCCATTCATGGTATTGTCTGAGTTAAATAGAGACAGAGAAATAGAGTTTTCTCTCAGGTTGTAATGACTGTTTATTTGTTATGTTTTTCCTTTCTAAAATACAGAAAACTGTGGCTAGAACTTTCAGCCCAAAGGCATGTTCCTACTTCTAGCTGTGATCCAGCCCTTCTAAGCTCATATGTCATCAGACTCCTTGGGTATGTGGAAACAGAGATTTTTTTTATTTAAGGAAACAGGAAAATGATCAGGAGAAGCTTGGCCATACTCTCTATGTTTTTATACAAGAAAAAGAACAGGACAAAAATTGCAACAACAGCTTTGCCCATTGTCTGGAAACAAATAAAGAATGCCTAACTTTATATTTCAGGCATCCCAGTCATATTTCAAGTTCCTTCTTTACCCAGCTTTGCTCACAGGTAGGAGCAGGGCTGGGCTCACTCTGTTATACCTATTTACCTGCTTTGACACTCTCTGTACCAGCTCTTTAGCCAGGTCCTCCCGTTTAGTTCTGTGACCCCTTCTGTGTGGGAAGACACACTTTCACTATTACTGGTCAGGACGGGTCGTGCTACAAAGCCCACTTCAGATCAGCTCTGCTCTTGGGTCTCAGGCTCTTTCTGGGGTAAGGCAGCTGCTGAGAGCAGGGCATGCTCTTCCTAGGGAGCAGCCAGCCATCACTCTGCCACATTAACTCAGAGCATGCTGGGGAAACCGAAGTGTTTGCTAAGGAGAATGTTTGTGAATCAGTTCAAGATATCACATGTAGAGTAAAGCAAATCTTGTTCAGGACATTAGCCTCTTTACCAGCAGGTTGTCCTGTCCTTATCGCAGGTAGCCACAGATGCAGCTGGGCTTGTAAATTAGCCTGCAAGTGAATGAAAAATCAGCTACGAAAAGCCTGGATGTTTTTCAGCATAGATCATTGTATTTAACTCTCTCCAACAATGCAGCAGAAGTCAAGCAGCCAAGCAGAAGATCCTTTCTTTCAGGAACCTCCCCTTAGCACTATATCCCTGTAGGAACACAGCTTTCACTTAAAAACCACTCTGAGTCAGAGATACTCTGAATTGCATGCATGCAAAGAAGCTCTGATGAATTTTCAACTACACTTTAAAATGCTGTCCTTCCTCTTGGCCCCCTTAAGTTGTCTGTTTCACTTATCTGACAGAGGTTGCTGCTAGCACAGCAGAGGCTCATAGCAGGTCCGACCTGCTTATGCTCACCACAAACACAGAGATGCTGGCTGGAGGCAGCAGCACACAATAGATCTGCTTTAAAGTGCATGCTGCTTGGTCTCCATGGGTTGTGCAAATATTTGCTTTGCTCCACAGTATCATGGCACTCCCTAAGTTTCTGCTCTGAATGGGGCCAAAATGCTTAAATTGAGACGAAGTGAAACTGCCATTCTTCAGGTGATTTTGCACTGAAACCACATTAAGATACATGATTACTATTTCACCGAGTGTTGTGGAAAGGTGTATATAGAAAAGATAAAAAGGGCAGTGACGCTTCAGCAAACTATGGTATTAAGAGTTACTTAACACTGAATGGTGCATTCAGAGCTCTCACATATTGAACTAAAATTCATGCTATCCATACTCATTCAGCAGTATTTCCAATACATGATCTTTCATCTCACACCATTTAAGATGTGAAAGCATCAGATGAGGTCCTGACTCACCTTCACTCCTTGTCAGCCCAAACACCTGACTGCAGTGTCAGCCATCCTCTCTTCCTAGGGAAGGATGAGGACCACAGCTGAAACTCAGGCTTGACATTCAAGCATTCCCCCATTCTCCCATTGCATGAGAGGAGGTGTTACAGATGACAAGCCACAATTATGTTAGCTGAAGCACTGGGGCTGGAAACAATAATTACAGAAAAGAGCAAGATTAGCAGCACAGAATGACCAGATTAGCACCTGCTAGGCTGCTGCAGCTTAGATGCTAAATCTCCCCTCTACCCACAAAACAAACTTAACTGCTGGTGACTTGACTTAAAGCTATCCAATCCTGTCACCTCAGATGAGCTCAGAGACTATGTGCTTTGCTTGTTCTGGGGCAAACCTACATTTAAATTACAATGCTTGTATTTTTCCTAAACCCTTACATTTTTGCTAACAAACCTAAATCCCTCTTTTGAGCAGTGACTCTCTGAGCAGAGGTCATTAACGATTTAAAATCCTTTTGAAAACAGAACATACACGTGAAATGTATTGGTAGGGCACTGGCTATCAGGAGTATTGTCTCTCTCAGAAGGAAATAGGTGACTGTGCATGTCTAGACAGAAGCTGCTTTGCTGCAGAGCACAATCTGAGCTGTTGTGCAGATGTCCACTCCCAAACACATCTGTGTATAGTCTACAACACATAAAACTTAGCAGTGCACGGAGCAGTGGCTAAATGCCTTTAATGTCTAAATTACCTAAAAAAAGTAGCATAAGCACTCAAGTCACTTCAGCCTATCTGACCATGTTATTCTAGTTGCTGAGGTAATGCTTCAGAAGTGCAAGGTGAAACATCTGTAAAATAATTTGATTTTTCTTTAGAGAGGGCTGTCATGAATGGAAAACAATCTGTTGAGTAAATAGAGATAGAGTGTGAGGGCAGCAAACACTTTAGGAAAACAAAAACACTGGTAAAGCCAGGACAGTATACCATCTTTTTGTCAGAAGAACAGACAAAAACGAAAGAAAACAAGCCTACACAAATCTCATCTTGAGTGATGTCCTGAAGTGCTAATACCTCAAGACAATTGTGGTGATTAAGGCTTGTGTTGACATGCCAATCAGGACAGGAGTGAGGGCCACATCTCAGTTATGTCTTTATCCATTCGGGATCACTGAAGACTGATGCTATGGTTCAGCACCAATAGGTTGTGCTTTCAAAGGGGCGGTGTTGGTATAGATGAGATGCACACAATGGCTCAAACTGGGCAGTGAAGGGGAGGCACTATAGCCAGGACACAACAGTTAGGCAGTGCTTGCTAGTATACACTTTTTTTTTGGCATTTTGAGGTAATTATAACTGGTTTTTCCCTCCAGATGAATTATAAATTCTCATTTATATTTATTCAGTAGGCTCTGCAACCTGCTGTTCAAGAGAGGATCAGGAGGTAATAGCAGCTGGACTCTTCCCCCTTCCCATGCTACACACTGCTCCAAGTTATGCTCAGTCACATACTCTGGGACAGACCCATGTTTTGCTGTGATTTTTGGTCTCTGACACCCCAGACTGTGGGGTCTGGCTGGTATTTTTAATCCATCTGCTGCAAATATCAGTGAGGAATTCTTGTTTGGAACCACTTCCTTGTTTGTATTCCACACAAGGATTTACAAAAGACTGTAAGAACTAAAGGAAGAGGCAAATGGGGTGTGTGTGCGTGTGTGCATGTGTGTGTGTGTGTGTGTGTGTGTGTGTGTATGTATGTGTGTGAAGAAGAAAGGCAGCAAAAAAGAGTGAAAAATGATTCAGAAATGTGTCTGTTCTTTCTGTTCAAGCCACTGTACAGAAACTATGCTTCTATTGTGGGACAAAGACCTTTGAGCACAGTGAGATGTGTTTATGCTGCTCCTATCAAAGAGCCTTTCATCTCCACAAAGCAAATTATTAACACATTCCACTGAAGATGTGGGGGTGGAGGCTTGGCCTTGGAAAAAAAAGCTGGCCAAAAATGAACAATTTTTTTATAAACACTTTTAATGATAGTGAATGGCGCCTTGCCAAGACCCTCATGCCCAGTGAAGCACTGCGGGCTGATTGTTTGTCTGGAGAAGTCCCGTGGGCTGAGTCTTTTGTGCCGAGGAATTTCTCATTTGAAAAGCAGTGGTGTGGGAGGTGCGGGCCTTTCCAGGTTCATCGAGTTAAGGCCTGCACTGCCAGTTGCCTTAAACCTGCACCGGAGACTAATTTATGTCGGATGAATGAACACCCGCCTCTGTTTCAGGCGGTAAATCTTGATCTTTCAGAGGAAACTCAAAACAAGAGGAGTAACCTACACAAAATATGCAGAACAACTCTGTTAATAAACTACTCCCCATGCATTCCCAGCATCCTGCACAGATGGCTGGCTATCTAGCAAAATTTTTGCTTACTGTTATTCGATGAGTAAGTAAATATTTTATGTTTTCTCCCTTGCCCTGTGGATCAATATTGGCTTGCTTATGGAAGAAACTTGTTATTAGTAAATGAGGACCTGAAGTCAATGTAAAAATAAATCTGTTAAAATCTGATTTATTTTTTCTCACTATCATTTTTTTTTCTGTTTCTTTTGAAAGTAATGTCATTACTTGCATGAGCTTCGTATTTCTTCACTGCTATTATTGCCTTGGAATTATATTTATATATTGCAATTAATTTAAATGCATATATATATGTATATGTATGTGTGTGTGTATGTATGTATGTACATATTTAAATTAATTGCCATAATTGTAATGAGCTTGACAGGTTTGTATAATTCAAAATACAGCTGGTGTCCTTGGAAGACAATGTATTTCTTCTAGGACACATCTGAAGTCGAGTTCATGGGTAAGGGGAGTACCCATGTGTTTCTGCCCATGCCCGAGGGCCTCCTTCACACTGAAGATTTGACCTCTGGGCAACCATGGATCCCGGAGTGGAATGGGAGTTTCTCTGTGCTTTAGCTTCTATGTGCTTGTGCATCTCTGATGTTTATGTCCTTGTGTTAGCTGTTTCCCAGGTAACTTAAGACACTTACGGGAGATGCTTCTTCAAACGTTCTTCCCAAGATACACATGTTCATATCCAACACTGTGAAGTAGCTCTAGAGTATGAAGTAACCCAAAAGGAAGTAATGGCCAGTAATGAACTTGCCATTTCCAGTTTATAACGCACAGACTGGCCTGTGGTTAGTGTTGTGAAATAATGCCAGTTGAGATGATAAAACCTTTCAGCTTCCTGCTGTAAGAAAAGACACTTCATGCTTCAAAATGGAATCAGAACTGGGTGGAAAAAACAGGCTTCCAATTTGTGGAAGATACCAATTAAAAAAAAAAAAGGTTAAAAAAAAATCTTGTTCTCTATCTGACAAAACCAAGAGTTAAAATGTATCTCTGAAAAGAGGGAAGATACTGGTTTACAGCACATATAGTTTCTAAGCTGTAGGCCAAAGGAGGCCCATAGTCTTAACTTGAAGAGAGCTCATCTGAGACCTGAGGGCTTAAAAATCCCGAGAAGTGCCAAGAGTTCATTTTCTGGGAAGCCAAAACACCTGGGTTCTTGGTCACTCTTTGGTCTCAGTAGACAGGTGAGGAAAAAACAGGAAAAAATCTACAAAAACCCACCATGTAGCTGGAACTTCTACATTTTTATACAAGTTGGCAATTTAAAATAAAGAAATATTCTTGTCAAAAGTTTTCCAGCAATCTTCATTTGAGTGAGAGCTGAGTTAGGTGCAGCCTAACAATACAATGCTCATAATTCAAGGGTTGTAAAACAGCATAATGTTTCATATACCCAGGTATTCTGATCCCTAGACAAAAACAGTCTCTCTCAACGAGTTTTTCTCTGTGTGTATAGGCCCACAGATGTATGTACACACTCCATAAGATACTACGATATTGATAAATACAAGAGTTCATTATTTTTGAAGCCCACATGGGCAGGTTTTTTTTTTCAAAGGAGAAGTGTACCTTACCAACAACCTGGCAACTGTAGCTGAACTTTAGCAGGAACAATCTTAATGTATCTCTCAGTAATGCCCATTATAGTTGTTCACCTGAAATGGAAACACAATTTCTTCATTTTGTAATGCTTGCTTTATACTTACACATTTTGATAATTCATTTGAATAATGAATTTTGAAAATGTTTTCATAGTAAGTTTTTAAACTCCCAGAGTGAATGCTGTTTACAAGGTGTCCTCACTGAACTCAGTGGTTAAAGCTTGGCTCCCCTGCAGCCAAAAGCAAAGCTCCTGATTGATTGTGGCAATACTAGGATTTCACCCAGCCAGTTTCACTGACAAGCACATTTCTCCATTCACTCCTAGCCTCCTTTTAGCTTTTCTTCTCCAGAAATCCAGTTATTTGGCATTATTTTTACCTCAGTCAGCTGTTCTCTGTTCTGCTGGAGGACAGCTGAGTCCAAAAGATCAAAAGATTCCCAGACTCAATCTACCCTTACTTAGAGGGGTTTGTTTTGTTTTGTTGTTTGCTTGCTTTTCCACTGAAAGCTGTTTCCCTGCTCTACTTACCCTGCGTGAGAAAGTCTGAGCAGAAATAGTCCTGAAAAGACTGTCTCTGCAATATCTGTGATCAGAGGCATCCTTTCACCAGGCTAATGGAAAGCTATTGTTCAGTGAGAACCGGTTTTGGGATTCACACTGTCGAACCCATCAGGATGTTGTTTTCTTCCCCCTGGGTGCAGTGCAAACAGGCACATGGGAACAGTCTCTACTGCAGAAACCTTACTTATCTACTCTACCAGCTTAGGCATTAGGCAGCAGTATTAGTTTATTATGGATCTTACACACAATGTTTCAAGAAGATTTTAAGGGTTAAGACAAGTAAGGTTCAGTTCCTCTCAGCTGCATCAATCTGTGTAACTACATTGCAGCCAATATGTTATTGAGGCTACAAATACAAGTAAAGAGCAGTTGAACTGTGAAGTGTTTAATAATCCCAGTGTGTGAGGATGTGTGCTTAAGATTCAAGTCATCCTCCAGTTCCTAAATAAATTCAGAATAAATTTAAGAGCCTCCTAGGATTCCATACTGGTTCAAGAGGCTCATCTTCTAATTTTAATCCATATGTTCCTATGTGTTAAAATCAATGAGGGTCCAATGACTTTGGGGGTACCCATGGTTCTTCAGGGTTCACTGTCTCTTTAGAGGTAGCTGCCCTTCAATGTGATTTTATAAAAATGCCCTGGGCAACACAGTTCACTCACTTTGTGGCTTTGGCTTCTTGTCTCAGCTCTGCTTGCACAGCCTCCAGTGGTCCCACGTTTGGTTTGAATGTAATGCTAAATATCTTCTAATCTCTACTTATTTTGGACTCCTGATTTCCTTTTGGCCAGCACCACACTGTCACTTGCAAATATGAAGGTTTGCATAAATTAACTCTCTTTGGCAGTATAGTTTCTAAAACAGAAAGTGTCTGTTTTCTGATATACTAAAACACATAACCACAAATGTCTTACTTGCTGTATTTTGAGTTGCATAACAGGTCAGTGCTCTGATGAGTTATAGGGACTTAACACATTGATGTCCTGAGTGTCATGACCATACATTTGGGGTCCTGTATGAAAGTTTTCAAGCCCTCCTCAGAGTTTTGGTGTTCTACATGATTTTTCTTAGTTCAGGGTGCATTTGCCATTTCTGAAGGATTAGATTAAGATTTCATAGGATTTCATATTCCTTATTATAAACATCAGTGTTTTGCCTTTGTTCATTTTCCTAAGGGGACTATTTGAATTGGGACTTTTGTTTCTAGCTCTTTGCTTTTCTGCCCATTATAGGCCTTGTGAGCCTATAATGAGGGCTAGAAACCCATGCAATTTATGATGCTTAACATAGTCTGACTCGCCTTTTAAGGATATATTTCTTTTCCCTTGGCAAAAAAGTTTCATTTACAATGTGACAGACTCTGATACTGTCTAGGCAGTTAAAAATTCCAGGTTTCCCTTAACATTTTAAAAGGAACAAGACTAAGGGAAGTAAGTCTAGGTTTGAATAAACTCAGTGAGTGAAACAAACATGATCATCTGAGCAGGACTGGTGTGTCAGTCTGCCTTCACTCCTGGTTGTGCAGCTCTGCAAGAGGGAAGCCCAGTGGTTGGAAACACTGCTTGTTAACAACTGCACAGACTGAACTCCAGGACTAAGAACTGCGTGGCTGGCTCTTGCAGTAGGTTATCTGAGAGATGATGGTTAAGGATGCAATCACATTAATGAGTAATGTCAATCCATGTTTAGGTTCTTTCCTCCTTACAAGGGTCCAAGGACAGATAGACTTCACATAAATACAGTGAAGAACACCAGCTCTTTACAATGTTCTTCCAGTCTATGGCTTAGTTGGAAGCTTAGTTTCCAGTTTCTCTTTCATTCTTTTCTGTTACAGATTTGCCACTGCTGCTGGCAGCTGACCTCCCTGATGGGAGGCAGGAAGCTGCTGATAGGGAAACACCTTTCTCTCTGTTGGTTCATTTTTCTTAAAGGGGATATTTCCTAGCATAGGAAACTTTCAAAGGAAGTGAGTATATTGGGAGGATGGGAGGAAATGGAGAAAGAGGGACCTAAATGGTCTGACAACAGCACTGCAGCTGCTCCAGCCCTTGCACAAAAAATAGCCAGCGTTAAAGGATTTATTTATATAAATGCACTTTTAAAATATATTTTGATTTATAGGTAACTGCCTAGCTGAGTTAATTTTAGATAATTTGTCAGGATGTGAAGTACATTGTATTATTTTTAGTCCAGGGTAAACCAGCAAGTTAATAAAAATCTGGGCTTCCCACTCTGGCAGCACCTCGAGCTTCAGAGAGGGCTGGGGAGAGAAACAGACACAAACTGTTTCTCACAAGTTTCTCCGGCCATTATCTCTGACCTTTGCTAGTGGAGCAGCAAGGGAATGCACAAGGTGTGTGGTAGCAACCTGTTCCCGATGACAAACACCAGCCACAGCTTTCAGAAGGATTCATGTCTTTGTTTCCCTTAGTGATGGCCAGAAAGTGATCAGGGTGCTGAGTCAGTACAGGCACAGACACCCAGGAGTGCTTAGAATGGCGTCTCTGTCATCTCACCTTGTGTCTCCTAAACCTACGCTGGAAAGCACGGCTCTCTGCACTGCTCCACAATGACAGCGATCATTTCTGGGCACTACTGAAGCAATGCTCCCCTCTGCTTTGGCCCTGCTTCTGTCTGATAACACAGGCTGCTGCCTCCCTGGCATTTATCCATCATGTTGTGTCTGGAAACTGGGTCAGAGAAGACTAGCTTTTTGACATACACTTTATAATCATCACTCTTCATTGTGAGCTGCAAGGTCACACAATTCAGTGGCCTGAGGAGAGACATGGATGCACTGAACCACTGCCAGAGCAGCTGAAAAAGAGCTCCTATTCATTTCAGATTACATGTTTTGACCTAACTCTGACAGAAAACCATACCTGTCAGCTCCATGGCAGGCTGATTAGGTTAATTAAGTCCTTGTCTATGAGTACAATAATTAGAACTGTCACTTGTTTAAATGATGATAGAAGAAAGGCAAGATTCAAGGAGAAGCACTGGAGTTTGGAAGTAATAACAATCTAGGAGGGAATCCAAAACAGGCAGTGATTTAACATTTCCCTTCAGGCAACCTCATTTATTAATAATACTGAGGGGAGGAGAAAATTGTGTCCAGTGGGGCTTTATTTTGTTTTGCACTTAAAGTTAGGAGAATTGAGATAGTCAATAAGTTTGCAAATCAGATTTATAGGCTGCACGCCTTATTGTAGCCTTGGGGTAACCTTGGAAAACTTCGCTCTTTTCACAGGGAAGGTCTGCAGAACAAGAAGAATAGTGTATATTTTCTCATCCTCTCAACAAAGGTATGAGAAGCCATCTTGTGTATTCTCGTAGTTTTGGATTTTTTGGTACATGCCATACACCAGGGTGGTAAGTTGTAGTAGTAGCATGGTTAGTAGCACAGTACGGGAAGAAACAGAAGCTGAAAGAAACAAACTCAGGACATCCATATGTAAGATAAGAAAATAGGACTGCTCAGTGCAGAGAAGCCTCTTAGGATGTTTGATTTTTATGCCTCATATTTTTAGATGTAAATACATTTGCAGGAGACCAGAGAAAAGAGAACAAAATAACAGTGTGTCTGGAAAACACACTTGCTGGGACCAGAATAGGGTTTTCTTAGTTCAAAACCAAGAGAAGACTGTGGAGGAAGAGAGGATCCTTGTGGTAACACCCTTCAAGTGTGGCAGGTGGAAGTGTGATGGTCACTGAATCACGTGGCAACTGAGTGAGAGATAGGAAGAGATCACCTGACATTGTAGGCAGAAAAGAGTATGGTGGAGCTAGAAAACTTATACGTTATAACATGGTAGATATTAGAGGAGATATCAAGATATTAGAGAAGGCTTTCTAAGGATGTGTTGAAATACTGGAAAGTATTAAGAAGATGATAGGTAAATATTTATTTCCATTAGAGGAGGAAGATACCTTGCCACCTCTTTCAGCTCCATCCACTGGTGACTCTGTAGGGATTATGCTTTAGCTGTGTTCATGCCAGCAAAGCATCTCCTAGAACAGATCAGGAAAAAAAATTAAAATAAGGGTGGAACAGAATGGAAGGAAAAGGATTAGGAGCTGCAAGATGGTATTGGAAACTGACATTAAGAGGAGGTTTGGAAATATGAGTAGATCAAATTATGCAAGGAAACATGCAGAGTGGCTTGATAAAAAGTCCAATGTCTCAAAAAAGCAATACAGACACCCCAACAAAGGCTGTTGTAATGATAGACAGAGACTAGAAATGAAAAGGTGGTGAGAAAACTAATGGGGAGTGATCACTTTTTGTAGAAGGGAGCATGAGTTACAGCAGATCTGAGGAAGAACAGAATGAACAGAGACCTGGGGTCCTGGCCATGGAGTGGTCATTGAAAGGCTCAGTCATGAAAGGACTAAGGCACTGTATTCTGAGGTACAAGAAAGTCTTTTTGGTAACTATGCAGCATTAAAATCAGATTTAAAGAATGTAATTGCATGGGTTTTTTAAAGAGCACATCTGTCCCAAATTTTTCTGCATGCATGCATACATCACAAAAAAATCATGTAAGCCCAACAATAGTTAGAAAAAAGCTTCCAGAAAATATTACTGACCTGTCTTTGTGGAAATGAACAGTTTCTCATCCTACTTGCTCAATCAGAGAAGTATACTGTTAAAAAGTCTGTATGGATTGATTTGGACATGGTTTGTGGAAGGAGAGGTAACACCCAAATATGAGGTTCTCAGCCATTTCCTCACATTGCTTAAGAACATATATTCACGGTAAAGCAGAGAACATTTCATAAACATGGCAGTGATAACAACCTCATTTTTTACTGACACTGCATAAATCTTCAGTGCAGTTGGCACCAGATGCTAGAATAAGCTCATGAATTATATCCATCTTGAGAAGAAGTGCCAGAGCCAATCCCTTTCCCACCAGCAGGAACAGTTGATGTGTATCAGCAGCTTTTCCAGTTTAATAAATTTGGTGATTAACAGCAGTGATTCCTCAGGGTAAGGATTGCTGGTGCTGTTTTGTGTTAAGCAGAGGCATCTCTGGCCAGCACTGTAAGTCATGCTCCTGCCCACTGCCAGCTGTTAAATGCCAGTTGTTGAGGAAACCTCACTGCAGCTTTTTTTTCCTACAGGAGAAAGTTAAGCATTATTTAAATGTCACAATATAATGCTCTGGTCTCTGACTATGGTGAATATCAAGCGCTTCAGCTGGGGACCTAAAGATGAGGATCACGGGTTCTGATAACTATGGCATTTTGTTTTCCAAGCCCTTCCCTTGCCATGCAGTGCTCATCCGCAGGCCCCATGGCACAGAGACACCTAACTCCTCTGCTCTTGTGATGAATGCAGAAACAACTGTGGAGCCTCTGCTTTACAATTAAAATAATTCAGAAATGAACAGAGACTAAATCTCCAAGTCACAGTAATGCCCTAAAATCAGGTTAGAAAGAGAACATTGCTATTTACCTTCCTTTCAACGCTATTTACCTTCCTTTCAACGCTATTTAGCTTAAGGGAGCCAGAAATGTTCATGCTACTGAACCAGGAATAGGAGGCATTACAATCTTACTTTGAAACACTTTTTTTCCTACAGACTGCCATGTGTAGAACACTGTCAGATTTCAGATGCTAAAATTGGACTTGTGGCTGCCTCACACAGTATTTATAAACTGAAAATACTTTATGAAGAAAAATTCTTCCAGGTTTCAACATAAAATAAATTACAACAGGATCACGAATCTTCACTCCTCAACAAGCAGAGAGCATGTGCGTGGCCTCATCCCACTGCAAGTGTGTAGGGAGCTGAGATGTCTGTGTTTCACAGTGGTACAGGCAGAAGACTCCCTGAATTTCCTGAGGCTAAAGGGCTTCATCACAGTCACTGAACATGATGTACTCAGTTTAAGGGCTCAGATTTTACATATCACTCAGCAAGAAGGGAAAAAAAAGAAATTATTTTTCAGCTGAAACTACAGGAAATTTTGACTGAACTGAGTTACACCTCTTTTAATTTTACAACTTCTGAAAACCTGTAAAACCACTTATTTTTGGTCCTATATTGGGCTCTTAAATTCTTGTTTTGTGACATCTGCTTGAAAAAGGCATGGCTTTCTTGAGCAGAGTGGCCTGGAGATATGAGCAGAGCTGGTGCAGTGGGTGAAGGCTGAAGCTGGCTGGCGTGGGTACCCAAGGGCAGCCATCCAGCCCCACGCTGCACAGCACAAATGGACAAACACCTGCAGACCTGCTGCACCCTGTAAGCTTTGGGTGTGGGTTCTGTGTGCTTCTGTGTAGGCTTCTGTGTAGGACGGCTGCTTTTGGACTTAGCAGAGGCAACAGACCTCTGCAGTTAGAGCATCCACACAATCCAAAAGTATTCAGGTGTGGAATTCACCCAGAGGGCTTTGTCTTGCAAATAGCAGTTTCAAGGAGAACCTTCTGGTATTCTGGAGATATTGCACACCCAAGCAGGAGACAGGATAGGGTCATTTGATGCCTTCCTGCTCTGGATTTACAAGGTAATTGCTGAAGCCAACAATGCCTAATGAGCAGTATATTGTATTTACAAGAGAAAAACAATGCAGGGTAAATCTTACGCTGAGGAGGCAAAGGCAAATAAAATTGCCTTAGGGGCTTTTGAGCATATGCATTTCATAGCCTGATGAGGATGTCTACATTTATCTACTGTAACACATACAAGATGCCAACATGAATAAAAGAGTGAGGGTTAACTGGAGGCTGACTCGTAAAAAACAACAAGAAGAACCAGAGGAAGCAAGCAGTAAAACCTCAGATAATAATGACAGGCTTTAGCTGCAAGATGGATAACAAGACCAAGGACTTTAACCCTTCCTAAATTAGAGATTGTTTGGATGTGTGGTTGTATTTCAAGCACAATTCTATTTATAAATAACAAAAAGGTCTTCATGCAACCTGCCAATTTATGCAGATGGACAAAGACAGCTTTGGAGGCTTAATAAAGGCTTTTTTTGTTTTACAATACTACATCTGTTTTAGATAATGCGGGAATGCTGTTTAATAAGATCTTTCATATATGCTTCCCGTTTAGTATCTCTCCATAATCACTTCAGATGCTCATATTAGCAAAATTAAACTTTACAAATGGTACAATGACAAGAGTCAGGTCTGAGCAAGGACATAAACCAGTAAACCAGACGCCATCTGTAGAGATGTCCTTGTCAACAAACTAATAAAATTTTCTTTTCTTCCCCTTTGATAAAGGCTACATTTTATTAAGGAAGCCTCTTCTGACAGCTGTGTTAATACAGTTAGATGATGTTTCTGAGAAACTAATCAGAGAAATGTCTGGAAATAGATTAGGTCTCCTCTTTGATTTAGAAACAGAGTGAAATTTTAAATAAGACCATTTAAAAATAGATTCAGCCTCTGACTTGCCATTGTAAATAACTCAAAACTAAAATCCAACAACTCAGCCACAGTTTTAGCAAAATCAACAGTGTCCTTTTGTGTCTGGTGTCACAGTCATTCTTAACAGCATTGAAGATTTCATCTGATTTTATTATTTGGAAAAACACAGAAAAGTAAAATTTAGAATAAATCTCAACTAATATAAGCCAATGCAACCTCTTTTAAAACAGTTCACTCAAGAAGAGCACTTAAAATTTTACTGCATCCTAAATCCAGTAAGATTAAGTGTTTACCTTCAGGACTATTCTAGGTGCTGCAGTTTAAAGAGTATTAGCAAATATATTTAATTTTGCCTATATTAACTGCACTCACTGCCTGCCTCCCCCAACCTATTCTTGAAAAGAAAAATAGGTAGTGGCAGAGATTGCTTATGAACATCTTAAGTACGGCTAGAAGTGGATGTCTGTCTTGCTGTCCCAGACATTGCTGCCATTTGGTGCCAAAATAATTTTTTCATTGTGCTAATTCCTTAATAGTAGCACTGCACGCTCAACGCCAGTTCTCTGCTCTACATGGCTTGACAGAGGCCTTTTGTTAGCACTGATTGCTGGAGGAAGTTGCTCAGGTCCACTGAGATCCACTACCCAGTCAGCTGTCAGACTGCCCAGCAGCCCGAGCTTACAGTGGGGGAAGAACAATCGTACATGGCTCCTCTGACGGGATGCTGGAGACCAGCACCAGCTGTTGGCTGGCGGAGCATATTCCCGTTGGCTGGCGGAGCGTATTCCCCGCGCGACGCGTGGTCTCCAGCAGCTGCTGTAGCAGCAGCAGCTCCTCCCAGATGGCTGGGCTGTGGGGTGGCTGTGGGTGGGGGTGAAGGGAGCCCTGCAAGAGTGCCAGGATCTGAGAGGAAGCGCTGCCTTTCACACAGCCCAGCTTGGCCCCAGCCTTGCCAGCACACTTGGCACACAGTGACAGTGCAGCCTCTGTTTGTGTCAGTGGCTCTTTCAGCCAGTGTGCATTTGGAAAGCCAGCGTGCTTCAGACAGAGTCACTTTAGCTGGAGGAACTCAGGAGTCCTGTCAGAGGAAATTCCCTCATCCCCACAGACATTTGCCGGCCTCATGGTCCAGGCGTCAAGCTGGAAATACCTTAGATCACCTTAAAACACCTGAGTCGTCCTCACGTGGGACTCATGCAGAAGAAGCAAGGCAGGACACACATGTGTTTGTGTGTGTCCATGCAAGTGTATGAAAGCTAAACTGCATGGAGAAGGCCATGAAGTCTGTGAAATCAGGGATTTTGAATGTAAAAACCCAGAAAGTTGAAACTGAACATGAAGAGTGGGGAAGAGCCAAGACCAAGCCTGGACAGGAAAGAAAAGTGATGTAAGGGAAGTGCTGTTCCTCCCTTTCCATAGAATGGCCTCACTTTCATCAGCAGAAAGAAACTGAACATGGACAGTGGGGAAGATCCGAGACCATTGCAATGATGGCCATTGCAGTGAGAGCCAAGAGGGAGCTTGCTGTATCTCACAACCTTTTGCAGACTATGCCAGCACTATTCTGATGGTTCCACTTGTCCATTCTCCATCCTAGGCATCCAGGTCCTTTAGCCCACAGGACAGGGGCAAGCACAGCCTTGGGGCCTGCTGCCAGAATGCCCTTGGAGCAGTGGCTGCTGAAGAAGTCCCCATGGCCCTGAGCATGCTTGGCAGTATGGTGTGCACTGGGTCCTGCCAGGGAGTGAGGAATGCGCTGGTCAATGGAGCCTGGGAGGAGTGGGAGACCCGCAGCCAGTCAGAGGGGCTATCTCCTCCATGGAGGAAGTCAGCAGAAATTAGCAGTGCTCTGACAGGAGCATCGTATTTTTGTTCTCCTCTGCAGTGAAGGACCTTGTGCAATGAGGATAATCATTAAATATCTCTTATTGCATCCTTAATGCATTCCTATTTCATGATATTCTGAAAGCCTGAGGCAGTACTGCCTTTATACGTGCGGCATAACATCAAAACAGCCCACTTTGAAGTATTTTCCCATAGGTCTTACTGATTGTAAAACAGAGGCATTTCGGAAGTGTTGTTCCAAACTGTTTTAGGGTCTATTTTAAACTAGCTACCCTACCTGCTATTATAATTTTCTTAGATTCTGTGAGAAAGCAACAAATGAGAAGGTTTTTTGATGAAAATCCATTCCCACCTTTCTGATTAAACAGCAAATATTTAACATCCTCTGTTGCTGCATTTTAATATGTATTTAATAAAACTCTTTAAAAAACAAGACCCAAATTTTTATTGCAGGTCGATTCCCTAATGCACAGAGAGCTCTTGTATCACAGTTTGCTTTCCCCACCACAGTGATGGTGTGTGGTCTGGTGAAGCAGCAGGTCCCCAGTCTGACACTGGAGCTGCTAATATGAAGTAAAGGGTGCTAACTTTGCTCTATTTCTTGCTGTCTGCCATCACTTGCCATTGCTCCAGCTGGATGTCTCAGGAAGCAGCTACATTTTCTTCTTCTTCCTAAATGTAGCCATAACCAAAGTGGTGGTGATGAAGAAATCTCTGATGAGAAAGGGAGCACAGGGAAGCTTCCAGCCTCTCTGCATAACAGGAGGTGAACAGTTCTGGCGAACTGAACAGGCTTAAAGTCTCCATGGAACTTCAAACTTGTCCCTCTGCCGTAACAAATGGCTATATATACTCCAGGGTGGAAATTAAACCTGAGTATGGGTGTTTGGATAGGAATGGAGAAGCAGAAGTTGACATCTCAGGGAGCAAAGTCTGGATCATCTCTGATCTTTAAGTTCTTTTGAACATCACTTAAGAGATGAACTATTTATCACCAGGGTGGATCCCTCTTCCTACCAGTAAGTCCCCGGCTGTGTTGAGTCGGCCATCATGGTAATAAGCAGGTGACGCACTCCTGGCTGCTCCTGGCAGTGGAGTTCCTGCATGTGGTTTCAATCCTATGGGAAAACAATCACTATTGTGAGCATCCCACACACATGCACACACAGGCATATCACAAGCAGCATGATGTCATGTTCAGTTCCTGAACATCAGTTGCAAACTGTTACTGTTGCAGTGGATTCTCATATGGCAGACTGCAATAAATTAATTTTTTCTTATTAAAAAGTCAAGGGACTAAAACATGCTTTCTCTGATTAACAAAGAAACCAGATGTTCAGAATAATTATTGAAGCACAGGCAAATTCAAAGCCAAATAAAGCAAGTATGTCTGGATATAGTCTCTTCGAGATCTGTTTTCTCTCCCTTCAGTCTCTCAGCATGAAAAAATAAAAATCTTGCTGAATGGTAACACAAAAGTTGATGATTAGTTTTGTAACTTTCTCTCTGGGGTGTTTAATTTCTGGGAATCATGTCACACACAGCCCTCACTGGGCTATAAGCATTTTCCATATGCAGTAAAATACTATAAAGATTTCTCCCTGCATTCAACCCCTCTTATGATCTAAATAATGTCAAGGGCTCAATTGTGCTTCCTTATGTAGAGCTTAAGCACCATATTTTGAGGACATTATTGGCTACATTTTCAACATGAAAGGCAGAGAGTCATGAAGGACATGGCAAACATACTCATGATGACATTGAATGGGTTATAAGTTTGAGCGAACATTTGTTAATTAAATTTTTGGGACATGCAACTGTTTGGTGATCAATATGCTTATTTGTATATGCAAACATGGTAACTGCGCTTCCACAAGTAGAGAATTTCTTGAATTTGTAGTTTTGTATAAGCCTTATAGAACAATTAGCTATTCTGTTCAGTTAATCAACACAAGGCAAGCATTAATCCCTCAGGATGTTGGTTTGTGCCTTTTAGACAGTGAAAACATATTCACCTTTCTAAGTCTAGGGGCCTTTCCAGAAAGAAAATTCAGACAGATTATCATTTTGGGGGTACACAATTTGTCAGTCCTTTATCATGTTTTAGCATATACCTTCCATGGCACACTTGTTGAGCAGGCACTGCACACTGCAATGCAGAGAGATGCATATACCTTGCACAGCACCACCATGCAGGAAGGTGCTTATTTTAAACTAGAAATACTTTCTTCTTGTGAGCTTGGTTTTAGTCTGGTTTCATGTTGTTGGCTTTGCCCCTAAAGGATAATTTAGGAATACAAGTAATGAACAGAAGATTTGTAGGATGTAGACTTCAAAAAGTAACAAGATTCATCATAACAATATCCACTGATGTTGATCATTCACTTCTTAATAATGAAGACTTCAAATCAAACACTACTGACACAATGACACACTTGAATTTAGTGACTTGACTGAACAGTAGATAGGGATCATTTCCTTTATTCTTTTGTCCAGTATATTAACTTTGATCTCTATATATGGGCAATTCTCATTACACTACACTTTTCTTAAATATGAACTCTCTACATAAATCATGTATGTATTTTGGGGTATTCACTTTGTTTACCACCAAAGAAAAGGGGCTGTACAGCTGGATATGGATACTTTTATCCTAAAGGAGGTCAGGACAAACTGTGCTTTCCTTTGTGTATCACAACTGAAATCTTATCATAAATTATTTTTCATTAATCTCAAATCCAAAATATATTGCAGCACATGTAAAAGCTAAGCCGATATCTTTGATGGATCTCCATTCTTTAATAAAGTACAAAGAGATTTTCGTTTCACATCTCCATACTCCTTCTCAATTTGCAGAGATGAAGTGTTTTTTCCAAGTTTTGAAAGAGGAGAACAGTTGCAGGCATGCCACCCACAAGCTGGAACAAAGCTTGACCAAACTGTGGAATCCCAGTTTTGGGGCTTTCTCCTTTTGTGCAGCTTTATACAGTGCTAAAAGCAGCAGCAGCAGTGTCAGAATAGCTGTGATTACTCTGCCATACTGGTTATCACTCCCTGCCTCAGTGCTGCGGCTTGTTTTTGGTACACAGCACATTTTCACTGCAGCTAGGCTATCCCAATCTCTAGATTCAGTCTTTCATCCTAGCTGGCTCAGTGCAGAGGGGTACCGCAGGAAAGGCACTGACCAGGGATGTCTTGACCAGAGCTGACTACAAGGTATGGGCATGTGTAGAGACCCAATCTGGCTTCTGCGCTGGCATGGAAAGGACAAGAGCACATGCTGTTCCTTCCCAGCATGACCCCTCTGTGTGGTTACTCTTCTCTTCAACCTTCTTCCTCATCCAGCCAATTTCTGTATCCAGCCCTTAATTCTGTCACCCAGTTCCCAAGGTGGGACTTGGAGACCTGATATTACCTAGGGTAGTCATGGCTAAGACCACAAGTAAAAGTGTGTAGAGCACCAAGCTAGATCAGGCATGGTAGTGAGCAAAATCTTCAGTAAAAGGTGTGCAGATGTGCTAGGAACTACCAAGCACAAGTAAACCATAGATTTGAAAGGTCTGTAGCTCTGCTGAAAGGTCACAGGCTTCACACAAAGCATTTCTGCCTCACCTCAGCAAAATCTCAAGTGATGCTCTTTCAGTTTCCAGAGTTTAAACACTTTGAGAGAACATGTCAGGAACAGTACAATTACGTTTGGATACACTCAAAACAGTTTTCCTAGCACCGGGATTTCTAGGAGTGAAAAAGGCCCGGGGTGAGGTGAAGTCCATAGCATGGAAAATTTCAGCTCAACATTTAAAATCTGACAAAACTCTCTGCAACAGAAAAGGGACACCTCTGCCAAGTCATGCATGTGAAATAATTAATCCATGGAAAAACAACCTCAGGAGATGCTTGATACCCATGGAAGAACCACACAGCCGTTTCAGTACCCAACACGCTATTCCCCTGGGAAAGTAGGAAGAGATTAGGCGAGCAGCCAGAATTTAGGCAGAAACCGCACCAGGGTTTACACACCCTTTCCTGTTTCCTCCCTTTTCCCCGCGGGAGGAGCGGCGCGGGCTCTCTCCGACCAGCAGAGGTCAGGGCGCCCCAGCGCAGCCCCACCGAGCGCCCGCCGGCCGCGGCCAGCGCCCGGACACCCTGGACGGCACTGCGGAGCCGGAGCTGCTCCGTCTGGCTA
>VZTI01004935.1:234261-340127 GCA_013397865.1 Struthidea cinerea | reverse complement strand
AATGTGCCCCCCGCCTGCGGAGGGACCCCGCTGTCCCTCTGCGAGCCGAGGAGGGGTTAGTGCTCTTCTTCCTGTCGAAGCGTCTCTGCGGGTCTCAGGTGAGCCCTGCAAACAGGGGCAATCTCTGCCATGGGAGCCTCCAAAATCTTGCCAGAGAAGGGAAGGAGAGAGGTGAAGTAACTTTTTCAGTGTCATCCAGTAGGTTATTAGAAGAATGTCGCATTTTCTGACCCCACCTTTAGGAAACCACCCTGTTCTTTGTGTCTGAGGGTTTAAGAGAGCTTGGAGGCTATTTCTCCAATAATGCTACATTTGGCTAATGGTACATATTTACCAGTTTTAGATCGACAGGCCTCTACTTCAAACATAAATCTGTCACAAATCCAATGTGCGACATGGAGGCAGTAGCTCTTTTCCTCTTTCCCACCATCGTCTTGCTGTCCAGGAATATTCCCTTACTGCTACCTTCCTTACATTGGACAGCTGTTTGCTGTAACATCTCTCACCTCATTTGGCTATGCTGTGCATAAAAGCAGAGCAACACCATCGTTCCCAAGACAATTCATTCCCAAGATACAGAATAATATTCTGGGAAGCTGTTTTCAATATGAAAGGAACACCCTTGCCCTGAATCAGTTACATTATAAGATACTCCTTCCAATACCTGTTAAATTTCAGGTTATTGCTAACCTGTATCTGTTCTGACTTGAGATAAAGTTTTGTGTTTTAAATTTCAAGTTAGCCAATCTAATACAGCATTTTACACCATTAGAAGATTTTTTTGTTCCTAATTTTTGATTGTTGATTACTAGGCAAATAAATAATACGTAGAACTTTCTTTCTTTTACAGTTTGACTGGGTATTCATTTAGATGTACTCAAAACAGATCATAAAATAGATACCAAATTACATAAATTGCATCCTATCATAGCTGGGCTCTCTTGCTATGTATCTACAGAATACACTGATAAAAGCTTCAAGAAGAGTCTTAAAAAGAAGCAGTGTGTTAATTTTTCTATGTTTTTCATATTTTATATTCCTAATATAAAAGATACTAAGAGCAAAGTTATTTAAATGTAGGCTTTTCACACTCAGGATGAGATCCAGCCACATCACCTTCAAAAGTCTTGTACAGCTTTTGTATATTGGAGAGAAAATAGAGAAGAAACTTGATCCTGGTCTGTAACTGACTGCAGTAGGAGAAAACACTTGAATCCAACAGGATCTGTAATCAAGTAAAGTGGCAAATAGAGCCTAAGGATTCAGAAGTCAGTCCGGAGAAACTAGAAACTAAAGGATGCTTGTAAATCAGAAGTGTCTGCCTATTGGAACAGCATATCAAGGGGTGTAGGTGGAAAGCAGGCAGTTTCCAAAATGTCTGTCTCTGCTGGGAACGTGCAGGGAACATCGTGGTGCAGCTCTGGAGCTGATGACCAGCTTGTACCATCTGGGCTCCGCAGACCCTCATGGAGGGTGCTGTGAAACCCAGCGTGGTGGCCCAGCATGGGCCTTTGGATGCCACATGAGCACAGGCTGTGCCTCTTTTTCTGGCAGAAGCCTGGGTGGGAACCCCCAAAGGTGAACAAAACAAACAGGAAACAAGAAAACATGTGGAATTAATCAGTTCCAGTGAACTGGCATTTTCTCATTAAAATGTGTTCAGTCAGGCCCATGAAGCGGAGAATTGCTGCCCTCCCTAAAATTATATCCTGGTTCTCACACAGCCAGTTTATTCAGGAAATGAAACTGGATGAGGTATCCTCCCAGCTTCCATGTGAATTCCTGGTGCTTATTTACGTTTGTGGCAACTCAGGATGGTTTCTTGACTTCACTGGAAAGCAAGAAGTATCTCTACAATGTTTGATGACCCATGCTCAAATATGCTTTGGAAAAGCTTAGTTGTGAAAATATCAGTAAGATTTTATGTTAAAAGTAGCAAGTTATTCTCTCCAATTACACTCTCCAGCAGCTGCATCACTTCTTCCGCAGCTGTATCCTTTAAATAAGCTTTTAGCACACTTTCTGCATTCAGAGTTAAATATCCAGGTCAGAGATTTGCTGGTTTGACCCTTACTTCAGTGAAAAGAGAACATATTTGTGTATTATTAATCCACACACATTCTACTATCAAAATCAATAAAGAAAACAAGATAAACTGTGTGTGCAAAATAGCTGGATTAATTGTGGTCAGATGGTGACTTGAATTAGTGGAAGTGAACCAAAAAAATACAGCAGTTTGGAAGGAGAATTTCCACAGGAGAAGACCAGAACTTATTTTCCAGCAAGCGCAACATATGAAGTAAATTTTAAATAAGGGACCCAGAAACTGCTAAGGAAGAAAATATGACTTTGAAGGATCTGCGTGATACTAAGAGATATGTTTCAAACAGATTTGAATCTTGGTTTTTAAACTTACTTTTCTTGTTTATGACATCTTTTCTCCTAAGTTTATGTTACACTAATGTGAAAGTAATCCATGCCATATTTCTATTCCAAACAGCAGCATAACCCTGAAACTTCACAGCCAAGGTATCTCAGATATCATTGAATCATAGAATTGTGAAGGGAAAGGATCTTGTTCCAGAATATGGTGAGAGGGAATAGAGTTGCCTCTAGTGCTGGGGCTGCAGGATGAGGTGGGAGGCAATTATCCCCATGTTCCCATTCTGTAAGCAAACCATTTTCCCAGAATGGCCAAATGTGCAAGTCCTGAGGTTACACCACCTGGGTCAGCAGCTCTGTGGGCACATCTGACTTTAGTTTACAAGGGTATGTTGGGTGAATCCTGCAGCAATTTATTCTCATTTGTGTGGGACGGAAAACCTCGTATTTCATGACACCAGCATCCTGTCCTTCATCTGCACAAGCCCAGCAGGGTCTATCTGACACTCTCTGGAATGGCCTTATTTCCAAGACAGCCTGCCCTGGGTCTTGGGAGCTGCAGAAGTCCAAACTGCACCCTAAGGTCACTCGGGCCTCAGTCTCTCCTGAATGATCTGGATGCCTTTCAGACTTGTTCACTCAGCCAGGCGACTGTGTCCTCCATGTGCAAGAGTAGGGGCAAGGTGCAATCCAGATTTGCAGCATTCATGGGCAAATGAGCACCTGATGCTTCCTCTGCCCTGCTCTGCATCACTGTGTTTTATGCCAGACACCAACTCTGGTGGCTTCAGCATGTATCACTGTCACACCTTTATCAGGTCTCTCCGCTTTCACGGCTTCTAACTTTTCCCGTTTTTACTTTAGCCAATACTGGCAAGTGTCAGTCCCATGTGAGTACATTTATGCCTTAATTATATTAATGTCACCAAAACATCATTAGCATTGTACTGAACACTTTGTAAATCCCAGGCCTCACTGAGACTGATGGAAATTAACTGTTACTTTGGGGTACTCATCATAGCTGCATTAGCGTCAAACTTGTGCAAAACATGTCAAAGCACAGCCTGTGATTTTACACAGGCCTGTAATAAAGCAATTTCTAATGTTTTTCCGCTGTGAGCTCAACTGATATGGTAAAATCTCTTCTGACTGAAAAAACCCTCGAGAAATGCTTTGTGTTTCCAGATAGGCACCTTCAGCACCAGCCTCAGTGCCTGTAGAGCTCAGCAGAAGTGCCAGTGCTGCCTCTGAGCACTGAGCTGTGCAATCCCATTGAAACTGTGTTTGTTTTCAGATGTCTGTGCTTAGCAGTTACAGGGCAGTTTGCTCGGAGAAAATAAAACCTAGGAGCTGGCAAATGGAATGTCAGCATCTGAGGTGCTGTTTCTGATAGGACACATCAGTTCTGCTGTATCAGTTGTGCATACCTACGAGCTGGGCTGTTATCTGGAGAGGCAATCTGTTCCTTTAGCTACTCTTTAGTGGTGAACTGACTTGGCTTCACTTTAAGGTAATTGGCAGTATGGCTCCTTTTTATTTTGACCAGAGTTCAAACATCTGTTTCTGACAACTATAGTGAAAGTAAAAATATAATCATATTCACAACCACAAACTGTGTGATGAAATAGTCATATGAAGTTTTCTCTGCAAGGCATTCAGCCCTGATGTGCTGCTTTAACTGCTAAGCTGCACTTACATATACAGCTAAGAGCAAGCCCTCTTGTCATGCATTTGTGCACAAACATCCCACATTGCCTCCTGTAACAACAGCCACATTATGCTTCCTTGCACAAAACCAGCTGTCAGTTTAGATTTCCTTAATCCTGCCAGATTCCAACTCAGCCAGCTAACAACCATTATCTATGGGAAACCCTTCTGCGAAATAAAGCAATGTCCTTACAGAAATGACATGTCATAAAAATT
This sequence comes from Struthidea cinerea, assembly GCA_013397865.1. Classification (NCBI taxonomy): domain Eukaryota; kingdom Metazoa; phylum Chordata; class Aves; order Passeriformes; family Corcoracidae; genus Struthidea; species Struthidea cinerea. The sequence goes on along the minus strand of VZTI01004935.1, from coordinate 335,822 downwards.
AGTTTGGTCACCAATCCAACAAAATACTTTGTTTAAGTTTGAAAACTATGGGCTGGTGGTATCATGTTCCCTGGTGCTATAGATCTCAGAAATGATGAGCAGGACAGCACAGTTACAGCACACAGGACCAGGTCCTTGCTTGCCCTAATTATATAACACACTGAAACAGTGCAATTGTGTTTTGCAAGTTGCTGCTATGTAGGCAGTGTACACATATGGCACGATACTCTCCAGGACAACCTTTCCAAACTGCATCAGTGTAAACAAGGAATGTGAACCATGAGGGTTTTGACAGCGTCATGATGGCAACATTTGAGAGCAACCTGCTCTCACCAGTGGAAGGGTTAAAGGGGACAACTGTTCCCCATAAGGACATGGTAAAGGTTTTGACGGGTGCCTCTGTAGAAGGCTAAGGAGAAGACAAACGGCGGGTGCATACTACAGAGATTATTCTTGCCTGTGGTAAACAGGAGGCAGAAGACAACCAGGCCATGTCTCATGACCCTGGATGCAGAATACCATACGAATCAGATCGATGAGTGACCGTGAGCATCTTCAATGAAGTGGTCCTCAGCCTTCTTAGCCCGCAGTGAACTTTACAAATCCTTTATGCTTCCCCAGCCACCTGGGTCACTGGGCAGGAAGAGGGAGGAAGGCTGTGTGCATGCTCAGCCCATAAAGACCATACCTTGCCAGGTAAGAACGGGAACCTCTCTCTAACTCAAGTGAAGCTGTTCAAGTGCAATGCCACTGCCAGGTCTATAGACACGTGGAACTTTGACAAGATTTGCAGCTTCCCAGCACACCGACTGGTGAAAGCTGAACGTTTTCTCCAGGTTTTTTTTTTGTCATTGTTTTTGTGCATTTATATCATAAATAGTTTGCAGAGTTGCTAACCACAGTCAATTTAAAGCCAGGAGTAAGTGTCCAACATACCAGTATATTGTCTTAAAAAAAAAAAAATTCAAAGGTGGGATATTTTAGTTATATTGTAGGTGCCATTAAAAGCAGTTAAGGCAATGTCTTCCCTCAACAGCAATAACAGAGAAATCTCTTTTTGTTTGCAATGAAAGCTTAAACCTTTATCTGTTTACAACGTTTGGCATCAGGTACTTTTAGAAATAAAATCATGATGTACAATTGGACTCATGAAAAAATACCAAGATCTGCCAATCCACACATAAACTGATAATCCTTTTACATCCTGATCATCAAAGACTGTAAAGTCTCTAGAGTGTTCGAATGTGAATCTCTTCATGACATTTCAAGCCATGCACCAGATCTGGTTTTCAGTTCACGAAGTAGGGTACATCCCACAGCTGTGCTGTAACCACACAAATGAAAACATGTACTTCCTTTTTTTGGAGTAATATCATGTCTTTTTGAAGATAACTTTCATGTGGCTAAGGGAGAGGGGCTAGTATCTCTTCCAATAAATGCAGTAACCAGCATTTTATGAGCTTTTTAATATTTTTCTTTTCTAAGAGAAAATTATGCTTCTTTATTAATAGTTATTTCCAACCTAATTATTTTGGTTCTATTGAGTTCAAACAGCTATTTAGAGTGGAAAAAAACCAAACCCACTGTGGCCTGTTCCCTGTAGGTTGATGGAGACCTCTAGGCAATCAAAATAATCAGAGCACTGTCTCAGGGTCAGCCTGATCCCTGAAAAGATCTCTGCAGAGGCTGTAGCTGAGCTCTTCACATCATGTTTGAAAGCTTTGCATGTTTTATGTAAAAGGTGACAAGCACAAGCATGCAAGAATCCAAAGCACGCCAGAAAGGTGTTTTAACAAAACAGCAGTGCAAACCTGTTTTCAAAACTCAGTATTAAATCACATGTAGTAACTGTATTTTTGGAAACAGGAAAAAAAAAAAAAAAAGAAGAAACTCCACACCCAAAAAAGTTCCCCAAAGCATTGTTTCTAGACAGAGAGCAAACAACAAAAGGATGGTTTCTCGCTAAAATGGTGAAAGAAAAGCTGGGAATACAAATCTGTTTCTGTTAGAGACCTCCAATGTGATTTTATGGTTATGTCTGTGCTTATATTTCTTTCTTCTTCTACTGAAGGGAGACAGTGGTACACCCCTTCTGGACCCCTTTATCTGTCCAGTCGATTTAGACTTAAGTGCTTAGTGGCAGACACTCTCTCCTCAGTGGCAGAGCAGCATCCTGCGCAATGAAACCTGAATATCCTCCAAAGCCCAGAGATGCTGTGATAGCAGCAGTAAAAATGAAGCAGAATGTACAGCATTTAAAGGCAGCAGGAGAACATGGTTAGGCAAGATCACCTCAGGCTAAACCTTTCTGACTGAGTAATTACAGAGTGATGATGGGTGAGCAGTGTACATTGTCTGATTATTTTCAAAGCAAAGATGGCTTTAGAAATCCCACTGCTTATAAGCATTGGCAGGGCTCCTGCATCCACTCTGATGGATGAAAGACTTCAGATTCCTATACATGCAAACCTCAGTGTGTGCATGCATTATGACAGGAAGTCTGTGAGAGTTGTTGAATTTTCAGTTGAACACTCGAATGCCAAGAAACAGCAGCAGAACTGTAATTCAGCCCTTGGCCTGTGTGCCATGGTTGTGTCTGAGCACTACTATTTTGTGGTATAGTCCCTCCCTCGTTAGTGCAGATGTTGGATAGTGGTTGAGTAGTGCTAATTACAACTGCTGCCATGGGAAGGATTTTGGAAAGAGCGCCTTTACTGCCACTCCATGCTAAGGTCAAGCCTACCGCAGTTCAGAACTAAAGGTCCTCCCTGTTGGGAAGTTTAGGGAAAGGGACACAGACCTAGCAACCCTGATTATTTTGGAGAACTCTTCTATAACAAGGTCAGGCATGAAGGGAAAGGCAGTGCTGGATGCGAAAGAAGGTAAGGCGCTCTGGTGGCTGGAGAGATCCAGCAGGTAAAGAAGCCTATTGGGAGACTGAGCCAAAAGGGCCTGGTACCACCATCCCATAAGATCCACCATCACTTCTGAAAGCTTTCAATGGTCAGGACAAGAGGCACAGGAGAGAAGAGATGGCCTCATGGTGAGGGTGATTTAAATACTGCCTGGAGAACTGGATTTTGTCCATGATCATGCAGCAGCATTTTAATTGCTAGGAAAAGCACTTAAAACATGTGGAAACCCTGTAGGTTCCTCTTTCTGTTTCCTGAGACACGTGGGTCTAATTTGCAGGAGGCCGTAGAAGAAGCTGCGGCAACTCAAGGCAGTGGAGCTGCCACTGTGTCTGCAGCTCGCTGTCCCCAGCACACGTCACCGTGCTGCAGTGCCCCAGCCATGAGCAAGAGATCAGCCCCTTCCTCACAGTGTGGCAGGGGTGAATGACTCAACTCTTGTGTGTTGAGCTGAAGGTCTGAGCACCACAGCAGTGAATTAGTGAGCCTGCTGTCAGAACAGCACTTGGACACTGTGCCAGGGACACCTCTGCACCACAGGGCCACACATTGTCAGCAGTGAGATGTGACACAGCCATTCATTCTACAAGCCTGGTCCTTCCTCTGCACTGAATGGGCACAGGGACCCCACGGGGACCAGTCCCTTCAGCGTTCTCGTAACGTGTGTCTGGCACACACACAGACCACACAGAGACCAATGACTCTGCCTTCTGGGTGCTTTCCTTTGCCATTTGGTTATTTATAAACTTGTCCATAACAAAATACAAACTCATTTTCTGGTATGAGAATTATCACTGCTTCAGGGACATTGTAGGGTTACGCAGTGTAAAGAAGTGCTTTAGTCCCATGCAGAGCGCACTAGATTGATGTTCAGAGAGTGTAGGCTCTTGCTTGCATTTCTGTGGTCAGATTATTTCTCTACCACCTCTCTGTACATCTGCTTTCCCATATGGAAAGCATTGTAACAGTCTTGAAATTACTTGCTTTGTGGTTACAGGGCCTGTTTTAATGATATGTATTAAAATACCTGTCAATTCGTGCTCATGTCCCAATGGACTTGATCAGATTGGATTTCCATAGCAACAGGCTGAAGAAGCTGAAAGTAGATCTATAGAGATAGAACACTGAAAAAGCCTTAGAAGCTCAGAGTGGCCTCTTCTATTCAAGAAACACTCTATTTTCTTGCAAAACCAAGCAGGTAGTACTGTGCAATTTGGGCAAAGGGTGCTTATAACTAATACAGCTCAGAACAAATGGAACTAGAAAATTGAAAAGTTGGTCTTGCTTTCTTTTTTCCACCTAAGACTCTTGTGTTGAAAGGTTTGTCTAAATACTAAAAAAGCAGGAATGTCATGAACAGTAAGAAAGAAGCTTAATTTCATGGAAACAGAATACAGCAGTGTGGGTAAGAACAATGTTAGGCAAATAGCTGTTGATTTTTCTTGTGAGTTTAAGCACCTTCAAAGCCCTGAATGGGCTGGTCAGGAGCCAAAAAAATGACACTCTGTGACAAGTGAGGAGAGCAAAACTAGCCAGGGGTGTGGGACGGATCTGCTTTGCTTCTGCTGGCAGAATGGAAAGATCTATTTCATGAAGTGTTCTAATACTGACTGTTGGTTTATTTTTCCCTCTTCATTTAAGGCACACGCGTGTCCCTCGTCTCCCTTGGCATCAGTGTGGCAGTCTTGCACACACCCCAAGTGTGTTCCAGTCTCCCAGCTGACGGAACTTCTGCTCACTAGGGTCAGCGTCATCTGCAAAAGTGCAGCCTCTTGCTTGAGGGAGCACAGGGAATTTAGCATTATTCAAATCTTGCAAGCAAAGAAGCTGAATTTTAAGCAAGCATTTCCTGTACAGACTTCTAATATTTTTTTCCTTTGTGCTTCCATTTCTCTAGAAGTATTGCATGTGGCCACAGTAGCAATTGTCCCTACTTATTTTGCAACACGAACCGTCTGGAAAGTTACATGAGTAAGATAGCTTGGAATTTTTGCACTTGAGAGCAACCAGACCTAGCTCTCTTTTACACTTGTAAGTCTCAATGAGACGTTTTACATATATTAATTCACTTCATAAAGATTTCACCTCAATTAATTTTTCTTTTATTTTTTAACTCTACAGCTTAACGAAGAGGAAGGATTTCCTACAGAGGTTATTGATGTAACAGGAGAATAGCAACTGCAGGAAAGTTTTTTGCTGGTCGATTTGTAGTAGAAAAGCAAGCAAGAAAGACAACATGTAAAAACATCCTATAAAGACGTATGACTATGAATGGAAGAAGAGGTGGCATCTGGGAAGGGAAGTTAATGTCTTCTTGCTGTGATCTTCTTCCCATAAAGCTGCAGTTTCATAGGGTCTTCACAGTACAGATGTTTGCATCAGTATTTCTCAGATTTCTTGGTTTGGATTAGACCTGTGTTAGGGGGTGATTGTTCTGAGCTGGTTTTAAAAATCTGGAGGTTTGTCTCTAAAAGCAATTCAGATGAAGAAGAAACTGTTTTGTTGAATTGTCTCTGTGGCAAGAGTTTGTTTCATAGTTACTTTGCTTGACTCCAGAAACCGGCCACCAGAACACTGCCACTGTTCTCACTGACCAGCTTCTGCCACCGAGCAGCTTTCTGATGAATTTCAGGAAATCTCAAAAAACCTGAAAGAAAGATGATCTCTTTGGGGTATCCAAGCTTTTTAAATGGTTACTCAAATTGGTCTTCTTGTATAACATAAAAATCCTATAGGTTGTACAGGTGCAAATATTTATTTTATCCAGCTTCTTTGTGGGTGACACAGTAGTTGTGCTCTCTTTCAGGAGCTTGCTAAGCTAATGGGAAACAGACACTGGACCGGATATTAGATGCACTGATGTCTACACTTGGTTGCACTGTGGCTCAATGACCTGTTGCAAAATTTCGTTTTTGCCTCCTTTTCTCATCTTATCTTCTGTTTGTCTTTAGATTATTTTAGCCTTGTCCTGTCCCTGTACCACGCATACCACAAAAGTCCAGGCTTGCTCAAGGTTTTGAGTAGTAACAAAACACAGAGATTAACTAACCACTGTGGCTATTTGGAGACTATACATTTTGTTTAAACAGGAACTGACACACATTTAAGTTTAACAGGAGATTCCGGTTCTGACCAAGTTTCCTGTGAATTCTCCCTTATGCTGCGTTCCTATATGCCAGGAGCCCCCCCAGGGAAAGCGTTTTACCCCTGACAGTTGCTTCTTTTTTGGGGTTTCTGTATGCAGCAATGGTATGTGAGGTACTACAGATTTCACTCCCTGAATCTGATGGGATCTAACCTGGGGAGTCTATATGTTCACACAGCAAGGATCAGTCTCAGCTATTTTCAGTTCTCCTAAGTCTGCTTTTGTTGTAGGTCTACAGTGAGTCCATAGGGCATGAGGCGTCTGGAGGCTGAAAAAGGTCCTACACTCAGGCATGATCCCGGCTGTTACTGGTGTGCAGGTCCTGCTCACCCTTTGGTCACCACTGCAGGAGCAGCAGCCACTCTTCCTGTGGCACAGACTTTCAGTTCACTTACTTTAATGCACATTCCCACCCCTAGTCAGCAGAAAGCTTGTATTTTTTATTCACTAATCTGGGAATTTACACACAGAGTGAGTGCAGTTAACTAAGAGGAGCTGGCAAGCGGAGTTTGTGGGGAGAGGTTCACAGGAGCGTAGCTCCTGGCTGGTGCTGCCCAGAGTGATGAGGTTGGGGCAGCATCAGGCTGAGCTGCTGTGGTCCCTCCTCTCTTCTGTAGGGCCATACAGCTGCACATCCAGTCCTACAAACTGTGTATGTGCTCCTATCAGAGGTTTAGCTATTATTTAGCTGCATTCTTAGCTATTTCCTCAGCTTTGACCCTACCAGGCAGGCTGGGAGCCATCTCAGCCAGAGCTGAGGACAACGCAGGAACCTTCCCCAGGTTGCCTTTTTGGGGCTCAATGCCATTCCCCAGCCATTCTTTGGCCACTCCCACTGTTTCCCCCAGAACTTTATTGCTGGTTCATGAAAGCAGGTTCCAGAAATTCACAAAAGCAACTTAAAAACCGTAAGATTATACTGAGTTATAAACCATGGGATTCTTAATAAGCTTTTGGGGTTTTGGCTTTTGCCTTGAAACTACAAGGACTAAATATTTATTTTATCTGAAATATATGCTGTGGTTCCCACATACTCATATGCTGTGGTTCCCACATACTCATAACACAGACACAGGCCAGACACCAGAAAGCAGATGTGGGAACAACCAGAAATTGAGGGCAGTGCAATTAATGTTGGCCAACCAGGTCCCTTTCCTGTAACAATTATCATGTTGATGAGATTTGTAGCCTTATGAAGGTAACATAGAGAAACAGATCACACATGCAGACGAGATGGATTGACTAGCTATGTGGGTCTGTCTGGGCAATATGTGCTTTAGTCACGGAGTCAGAGAATTCTTTAAGTTGGAAAAGATCTTTAAGGTCATCAAGGCCAATCTTTAACACAGCCCTGTGAAGTCCACCACTAAATCACGTCCCATATCCCCACATCAACTTGTCTTTTAAATACCTCCAGGGAGGGTGTCTCATCCACTTCCCTGGGTAGCCTGTTCCAGTGCTTGATAATATGACAAAAGACAGAATTGCTGTGGGAAAGCTGAAGAATATAGAAGGAAAGACACACCACTGGAATATATTCAGGGAAATAGTGGATAATCACTAAGCATCAGCTCCCAGGATGATGTTATTCCTAGTTCTATGAAACTATTGACTCCAGGAACTTTAAAATAAACATTAGCCATTACAGGACTCGTGATACAGTCATGAGAGTTGGCTACATTATCAGCCCCCATCCCCTCTGGCGTGCCTCTGGTGTCAGGGTCTCCAGTGTGTGTGTCAGGGAATGTGTCTGTGATTTCTGCAGAAGGGCTGGTGTGCTCAGTGGGTTTCCCAGGGACTTGTGGCTCCTTCCTTGGGTCTGCTTGCCTTGGAGGGGCAGCGCATAAGGGTGAACCTCTCTGTAGCACTCTGATCACCTCAGGTCTTTAACTTTCCTGCTAATGGAAGTGCACTCTAGGATGTGACACGTGTTGTCCTGCATGACTGTAATGACAGAGAACACAGTAGGACTCACAATTCCATCATAACCTTTGCCGAGCCCAGCCAGTGGGATTGCCCTCTTTTCAATGTCTGAAGGCAATGGTGAAGGGTCTGTGCACATACCCAAACTATGCATGATTTTCCTGGAATCATGAAGCAGGACAAATGCATCTGATTAGGATGCAGCACTGCTACAGAAATCCAGAGGTTACGAGAAGGTGCCAGTCACAGCAGACTTTGTAGGGTTTCAGCAGTGTGGCGGAGGGAGATGGATAAAACATACCTTGGAGCTGGCAGTTTAAGAAGGTAACCAAATCTGCAGCTCACACTACTGCAACTTACAGTCTGCTTCGTCCTGAGGCTTTAGCATTGCCTCTCATTGCCTCTCTTTGAAAATGTTTATGCATCAACACTCTGTATTACGCCTCAGTCAAACAGAAGGGTTGCGTGTCTCGCTCCTGTCCCCGGGGTGTGAAGCTACAGGTTTTAAATGCTTTCCTTTGCATTCCTTGCAGAGAGACGTACGCGGCCTTCATTTAATGAGACTTTGAGATGTTTTTGAGTCTCTTCTGAGCTCTGGCAGAGGAAGCTTCCTGACAGTGTTTGTCTCTCTGGGGCAAAAATATCAGCAACATTACAAAACTCATTAAAATCTTGGCTGTGTTGCTCCCTTTTTCCCATTACACTCAGGACTAATATAGTGTGCAATTTCTCTTTAAAACGTCCATGGATATTTCTAAAGTGATAAAACTGTGCAGGCATGTAGAGAGAAGACAAGCAGAAGTGGAGCTTTAGTGGTGCCAGCCAGGAGCAGGTATTGAAGTTCATCTTGGTGGCAAAGAGCACAGCAAGCCAAAATGGTGCTTTCTGGGAGAGGGGTCACAAGGCAACTGCTTGAATAAAGTGCAACAGAAAGTGTCAGGAGGAACACAAATGAGAAAGAGCAAAATGGAGGAAGAGGACAAATATGGAGACAGAGCCAAATAAATGTGGAAAACATAGGAACACCATTAAGGGACACTGAAAGAAAAGTACAAGGGCTCAGATATAGGATTCACATCCCCATTTTCACGCTGGCTGTTTTCCAAGGTCTCTTATCTGCTACAGGTGAGGGCTAGGCAGTTATCACAGTGTGGGAAATGAAGTTGCAGAGAACTCGCAGGTGCTGACAGAGTACATAAACAGCACTATGCTTGAACAGATATGCTGTAGTATCCTGGGTATTCCCAGCAGCCCTCGGCCGAAGGCACCGGCGAGGGAGCCCCAAGGTGCAGCTGGCAGCAGGCACCTCCAAGGCAGGCACGGCTGGATCGTGCAGAGAAAGGGCGGCCCTTGGAGAGAGGCTGGCAAGGCGCGGTAGAAACAGGACAGGAGGCAAAAGGCTGCGAGAAGGGGGGGGTCTCCCCTGAGAGCTGCTTTATTGGAGGACAGGTGAAGGAAGCCACGCAGTGCGAGAACTCCGGAGAGCTTTGGGCTTACAGCTTTATAAGGGAGGGGGAACCGGGTGGAGCATCAGACGGTAACCAATGAGGGTATGACAGAGGGGCGGTACACAGAACAGGGTACAATGAAATATTTGAGGGGAGGGTACAAACAGCAACAACCAATGAACAATGAACAACCAACCGAACTTAACAGAACCTTCTGGAAGACGGGGCAGGCCTCAGACCTCGGTACCGCCTCCGGGTCCCTCCTGCTGGGAGGAGTTCAGCCCTTCGCAGGCGTCTTCGTCCTGGTGATTGACGGCTGCTTCCAAGGCTGGGCCTCCCACACCGATAGAAATGGATACGTTTTGATGTGAGACCTTGGCGAAGACTGCCTGAGTTAGAATTATGAGCTTTTGCAGTTTAAAGCAAGAACGTAGTTTTGTGGTTTTGAAATAAGTATGCTTTATAAGAGTAGAAATGCATTTTTAACAAGTAAAAACATGTTTTACGCAAGAAATAATAGCGATAAGTAAAACAGTAAAGAATTTTGAGTTTAGCAATAAACCTTATAGTAGACTTTCTTAGAAAGTTAAGCTGCAACAATATAAGCCTGTACAACAGGCCCTATAACAATGTGGTGATTGGTTAAGAAAATATGCATTGCAGTAAAGTCATGTACAGTGATGATTGGTACAAATGTGTCAGCAAGCTCTGTGGCCTTTGCTTATTGGCTTAAAAAAGGATATAAGGCCTTGCAGAAAAAGCTAAGGCTGCTGCTCCTAGCTGGCTGCTACCACCTCAGCATGTGTACCTGTTACAGCTGCCACTGCTATTGCTGCTACTGCTATTCCTACTGTAATTAGAGATGTTGTTTGCAGCATCTCTCCTGTCTCATCCTTCAATAAACATGAAACTGATCCAGCAATAAATCATCTCTGTGACATCTCGCAGTCATCCCAATCCCCATAATCCCAGCATCACAGGTCCAACATCTAGCCTCCAAATGGCTCGTTTCTTCTCAGGGAAGGGCAGTGGCACTTTGGAGCAAATTTCAGAGCTGCTCAGCCAGTTGCTCAGCCTCTTCCACATGAAAGAGCTTTCCTTTATGGGACTTGGTAACTTGAAGTCACTCTCAGTCAGGCTGCAATACTGTGATGTGTAATTGTTGCTGACCTCTGAAAAATGCTCAGTTGTCAGGTAGAGCACTACAGGGTGCTATGAACTCACTTGCTGTTGCCTCATAGCTCAGCCTCTGTCAGATAGGGAATATGAATGTCAGGCAAAGCATGGCTCCTGCCTTTCTTTACTGAGAAACAGAGCAGGAATGAATTCTCTTTTACCTGGATTAGTTTCACCATAATGCATTATTTATTTATAGTAATTATGTGTAAACCACACACACACACACACATGCTATATGGTATGGTCCTAGTTTGGACAAATTTGGAGGAAAATATCCTCTGATAGAAGTCAGGTTACAACCACCCCTCCCCCACCAGGTCCGGGAAAAAAAAAAATTCCTCAAAGGAAAGTGAAAGAGATAAAAGCTATTTATTTAACAAACACACAGGAAAAGAATAATAATGCTAAATAATAAAATTTTCTCACTGTGGAGAGAAAAAACCTGAGAAGATTTCAGAGTCCTTCTGTAGGTGTGGTCTCTCTCCTCCTCGGAGCTGGGTCGGTGAGGGCCCCCCCCCCCCGGGCCTGCAGGAAAAACTTCTCCCAATGTGTTCAGATGTTGTTGAAACAGTCCAGAAGAGAAGAAGAAAAAACCAAAATCCTAGGAAAACAAAGTTCAACTCTCCGTCTCCCGCCGGGGAAAAAGAGAAGAGCCAAAAAAAATTTGGCTGAAAAAAACCAAGGGTACCGCAGAAGCAGAGGAGTATCTCCGTGTCCTTGAAGCAACTGCTTTGAAAAGTTTTCTGGTTTTGTTTTTTTTTTTTTCTGTCCCTCTCAGGCTCAGTTTAAAGACACAGAAAAGATTGGTGGGCATAGGGTAGCGATAGGGGATACACATCATAAAGTCACCCCAAGACAGTATATAATATATAATACATCCTTACATTATGTACATATAAATAGTATCTATGGATTTCAGGGGATGGTTTCAGGGGAGACCTTGATCTCTACAACTGCCTGAAAGGACATTGTAGCAAGGTGAGGATTGGCCTCTTCTCTCAGGCAGCAAGTGACAGGATAAGAGGAAGTGCCCTCAAGCTGTGGCAGGGGAGGTTTGGATTTGACAGAATCAAAAAGATTTTTTTCACCGAAAGAGTGGTGAGGCATCAGAATGGTCTGTCCAGAGAAGTTCTGGAGTCACCATCCCTGGAAGTATTCAAGGAATGGCAGGACATGGGGCACTTAGTACTGTGGTCTAGTTGACAAGGTGGTTATTCAGGTTGGAGTCGATGATCTTGGAGGTCTTTTCCAACCTTAACGTTTCTGTGATTCTATGATTTGTATGTATTACTCATGAGAAGCCTTGAGTTTTTTAAGTTCATTGTGAATTCTGCTTATCCTTCTGCTAGTGGGGGACATGACTTATTGATGAAAATAAAAAACAAAAATACATGAAAGATACCTACATGTTAAAGTGTTGATCTTTTCAGCTTCTGGAGTCCCAAGTGATAAAAGATTCTGTGTGGCTGCAAAAGCCTCTCTGAGTGGTTCTGAGCAATGTTTACAGCAGAGCAGGTTTGCTTAACAGAATATAAAATGAGGATGAGCATAGGGAGAAATTTGTGGAAAGTCTTTGGTTTGTAGTGTGTCACAAATAAAGAACACATCAGGACTTGATGCATATGGGAAAGAGCTACTAGTACAGATAAGATTCCACCTCTGTACTGTCACTTCTGGACAAAGTAGGAATCTCTGAAGTTGCTCTCTTGTCACACATGGCATATTGCTCTGTCTCAAGAGCATAACAAATCAAGAGATGGGAACTTCTTGATCCTGAAACGTAAGAGAGCATCCTGCAGTGTTAAGAATGCAGCCAGGGAAAGATCACTTGATATAATTTGACACAAGAAATAACACAGAAACAGAAACCATATTTGCAAAAAGCCTGTGGTATTTCCATTCATAAGGAGTATTAATCACAGACACAGTCTGCTGACAAATCAGAACTCAATAGAAATCAGTTGAAACCCTAGTCAAACAAGTCCAAAGAAACACAGTTGTCAATACTGTTGGAGATAGACCAGTTTCTCAAACATGAGGAGTGTCTCCAGGGAGGGCAGACCACAGGGCAGCCACGCTGGCTGCTGACTTGCAGAGAAGCAGGAAGTCTCTTCCTGCCCCCTAAGACAGCTTTGCCTTTCTCAAGGAGCTTTCTCCTTTAGTGGAGGGATGCTGATTGTAGCAAAGACACTCACTGCCAAGTGATAGAGCTTTATGGGCAAAGCATTCTTGACAGAATCCAGAAGGAAGCAAAGAGAACAAAGCAGAAGTGCACAGAATAAAGGGATGCCCACTCCTGGTTTTGAAAAGTTATCTATGGTAGAAGAGGAAGACACTGCAGAAGTTACTCTAGTTTAAATTTGTGCCCTAAATTATTAGTTGGGTGAGATATTTTGCAGATGCAGCTGCAGTTAAGGGAAGAACAGAAGTCAGAATTTCCTGGAGTTGCAGCCCCCAGAGCAGCCCAAGCCCTCTGTGGTGGGCAGAGGTGGTAATGTTAGGCCTGCTCCAGTGCAGCTGTGCCCAGTCCAGAGTCACAGCACACATCATCAGCCCTGTGCTGTGGTCAGGTGAAAGTGCTCACGTGTGGGGCTGGGTTCAACACCCACACTTAGAGGGGTTTGCACTGAGGTCTGCCTCCGGGCTCTGCCAAGATGTGACTGCACTTTTGCACTGTTATACACAGCTACATGCTGCCTGGTGGCATTTGCTATTAATCATGAAGAAAATACTTTCTGGAATTAAAAAATTATATTATTTGGAGCATGAGCACATAGAACATGGACAGACATAACCTGGTGTCTTGGGGTGACTTTATGATGTGTATCCCCTATCGCTGCTCTATGTCCAGAAATTAATTTTGTGCCTTTTCTGTGTCTTTAAACTGAGCTTGAGAGGGGGGAGAAGAAAAAACTGAGCGAACTTTTCAAAATAGTTGTTCAAGGACACAGACACACACTCCTCTGTAGCAAAAGCGGAGGAAGTACCTTTCTTGCTTTTCAGCCAGCTTTCGGCTCCTTTTCTCCGGAGGGAGAGGGAGGCTTGAACTTTGTTTTCCTGGGACTTTGGTTTTTCCCTTCTTCTTTTCTGGACTGTTTCAACATCAGAACACATCGGGAGAATTTTCCACAGAGGCCCCAGAGGTGGGCGCATGCCACCCAGCTCCGAGGAGGAGGAGAGAGACCACACCTGCAGAAGGACTCTGAAATTTTCCCAGGTTTCTCTCCACAGCGAGAGGTTTTATTGTTTAGCATTATTATCCTTTTCCTGTGTGTTTGTTAAATAAATAGGTTTTTTATCTCTTCCACTTTCCTCCGAGGAAAATTTCTTTTTTTTTTTCCTGAACCTGGTGGGGGAGGGGTGGTTGTAACCTGACTTCTGTCAGAGGATATTTTCCTCCAACTTTGTCCAAACCGGCTCACCTGGATAACCTGGAATGCAGTGTTCTGTTTGTTACGGTGGGGTTATATATGTATTCAGAGGTTGTCCCATTCTCATTCTAACTGAGCACAGAGTTTGACCAGAGAAGTACCTGTCCTTTCAAACCAGAGTCAAGTCAGGCCTCTGACAGTCAGCATATTTTAGATTTTAAGTGCTCCACTGTAAATCTTCCAAGCCTAAACAGAAATGTGAGTGATCACATAATAAATAATGAAATATTAATGCACATTATGTATTTTCTTCAGAGAAAGAAAATCTTATAAAATGATGCTACTAGTTGAATTTTATTGGGTTTTGGCTTAACACATGCCCTTTAATGGACGGATGCAACTACCATAATGCCTTCTTCTGTTCATTTATTTTTCAGAATAAAATAATAGCAAAGCACAGCACAGATGGTCCAATGTCATCTGATGCATTTAATCCCAGGCAAAAATCCAGGAGGCCATTTAGGAAACAACAGACAAGCCTTGTTCACATTATAGATCTTTGAGAATGTGCAAATATCTAGCTGAGTGGTGTATTTTAAAGTTTTAGTAATAGAAAAATTGATTTAAAAGGAAAAAATCTTTATTCTGGTGAAAGTTGAGTATTTTTGAATCAAAATTAGAAAGTTGAGTATATTTGTATCAAAATTAGAAACCAGGTCTAGCTCTGAGTAACAAATTATCCCATCTGTCCATTAAAATATCTCTGTGCAAGGAAGGGTAAATAAGAGATCCAGCATCTATACAAATAAAGACTTTTTCTTTGTTGAGCCATTTGTTTTGTAGCATGGGGAAAATTAATCAAATTTCAGCATGAATATGATACAAGTCTATTGGCAAGACAGGACCAACAATGAAGCCATCAATATTTTCAAAATTAGGTAATAGAAAGGAAAAGGGGGCTATCCTGTTGGGATTCTGGTCAACCTTCTGAACATGACATTGCATATCAGAAGAAAATGCTTCCTTGCAGCTCACACGCAGGTGATGGCTCTGAGGCAGGTGATGGTATGGGGTTGTCCAGTGTTGAAGAGGACTGTTGGGGATGCAGGAATGATGTGCAGCACTGCAGTCAGCAGAGACAAGACTGCCAAGTTCCTGTGTAAAGCAAACAGAAAACTCATCCTGTTCCCCTTTCCTCTCTGCAACTGCTTCCTATTTTTAAACTGGGTTTTGTTGCTGACTATAAGAGAATGTAGTAATAACCTGAAATGACAAAATTCCTCACCCAGTGGGTATGTGCAAGCTTTGTAAAGCTGCTTAGGTCCCTACTTCCTTCTCATATGTGTGGAGTGAGGTGCCTGAATGCCTCTTATCAGAACCCAAAGCTTTCTCTTGCTGTTTTCATGGTCTCTCTTCCCTGGTTATCCCAGGCAATCTCTTTGTGTACCCCAAAAGAGGGGCTTGGACAGGATGACAAGGGCTTTTGGCTCATTCTAGATGGGCTGACCTCGTGGGCACAGCAGGTGCCTAATCACCAATCCTCCAGAGCCACTGTCTGCTGCCCCCCTGCAGGAGGGGTGTGTCTGAAGGGGACCCTGCACCTGGACACGTGGGTGTCTCCAGAGTGTCTGCCAGTGCACCTCTTGCTTGTTATGTGTGATGCAGGATTTGCAGCAGTGCTGGGTGCTTGCTGACCGTGAGGCAGTTGCCTTTGCACTCATGGCGCAGGTTTTAAAGGAAACACCCTTTTCTCCAATTTAATGAGTTATCTTTATTTTGATGATTGTCATTGTGAAGCCTAGCCAGTTATTTGCTCTTTGTTTACAGTTTGTTTTGGTCATCTCCTAGGCCCTGTGATGTAACAGCCTGTCATATGAAATGTAAACACAATAACGCAGCTGTAGCTGTGAATTAGGGAAATTAGTGAGAAACCAGTTCTTTCTTACACCGTGCTTCACTTGAAATCCAGCCTGCACTGAGCAAGGCTTTGCTTGGGAGACCATATGCAATTGCTTCTTCCCACGGTGGAAGGTGGCAGTGTGGTGTTCAGTCAGCCATTTCCATGCACAGAAACCTTGCACAGCCCTGTTTATCCCCTCTCCCAGGAGGGAAGGCTGGTGCCCTCCCCGCTGGTCACTCTTGTTTGCTTAGCTTGGTCTCTGGGCGGTATTCCCTCTGCTAATTCCAGCTGAAGTCACCTCCTGAGCTGACAAAGCTGGCCAGTGAACTGCCCTGCCCAGACTGCTGTCATTGCTCATCCCTCTTGCCAGAATTTTTTTTTTTAATTTATTTTTATTTTTCAGATTTGGCCAACCAATAAGTAAAAACTTTGTCTCCCAAGCAGAGGTGAGGTCATGCAGATACTGAGCAGAGCTGGGAGTCTGAATGAGCCAGTTATGTCAGCCAGTTAATAACTTCACTGCTGTCATTTATTTGTCATTCATCCAGAAGAATCCAAAAGTGCTTTGCATTCTTTACAATCAGATTGCAAGCTCTTCTTGCTTCACACCCCACCGAGAGCCCATCACCCCTTGGGAGGAATGCAGAGCTCCTCGGTGGTGCTCTGCCACTCTGCAATGAGGCAAAGACTCAGGGGGGTAACTCCAGTAGCCAAAGTGTTTGGTGGTCTGCCCAGGTGACCACTTGAAAATTGTTCTTCACCCTTGAGCTAAAGCTTCCCTCCAGTACAGAGCACTGTGGTTATGTACCATGGTGTCAGGGCCACCACACCTATGGGACACAGCCCTCTGATGCTGCCAGGGACCCTGACCTGCACTGCTTGGACTTCTCAGTAATGTGGGCATGTGCTTGGAGACTTGGCTGTTTCTCAGTGATATTATGGAAAATATTACATAGAAATTCTGCACCCAGAATCACTTCCTTCTCTTGTTAAATAGGGAAAAATCTCTGGGTGGGATGTCTCAGAAAGAGTTTGCATAGAGGAATCAATTCAGCTTTCCATGGTGCTTTGAGGAAGACTCGGAAAGAAATAGCACATGCCCTGCCATGGCATGTGTTACTTCCCTGCATTGAGAGAAGCTGCATGAGTGAGTACATGGTAGAGTAACCTCCCAGCTCAAATCCCATCACATAGCTGTTCAATTAATTTTTTGTCCCTCCCTTCTGGCACATCTGCACCAGGAATGGGCTGCAATATTTTCAGATGTGTTGGCAGTCCAAGCCCATGCTTCTTTTTAACATTTGAGTAAATACAGTCTTTTCTATGACACACACTCTTTGGGGTTTTGTTGGTTTTTCCTCTCTCTGAATGGCTTATTTAGTAAAACAAAGTAGTAAACTCTTCTCTGAAGTTTTCACACAGCTTGTTGTTTCCATGTAAGCAGGGAAACTGTTCATACAGCTCGTGGGGCATTTGTGTGTGGGTCTTGGAGCAGTATGTTTTGACAGTAGAGGGCTTGTGTTCCTTGGAGCTTTCTCAGGCCTGGGAGGAGAAAGGATGCTAAAGGGAGGAGGAGGGACATGCTGTTTTCCCCTGCACTCTCTGAGGTCGGGCTGACCACTCTGGGCCAGCTTCCTGTCCAACAAAGAGCCCTTCTTTGACACGGTCACTGACCCATCTTAGCTTTTCTCATGTCCTCACACATGTTCCAGATCACTACTATGTTTTTTCCCCCTCCTTGTCCCTGGGAAACTCTCTGATGCTCCAGCACCCATTCCAGCTCTCACAAGTTTTCTTGCAATCCTCTCATCAAGGCACCCATCCTGTCACTGCCTCCAAAAGCAGTTTCAATCACACTGCTGTGAAGTCCTCAGTCTGAAATTCCTAAATGCTTTCACAGTTTAAATTTCCCCCTGCTCCTATTAAATTAAGAGTAACTTGCCAGTGTAAATCTCCTAGATAGCGGAACTCAGATGTGTGAGGTGCCTGTGTTTCTGCAGTTTATGGAAGGCAAGTCCAAGTCCTCTGTAATCTAGGACAAAATATCCAGAAGCCTTCAAAGCAAGTTTGGAAACCACCTGCTCACACTTTTTCTAAGGGAAAGGCCTGAAGGAAGGCCTTTATTAACTAGATGAGTTGGTGAAATCTGTCATCAGTGATGCCTTTGAAATGACAATTACCCTAGGTCTTTTTTTTTGTGTTCAGATTTTCTTCACTTTATATGCTAATGGAAGAGGTCTAGATATGTAAGTATTTTGCTGTTCTCTCTCTGAATGTGAATACTGACATTTTTTGGCTAACATGAAATTATTTGTCTTGGAAAATGAATCTTATACTCCCCTTTGCTTTTACAGCCTGGCCTCTCTTTCCACACTGTATTTCCTGTGCAGTCTTACACTCTTGCCTGAAGGGAAATGAGTTGGTGTGATGGGATCAGAGTTGCAAGAGAGATAGGAGATGATCTATGATACAACAGACATTTTCCTTGGTAGAAGTACATTTGATCGAAGCCCTTCTCCATGAAAATATATCTTCAAAGGACACTTAGAGATTTATAACTAATGTAATTAATCCCATGGGTCCAGTTTCCATTTCTGAAAGCAGCTGGGAAAGAACGAGTGTTACTTTGAGCTTCTTCACTGGGTTAGTAAATACTTGGGGAAAAATAACTAATGATCAGGGAAGTGTAGGATTAGAAAGAATTCTGGTAAAGTGGAAAACATGTAGATTCTTCCTATTGCTACAGTCTCCACTGCCTCATTTCCACTTCCTGTTCCTTTGCTGCCAGTCTCTAACACAAGAGTAAACAGATTTAGACACTGATGCCCACAGGTCTGGGAGGAATCTGTGTCAGTCGTCCACCACCCATCTGTCTCAGCCAGTGAACATATCATTCAACTTCTCTCCATTAATTTTGCTGAAATGAAGAACACAGCTATTGCTGGGGCTCATGGTATCTGTCATTTCCCTCTAGCTCAATATAGTTAATGTGGTTTAATCTGAAGGGAGAATGCCCAGCCTCAGCACACAATTCACCCATGCTCTGTTGTAGGGTTTTCGTTTGTCTCTACAGAGCAACTGCTGAAATCACAACTTTTCCCAAACCTGCTGCTAAAAGCCACCTTGGGTGACCACGTATGACAGAAATGCTTCTGGCTCTCTGGGATGTGTTATCTACATCCAGTACATCCAATGGCTGTTCCTCCTTGCCAAAGGGTGACAAACAAGGGCTTGGCAGCTTGTTGCAAGCAGGGTACACTGAAGGTTGATACTGGGACCATTATTGTTCAGTGTCTTTATCAGTGACCTGAGAAATGATACTGAGCATATCCTCTGCAAACTGGAGATGACACAAAGTCCTGGAGTGTGGCTGAAATTCTGAGACAGACCTTCACTCCAGAGACACCTGGATAAATGTTTCACTGGGTACACTGCAGCCTTGTGAATTCAGCAAGGAGAAGAACAAAGTTCTGGAGCTGGGGTGGAATAATCTGGTGTGTTAGTACAGGCTGTACAGGGCAGTGACAGGCTGAACAGCACCAGGAAGAAAAGGAACAAGGCATTAGGGTGAATGCCAGAGTCAACAGTAGCCAGATGTGCTCCTGTAATGGATAAGGCAAGCTGGACCTTTTGTTCAAGGTGAAGTAGAAAAACTGGAGAAAACCAGTTTTTTGGATGGCTCCAAGATCTTGGAACCTGAAGTGCAGAACTTGTAAAGATGGACTGAGTGAACTGGGCTTGTTTAATCTGATGAAAAGGAGGTGAAGAACTTACCTTATAGCAGCCTACAAGCTCTTAAAAAGCTGTTAACAAGATGATGAATCCAAGGGAGTTAGTAAGACTATGAATCTAAATTTTTCCTAGGTGTTACAGGTGATAAGACAAAGGGCAAGGGTAACAACCTGTAGCACAGATTGTCCAGGATGAGCATTAAGAAAAGCACTTTCACCAGGAGGCTGTGCCACACTGGAGCAGGTTACCTGGGAAGGTTTTCAGTCACCACCCTTGAAGGTTTCCACAACCTTGCTACATAAAGCTGCAGTTGTCCTGATCTCATGCTGGTGATAGGCCTCTTTGAGATGGCGATCAGACTAGAGAGCTGCCACAGGTCTAACTGTCGTTTCTATGGCTCTCTGATTCCTTCACAAAATCAGGCTTGGAGGCAAATTTGCCCATACACATATATGGGAGAAGTCTCTGGGCTTCCCTGCCTCCATCTGTAGCAGTCTCCTGCGTCTCCTGCACTGGACCAGCACTGCCTGATATTAATTTGACAATGTACCAGATAGGGTCTATGACTAACTTTGGGTCAAAGTCAGTTTGGTGAAAGTCACCAGTTGCACCCAGAATTTGTTACCTACAAAGTTTTCTCTTGGCTAGGTCGCTTAAGCATCCTTGCCTAGTGGAAATTGGCAGCTTATTTCTCTTAGTTACTATTTCAGGCCAGGCTTTTCAAACTGAGTATGAACTTCATGTGATCAGTCTAGATAATAGCTGCTGGCTGTAGGTGTAGCAATCTCCAAGCTGTCTGAAGCAGATGGGAGAAGTTTTAGGTGAATGGGGTTTGATGCAGGAAAATGTCAGAGAGTCCTTGTTCCACCTTGTGATTAATCACCTTGTGATTAATATGATGTTGGTGCGTGATGAATGCACGAAAGGGCAACATCACTCTAAAGTACTCCCAAAAATGAAACCTGTATGCCCATTGATTTTTCCTTCTTTAAATTTCCAAGATGCTTTTAACTACTGCACGCCACCTGTGCCTACCCATTATCAGAAAATTTGCTTGTGATAGTGCCCTTTCACTGGGCTTTAATATGTGAAAAGGGCATTCTGATTTTTTATGTATTTTTTTTTAATAAATAACACTTCAAATATCTCCTCCAGATAACCTGCAGGCCCGTCAGCCTTGGCAGATTTCCTCATGTAATTTGCTAAGAGTGGTATTTACCTGCACTGCTGATAAAAGCCCCACTTCCAAACTGTTGTTAGTTAGCCTTTAGATCCCTGCCAAGACCTGCTATTGAAAGACTGCCTTTCTGTGACCTCTCTTCTGGCATACGCAAGAAGAATGAATAAGAAAGTCTTTTACTTCAGCTGCTATAACCCACCAACTGCACTTTCTTTATAAATTAAATCAAAGTCCAGCATCTCCATAATAAAATCTGCATTCTTCAGCATCCTACCTACAGGCCATTTAACATTTTACAATCAGCAAATTAAAACCGAGTTCCTAGTTTTGAGAAACACCAGTGTAATTTGCTGCAAAGCTGTGAGTCCTGCATTTGTTCTGAGTATGACTGACCATGTGAAAAGAGATTCATTATAACAAATGCTTTCTGTATATGAAAGTTCCATACATTATATGCTTCCCTTCCTAGGTTTAACATAATTTCAATCTGAGTTTGGAAAATAAAGTAGAGACTGTGAATACTGATGTATTGATGGGACATAAAAATCCGTAATAACCACCCTGGTCTGAGAGACCTAATTCTGCTTCCATTTAACCCCATTAGTAAATAGAACATACTCATCAATACACAAAACCAGAAACCAGATAATAGACTAAATTATCCAGTTCAGCGTGTAGCAGGATGCACCTGTTTGAGTCTTTATTCCTTTTCTGTAATAAATGTCTAATGCCTTATTGATAGATAAAACAAATCAAGAGAACTATTACACTCATTTCGTTAGGTAGTGGCGTCTGTTAATAGCAACTGATGGGCCTTTTTTTTTTAACCTTGGATATCTGGTGTCAAATGTAATATAGGTCACAATGTGAGTGATTTTCTTGTAAGCCAGTAGTCCTCAAACGTTTTGTGTCAATCCCCTTCCTCTGTTTTGTGCAATGCTTGTGCTTGCCCTCCTCAGGATGAACAGTGGCTCAGTCCTGTGAAGCCAGAGTGGCAGGGAGAGCCTCGCACTGCTGCCATGAAGGTGGCTGCTATCAGCAAGTTAGATCAGCCAGCTGGTCCTTGGCTGGTCCAAGGTGTGACTGTAATCAATAAATAGTCACTAGTTTTCTTCAATCTATCAGCTGTTAGAATAAGGTAAAGAAGCACAATTTTTTTTTTTGTTTTTGTGTAAAGCTGTAGAAGAATGAGAGCTAGAAATGAGGGAAGCAACTCTTTCCCATGCATCTTTTCCAACCGAAGGTGCTTTATGTGTGGCAAAGTGTAGCTCAAGGAACAAGAATGAGAATGCACATCACTGGGCAAAACAAAGTTGCTGAGAAGACTCCTCAGTCAGCTTTTTATTTTGGTTACACTGCTACACGATAATAGCTGCTTCCACTTTCTTTTCAAAAATCATGTTATAAGAAATACACAAAAGAAATGAGCTGGAAAGAAAACAACCTTGACTATGAAAAAAGCTACATGTAGCTAAAGCAAGCAAGGGCAAAGAAGACTTTCATCACTTCTCTAAGCTTATTAACAACGAAAGGTGGAATTTGGATCTTAGTAGTTTGTTCAGTTCCCAAAGTTTGTAGAGGTAGGTGGTTTCTGTAATTGAATTGGGCTTTGCTGCCTCTCAAGCACTGGGTGGTGTTTGTTTAGCAGAGTCTTGACAGGCTGAGGTTTGCCTTTCAAACAAGTCAATAACAATGGTAATAAAACACTTTTCACTTCTAAATGCCCTTTCATCTGAGATGCCAAAGCACTTTGCAGAAATTGAATGCTTCTCACTATACCAAAATAAAGGTATGGGTTATGATCCTAGTGGCAGCGAAATCAGAACATAGGATCAGAGTGAGAAAATGGTTTGCTCATGCTGGTGACAAAAAAAAGGAAACAATATCTGGGTACAAGTTGCTGCACAAACCAAATGTGGCTCACTTGCAAATCTGCTGTCCTCTGTGGGTCAGTGCTGAGATGATACTTAGCTTTTTTCCTGTCTCAACCATTATATCAGCTGTGGTTTTTAAGTTATTTTTGTGATGTTGAGTATTCAAGGGCAAATACAATTTTCATAGGAAATATCTCCTTTCCAAACAGGAAACATGCATACTCAAGGGTGGGAGAAAAACCAAAAATGTTGGTGGCTAACAAAAATAATCTGAATTTCCATACTGAAGAGACAAGTGCATCTTTTTCTAATAAGCAGGTACAGCCATGCTCCTGGTCATTTGGCGTAGCTGCATGCAAGCTGGCTACGAAGCTACTTGAAAGAAAAGGCATATTTTCTCTCTCCTCCTTCTCTTCCACCCACCCCTACCTCTCATGAGAATTGCCAGCTGCCCAAGTGCTTAAAATCCTCTACAACTGGGATTTTAAACTAGTGAAATGTCAAAAGAGTTGTCACAGCCCTAACCAGTATTGCAGTCACTGGATAAACTGTGTCTTTCAATGCAAATCAAGGTAAACTGAACATACCCTAAAGGACTTAATCTAGTGAGACTGGGTAGACTGAGCAGAAGCCTTTCTGCAAACACCCTCATTATTGTGTGCTACTTTGATCGTGATGCTGGAGCACAGGGTGCAACCAAGCCCAGCAAGAACAATCAGGCAGCACACGTCATGTGGCACCATGCTGTGAGCTGGGCTGGGGAAGGGGCATCCCCAGGCCAGAGTTATACACTCCCCAACTCCCATGCTGTGTGTCCACATTACTGCTTACAGTCAGGGTGCAGGCAGGGCTCAAAGCCTGCAGGGATGGGATGTGTTTGGCTGTGCCTTGAATCCACACAGATTGCATGAAGAGGCAGGTTGGAGCCTACAAGTTGCAGGAGATGCTGTGGTTCACTGTCTCCAGAGCCTGCTGGAGTTTACACTGTGGTGAACTCTTATATTGGTGTCTGAAGAGATGGATCACAGACAGTGAGCAAGCCCAGTGTTGAGACAAGCCTGACAGCACTTCTAATGTGCCAAGTGAGAAATTTGCTCTGTGTCACTGTATCTTGAAGTAACTGAGAACACAGCTCCAGAAGTTCAGCTGATACCAGTGTCTCTATTTAAGTTAAACTTTGCATTTCTCACTCTGTGCTTCAGTTGCTTGGAGTCCAGGAACAGGCCACCAGCAGAATGAATGAGTGATGGAAGATCACTGATTGCTACACGGTTTTGAGAGTGCTAGGCTTTCCCGTAGCCTGTCCAAACCTTCAGATCATTTTCTCATCCTCAGTATGGTGGTTTTTGTTTAGTTTTAGTTTGGTTCATGGTTTTTAATTTTTTTTTTTCGTATTTAACAAGAAAAGGTAGGAGAAGTGGAGCAGAGCTTAAGTACTCAGTGAGTTGTTTGCTATTACTGTTCAGCAGGTATTAAAAAATCTGTTTGGGTTTCCTACTGACTGAAAAACACCCTGTTTCCCAGTGTCATCGGGATACTTTCAGATTTTCTATCCGGCAGTTATCTCAGTGGAACAGCAGTTTCCCTCCTCCCATCTGTGCTCTGCACTGAAACAAAGAGGAAACTCGTATCTGCTTGTTTTACGCAGCTTGACCCCCAGCCTTCAATTTTTATGATTTGTGTGGCAGTGAAAGGCAAAGAAAGGGGAGAAAAGCAAGAGCACAGGGAAGACAAGGAGAAAGAAGCTTCGTTTTTCCCAAGCTGCCCTAGGACTGACCGCAACTCAGCTAGGGCTGATTTGTGGCCATCGAGTAAGCGAACACAAAAGCATCAGGGAAAAGGCACAAAAGGCTCTCCTTAGAGATTGACAGCTTGTTAAGGATCATTATTAATACAAGTTCAACTTAAATGACAGGGTCACCTATATGATGCTGTTTGGGCTCCCTGCTCTGGTCAGATGCCATTTTGCTACATTTTATTCAGTGGGTTTTTCTGACAAGCACATAACCCTGAATTAAGCAAACTTTATCTTCAGTTACCTGACTTTGTGGACTGCAGTGGCTTATCACTGAGTGAAAGGACACCACACTCATCACTATCCTCCCTTATCTTTAGTGGAAAGAGGAATCACTTGGAAAAGAATCTGGTTTTTGTTTGGACTTTAAAAGTCACATTTTATTAAGCAAATGAAATAAATGAGTGGCAAATGAGAAGTATTTCACTGGTCCATTATTTAAAGGCATTTTTGCAGACTTCTAATATAGCAGCTTTGTCCTAGGGATGCTGCAGTCCAGGATGATGATTGGTGTTCTGAAGAACCTGAAAAATGGAAGAACCATTCCTCATCTCTGAAATACTAAGACCATGGTTTAAGAGAAGACAATTTACCAAGAAAAAGCTAAATAGTTTAGTTTAATGTTTGCTGGTGTTAACTGGTTTCTTAAAAGATCCAAATCTAACTACCCTTATTTTATTACCTCCTTTTTGTGACAAATTTAATGAGATCATTCCAGAGAAGTTTCAATTAAATTAGACATTAATGTTTCAAAATATTATAGATGGTATTTGATGAGCATCTTATGTATGGGAGAGAGAAAGTAAAAATGCATATTTTTCAAGCTGTATAATCTATTTGGTTATCAGATGCCTCCCTCCTGACAGTTCCTGTTAAAGAGCAAGATACTAAGACCTTTTCCTTTTTCCTGACAGAAAAAACAGAAAAAGAAGTACTTAACTGAGAATTCACCTTCAACATCTGGTATAGCATGTTATATGTAGTTATATCCCATTTCCCAGCAGCATCCAAGGAGTGAAGGTTAAGGGTAGGGTGATGTAGTCCATGTCTGTCCCAATTTTCCTTTCCTGTGAGGCTGTGCAAAGTCGGTGGATCCTTCACATCAGTAACAGCGGAGTATGGTTTAACTTAACTATCCTGTCCTGACTGTCAGATTTTGCATGCAAGTAAACGCTTGTTCTGGAAACCCACTTCTTTTGTCCTTTAGAAACCAATAGTAATTTGAATATATAGTAAAAAACAGTGGCAGAGCAAAGACAAGAATTAAGTAAAAGGCTCAGCAGGTCTAAATCAGCATGAATCTATTGACTTCAGTGGAGCTACACTAGTGTGGGCAATCTGAGGTTATCATCACTGTTATCACTGAGTACATGGCAGTCTTTTTGGAAGAAGATTTATTTGCAAGAGCTTATTTTATTACCTTTTTCCTGCCTAGTCCATACTTGCTTTGCATTGTATTGTCATCGCCTCTGTAATAACCAACATTTTTCTCTTTCAGGTCCTGAAGTTAAGCATTGTGCAACTTTAACAGTGATCAGAGTCAGAGAAGAGGCCACCTACATGGTGTGACTCTTCCATGATATTTGCACATTAGAAGAAAATCTAAGAAAGTAGGACAATTTGCTTCAAAAAAAAAGAAAAAGGTTGTGTGAGTTTAAGGCTGCTCAAGGGCAACCTTAATTTATGTGCCAATAAGTTACACAAATATTTTCTCTACTATTCAATTAAGAACAAGTAGTTTCCTTGGCAACGGCCACATTACATGGAACTTACCCGAGCTCTGAGTTCCAGCAGAGTACTTTCCCTAAGAAAGGAACATACTCATCTATCATGTAAATGTCTAATTTGTACACGGTTTTGAGAGAGAGGGGAGAAAATGGAATTTCCGGCAAATTAACACAGCCGTTCTCTTTCACTGGAGTCAGATCCATGCTCTTTTCTGTAGTTTTCTCCTACTTTTCATTTATATCTCAATGATAACTTGTCTATTAAAACTGTAAAAGAGTAGGGTTGTGAGCTGGGTGTATTAAAAACTGCAAAAGGAGGGCAGGCTGCTGGTGAAGTGTAGTTGGGAGGGTCTGGTTTAGAAACAGGAAGGTGGCACTCTTCTTCCATGCAGAGTTCCTGCTGAAAGTGTGCTCTCTGGTTCTGTTATGATGATGGTGATTAGTCCTTTTGTGGGAACAAATGAAGGATCACAGCCTGATTACACACCAAATTGCTATTTCCTTTTAAACGATCACCTTTCTCAGGGATGCGTTACATGGTCTCGTAGCCCTTGCCAGGCTCCTGGCTCTGTGCATGCAGGTCCCTTTGGAGGTGCGTGCAGCATGTACCTGGGAATGGGCTGGGAACCTGCGTGGCTGTTGCTGTGCTAGGAGCTCTCTTACTCTCCTGAGGCATTCCCCAAAACAAACTGAATGGTTGGAGTCAGAGCCAAGCCTAAACATCATCTCTGGGTGTGGAAATATGCAGCTCTGTAGCAAGGGGAACAGCCTGCCCTACCTCCACCTCGGAATGCCTTGTTCCATTTCCACAAGGCCCCTTTCCCAGTGAAGGCTGCAACCAGCTTCCCTAGGAAAGTCCTGGCTGTGTGCTCCCATTTGCATAACCCTGCCATGGAAAATGGATTTGGCGTTGTCAGATTTAATCCCCATGGGATTTTTTCTGCAAAACTGGAATGA
This sequence comes from Struthidea cinerea, assembly GCA_013397865.1. Taxonomy (NCBI): domain Eukaryota; kingdom Metazoa; phylum Chordata; class Aves; order Passeriformes; family Corcoracidae; genus Struthidea; species Struthidea cinerea. The sequence continues at coordinate 308,679 of VZTI01004935.1, read as the reverse complement.
AGTAGGTCCCACTGCTTTCATCTTCTGGCTTACATTCTATCCATAAGTCAATTTTAGGTTTTTAAGATGTCATTCTACAGTTTTTTCCACCATTTCTGTGCCTGTTGACACTCTGAAGCTGGAAATCATTATTTTGAACTATTTGGAGCTCTTTGCTATTGGAAAAGCACTCTCACTAGATACTCTTCAAACTTTTCGGATCTTTGAAATCACAGGTACTCTTTGTACATGAAGATGTCTCACAGGAAGATAGGAACATTTCCGTCCCCTCTGTATTAGTGGGAATATTGCCGTGGTGCACAGTGGTGGTGGAACACTGCACTCTATGTGCCTATTCCACTTTCCTTCCATCTGTCTATTTGGTCTGTAGTTCCATTAATACTAAAACTAAAAGAAACAGTTTTAATTGTATCTTTTATCTCTTGCACATCCGAGCTCACACGATTCTTTAATAGACTTAAAATGGCAGTACTTTCCTACTGAACTGCATTCTGCTCTGAAGGAACAGCAATTCTGAGCAGCTCTGCAAAATTTGTTTCTTGCAGTTAGCAATTAGATTATTTCCTATTTGACAAGTCCCTAAGGTACCAAACCCCAGAAAAAAATATGTAATTACACTTCTCCAAATCCAGGTCAGTGTGAAAACGTGATTGTGATGAAATACATCTTTCTTCTTACTTGATAAAACTTTTGGGGTTGGCTATTCAGAGGTTAACATTGAGGACTAAGGACTCTGCCATAATTTATTTCCTTTAAGTGCCTGAGCACTGTAAATGATGTGACAAATAAACACAGTCTCATCATATAGTGGCCTTATCTAGATCTGCTCCTCTCCCTTTCAGCATTTAATCATATCCAGCCTTCAGTTTGCCTATCACCCCCTTAATTACATTCTGTAACACACGAATTTCTGTAGCTTCTTTGGAGGCTGGGAAATGAAAAGTCACTGCAAAGTCACCTCATCTGTGAGCAGACAGTGTGGGGTGAGACAGGAAACACAGGTCACTGCCTGTTGCTGTGTGTGCAGACAAGGTCTGAGTTTTCTTTTGTCCAATGGGAGCTGACACATTTTTGCTAACTTTGGGGTATTTTTTTCTTGTCCTGCTAACTCTAGTGAGAAGCTGCTGCATACTGGGATTTTGTTAGCTCAGGAGGTGTGTGAATCTTGCCCTCATTTTCTGGGGATGAGGTAAAGGCAGCCCAGGACTGGTGTAATGACTTGCAATTTCCCTGTTTGCTTGAAAGTGTTGGAGTGTGTAATATCTTGCTGTGGTTTTTTTCTTTTCTTGCCTCCTCCTCCCTTCTTTCTCCCTCCTCCCCAGTATAATAATGGTGCTAAGTTACCTGATCTATTTGTCAAATACTGTACTATGATGCTGTGCCAAAAAGAAATCACTTCTAAGGCCATTTTGAGATAGATATTAAATATTGTCTTGACTCCTTCCAATTAAATTGTTTGACGGCATCACTGGGAACTCATAAAAAATCTGGTTTGTTTCTTCAATTCCTAAACTCATCATACCTTCCATGGAGCCCTGAGAAATTCAGCCATGCCATTCTCATAAATCTGGACATATTTTTTAATCAAAATCACTGTGACATACTGCTAATTCTCCTTCCTTCAGGTCATATAATATTCCAGGCCACAACACTGAATATATTGAGCAATATCCTAGAAAATGCTTTCTGTATCTCTTTCATACACTTCTATTTCTAAAAGGAAATTTATGGTTGCGCAGGAAAATGATGTGACAGAAACCACCATTGTGTGTAACGAGTTCACTAAAATGGCACATACACAAAATAAAAATCCCTTTGAACTTGCCCATCAAAGAAACCATAATTTAAGCATTTGGGAGATGAACTGAAGTATTTTCTTAAATGCCAGAAGAACACCTAATATGTCTCTTAATATAGGCAGTGTAAGGTCTGCTCACCTCTGGTCAGATTACATCCAGCTAGGCCGGCATCTCTGATGGTGTTTAAGGGCAGTGGACAACAGACCAAGACATCCAGGTGTGTAATACCATTCGGTGTCTGGTGCTGGAGAGCTAAACCTCCATATGCAGTGGAAATAACCACTCTCCATGAACTTCATCAAAATACAAGACTTCATTTGAATGACAGCAAAAGAATAATTCACCTTTTTTTTCTTTTTAACTGTGATGTATGATGCTTTTCCTACTAACAGTTTGGAGTTGGGAAAAATGTAAAGGATAGGGAAACATAAGATAGCTCTGTAACAAGCTAGGGGCCACTTATATAAAAACTCATTTTTAAAAGATGACCTTCCATCTCCAATCCTGAACCCTCTGCTGCCAATTGAACTCTCCCTTATTTTGGAACACTTCAACAGACATGTGTGCCACAGGCATAAAAGTGGTCTTTACCATGAATAATTTCCTCTTAGACTTTGCTTTCTGAGGAAGGGAAGTTGCATGTAGTTACTTATTTTTGCTGAAAGAGTTAAATAGGTGATTTAACGTGCTTGTTGTCCATTATTCAGCTGCCTAATACACAGCATCTCTCTATTTTCAAGGCAGCTTACTGTGCCAGTTCTTTTTGATGCGGTCTTTATGAGTACAGAAAGCCCATACAGCAACACCCAACTTTTTGGAAATGGAAACTTTTTGGAACAAGTTCTGTAAGCCTGACAATGGCTGCATTGATCATAATATTGAGATGGGAGTCTAGTCTTTCACATTCACAGAAAATATGGGGAAGTGGTGCATAGGTAAGTCAGAGGCAGAAATAGAGAGACAAGTTTTTCACTCACTTCTTTTCAGGAGCAGGGCACAGCTATTTCCTTCACACAAATAATGTGGGAAATGCATCTCCCAGTGACACACTACTGCATTTTTCGTTGCACTGGCAATGATGTAACTGAGAGCTGAGAATGGTACAATGTGCTTTGTTCAGCCATCTGCCAAATTTAATGAAATGATGGGGATCTTTAAGCTGGATTTGGCCTGCACCGTCTGATTAAATGGTAGAAGTGCCCCTATTATGTGTTAGATGTGCTTTTGGGTAAAGATCAGATTTGTGTGGTTGCATGAATTCAGGGTATTTTACCTTTCTTACTCCATCAGAGCCAATAACTATTTAGGGCCCCTTAAATGTTGATGGCTATCTTTCATTTTGATGTCAAGAAGCCAAATTTCTGCATGCTTTACTAACCTTTACTTAATATTCTTTATTTTTTGACTTCTTCTGATTTCTATCCTTTTGAATCGGCCTCTTTTGATTTTATAAGAAAAACTACTTGCTCCAGAAAACAACAGACTGCATGAAGTTCTATGCCTGTGCTAGCGACCTGGAACCGGTAGAAACAGGTTTCTCACTGGAATTTCCTCTTACAATAGCCAAGTCAATACATTTAATCTGGATGCTGTTGCTCCAGAGGCTTGTGGAGGCAAAGGTACAAAATTAACAATTTCTTCCACTTTTGGGTGACAGCTCAGAACCTACCCTGGGCAGAAAACCATTCCTATTTTAGCAATACTGGAAGAAAAGTGTGGTGAAGAAAAACCTGAGACACTAGGAAGAACATACTGCATTGCATTATTATAATAATAGGGTCTGAAATCCTCAGCTGAGATCATATCCCTGTTTTGGTAGGTGTTGTAGAAACAATGAGTAAGAGATACAGCCTTCAGGGGTTCACTCTTTGACCAGGACAGAAATGGATACCAAGGAAATGTGATTCAAATCCAGATTCACTTTCATGCCAGATGCATGGCAGAGACACAGCTGGAAAAGATGAAAGCTTTTGTTTGTGTCACATGGAAGTCTCTGACAAAGTGAGGAGCATTTCTTGGATGTCCATATGTCCAGTTGGCTGTGTGGCCAAGAAGTTAGTCCCTGCTGCTGCGGTGATGCCAACACTACATTTCATGGGAGAACTGGCTGCGGGGAGAGCTGCAGCACCGCTTGTGCGCAATGAAGTGAGTTGCACTGCAAGCTCTGTTGGCAGCTCCATTTTATTACTTGAAGGAGGGACCGGGGGATATTTTAACCAGGGGGAGACAATCTGATGAGCACTGGTCATCGGGTTCATGACAAACTGTGCTTGGGCAATACAGGAGTGCAACTGGCATGACACGACCTCAGTGTCATGGAAACACTGCCATGCGGTGTTGCTTGGTTTAGGTTACACTGCTGGTACAATTGGGTCTTTCATCACGTTTTGGGGGCTCAGTGTCTGAGCTGTGTTGCGCTGTTTGAGCTGTCGCTGCTGCTGCTAGCAGGCTTCTTCTTCTTTCCATGTTGTCCAGAGCTGCACAAAGAAGCTTTAGACGAGATGGATTAGATAGAATGTTTTTTCAATTATTCAGGATGGTGCAAACAGTGATCTTGCATGGTATTTTCCTTTTTTATGTGGCAGTTTTGGCATAAATTTTTTCTCAGACTTGTTGGGCATAAGGGCTTTGCAGCAGGGTTTATCATTGTCCATGTCAGCATAAAATATGAGGTCCTCTGCAGAAAGGACATAACAGCACTGAGTGCTGTTGGTATTCCTCAGGCTGATGACAATGTCACCAGTACCATAAGAGGTAACATTTGAGGAGGAAGTGGTATCCAGCAGCCAAGGCATGTTAGGTGAGGACAGATTGGTGCTGAGCTGGTGTTCTGCAAAGTTTCATCTCTGCTTTGCTGGGAAGCTCCTAGAGGAAGAGGCAGCCAAGGTGACAGAGCGTGTGGGCAGGGGCAGAGGCTGGTCAGATGCCTTTGGATGAGCCAGTTGAAGCCTGGAAGCAGTGCAGTAACCACTGAAGGCTGCTATCACTAACAAGTCCCATGGACAGACAGCACAATGCTGCATGGATGTTATAATAGCCCTCTCAGTCTTGAACTGATATGCCACACAAGGTGTGCCATCCCTTGCCTCCCATCCCCTTGAGCTCCCAGGAATCTCTGCAGGATGCTCTGTGGAACATAGCAGGTGTTTTTCATGGGAGTCCCATGTGTGGTGTCACGCAGCTGCAGGAGAGGCAGTTATTGTGTCAACTCAACAAGCACGGGTGTTACTCTGTGCTATTTAGACAAAGGAAATAACCAGCGTTCTCTTAAAATTGAAAATGGGAAGTGAGAGTTGTGAAGCAAAACAAAATAATTTTAAATCTGCCTTGACAGATGTTGCATGTCTTAATAATGAGCATCTAAGATGTGTACTGTCAGGACAGGCTGAATCACAACCATCATTTTTTCACTTGGTAGGTGAAAGAAACACAAACACTTTTAGAAAAAAACAAGTGCCAGTGTACTGCTTTGCAATACAATTTTTCCACTGGCAAAAATGTACTTTTACATTGACATCTCCCCATGATTTTGAGCAACTGCATTTACATTGATACGTTCTGGGTGATCTGCAAAAATTGTCCTATGCTGGTGCCATGGGAAGGTTGGTATATCCCCTGGGAATGTGCCTTAGGAGTGGCGTGGTGGAGAAGGCAAAGCACTCTGGGGTGCCCTGGCACTCAGGCAGTGGGAAGGAAAGGGGACCAGCAAAACTGATGACACAGGCACTGTTGGGGGGCCTTGCCCACACACACACAAAAAGAGGTTATACTGGGCTGGTTACAGGGAGACAAGGATATGCCAGCCAAGACTCCTGGCAAGGATGAAACACAGTGAGCTGTCATGATTAATAATGGAGTTTAATCCGACACTGTGAGGCATAAAATATATTCAGAGCCCACCATGTTACTGACATGCTGGAAGCTCCTGGTGGAGATGTGTGCAGAGTTGCCACATAGAGGAGAATTGGGAGAAGCATAAACATTTTTGTGCCCTGCTTCCTCCGATGCAGGGCTTGAAGGCTGTGCTGATTTTGGACCCAGATTTCTGCATCTCCCAAGCATGTTGCCCACAGGCACAGGGTGACAGACCTCCTGGTCTCAGCAGCGTGCTGCACTGCTGCCATCACTGGTCCTGTCACAGCAGGAAAACCCCCAGAGATGGAGGGGCTGAGGTTCATACACAGCTGATGCCCACTATGATATGAACTCTGTAACCCCCTTTTCCTTTTTTTAGCTATTTTCTTTTCTCTTGACCTGGAACATTTTAGAGCCTAGCAATGTGTCCAACCCCTGAGCTTGTCTTCCAGCAATTGGCTTAGTCTTAAACCCACAAAAGCCACAAAGAAAGTAAGAAAAAAGCATTTGTAAACAACTAATTGAATTGAAGTATTTGAGGTCTAGATTAGTGAATCAAAAACTAGGTTTTGCACCCAAAAGATACCAATTTTGTTGCCTTTTGCTTTCATGCAGAAAGAACGACCCTGTACTACACACAGGCAGGACCCAGAAGAAAGGAAAATGGCTGCAAAACCTCATTGTGAACTTAGACACTGAAAGACTGGAGACTTTCTGTGAAATCTCTCTAAAACCAGTTTTTACCAACACATTCCCAATTATCTGACAGCAAAACATTTTCCTGTTGGTATTACACTCCGAGGTATATGCTTTATCACATATGACCTAGACCGATTAAACACATTTATTGTTCCATTTACCCATTCCCGTCTTTATTGCTAACTGAATACTTCTCTATTCCTGTTCTCCAGATAGGCAGGTTGTGTTTGGGCCCATTAAAGGTATACCATAATCCCACTTTCTGAAATGAGTGCATGTGAACTCAGATAGTCTCTGAATTGAGGTCTCCTGACCACAGATGTACACTGATTCTGGCAGTAAATGGTTTATAAGAATTTTTTGCTACTGCACTTTTTTAACTTAATTTACTTAATTTAAAAAATGCTTAATTTAATTTAAATAAATTAATTTACTTAATTTTCCTTATTTTACTTGATGTTGTGATGTGTAACCCATAAGAATTTGAGTTGTGATGAACTTCTCTAAAAGCACTTAGGTGTTTAAAGTAATCTTTCATGTCAGATGGAGAACTTTGGCAGTAGGTTGTACCATATTTCATTCACAGTAAAACTTATAAAGTAAACTTCTCTCAGAAGAATTGTCGTTACAGGTTGTAGCTATACCCATGCTGCATAAAATGAGATGCAAAAGTGGAGAGTCTGATGGGAAAAGAAAAGCTCTGGGAAAATCTGCCCCGTGAGTTGTCTATACCTAGCTATAAACCTGTACTGCTGATGATTCTGGTGCGGAGTTTTTGTTCGGTTGGGTTTTTTGGGCTTGTTTGTTGTTGAAAAACATAACCATTAGTTAGTGCATAAAAATTTACTACTTTATACACCTTGTTATTCATTGTAAGTCACAAGAAAAGTCAAAATCCTTAGACATTGTTATAGTTGAGCACATAAACCCACAGTACAGTGACTTTTTTTACACTGAGGATTAATAGCAGAACAGGCTTTTGTCTCCTCTGAAGTGCTTACATATATTTGTGGTACTTTGAGTATGACATTGGAAAATAAAGCTTCCTTAATCTGCATTCCTATGGAAGGCATGTATATATATGCTGCAGTCTCTTAGGAGGGAAAAGCTACTTTCTAAGCACAATCACATTTTAAATGTGGATAAAGCCAAAGATTTTTATTTTTAACCATGCTCAGATATTTAAGGCTACCTCAGAGAAAGAACATTGTAAATGATTCCAGTTCAGGGCAAGAAGAGGTCACAAACCAAGGTCTGAGCTCAAAGAATTTGGAGGTTTCATTTAATTCTTATGTTGTTAGTTTAATTTTGTCGTATAAAAGGAGACAACTCGCTTTGCGGTGAACCAAAAGATGTTTATTAAAGTCCACGACAAAGCGTCCGGAAATCCAGAAATTAAAATAAGGAGCAAAATTTAAAGTGATTAAAATAAAAAATAAAGAAAATGAAATAGAAAAAGCCGGGTCCGCGGAAATAGGATCCCCGGGCCACCGCACGGCTGCCCTGGACGGGAGCTGGGCAGCGCCGAGCGAGTGATCCTGGGTGTTAAAAGAATCGCTGGTAAAAGAAGAAAAATGCTAAAGGTCTCCAGAGGAGGTTTGAGGCCAGGCTCGGCACTGGGCTTCGACCGCTAGCCACCACTGCCAGGCAGAGGAGCACGGGCAGGAAGCAGCAAGGGCTAAAAGCCACGGTCAAAAGCAAGGGTCGAAAAGCGAGCTCTGGGGCGTGTGGCCCCTTTTATAGAGTGGGGCTCCCTTAACTGCCCGCCCCTGTCCGGCCCCCATGGCTTCAGCTGGTTGGTTCGCAGCTGGTGTGAGGTAAGGCCTTCCCACCAATCGGCTCTTGTGTCTAGGGAGAGATAGGCTGATGTCATTGCCTCTGAAAAAGGCGGGAAGGCTCCTCATTAGAATTCTGCGTTGCCATGGAGGCAAGTTACAGGGGTGACAGTTAAGGGCTATTTTTAGCAGGTGGCAGTTAGGAAACCCAGTGGAGCTGTCTCAAACCCCCAACTCAGAGAAACCAAGGATTTAAGTACAGAACATATAAAATCACATAAATAAATCAAATTAGTACATGAACATCATTAACAATAAGTAATATGAACTTTTAGGCAATAAGGCTATCTCTAGGGGTGTCCGGGTTCGACTTCTGGCGACGAGATAGCCTTTGGGAGTGAGGGCTGCTTCTGGGAGTGTCCGGGATCGACTGGCCTTGACGAAGCAGCCCTTTTTAACTTAAACTTTGTCAACAACATTAAACAGTTTTTAACATTTAACTTTAAACAATAACATTTCAACATTTAACCTTAACTAATTAACATGGAACAATTAAGTAATTAACTGGATTAAACGAGTCACAGATGGGATAATTAATCAGCAAAAGACCAACACGATTTTTCATATATAACAATTTAAAATTTGTTTCTACTAATTTTAGACATATCCATAACTAAATTTCAGACCAGAGGATTTTGTACAAGGAGAAGATAAAGGTTTTCAGTGGAAATTCTGGAGAAGCACCTCTAAGCTCCACTCACGGAGAAAGAACCATCTAAGTGGGAGGTGAGGAAGCGGGAAAAGACAACTCTGAGCCATGTTTTTGGGATTTTCTCCATCTCAGATTTTTGTATCATTGATAATCCCTTTGAGTGCTGCAAAAATTGCTTACTGATGGTGAAATTTCTCTGACTGGTTACATGAGGGATTACATGGTTCAGTCCCACTGACCATAATACAAACTAGACATTTAAATCCTTGAAGTGCTTCTGAGAAACTGATACTGAAATGTGAGCAAAGTTACAAGTTCAAATCCTTTGCAAGTACTGAGCAGTTCTGATGCCCATCAATAGCAATCTCATGAGTAATATCCTGATTATTGTCACTCACATCAGCAATCCCCCCTGTGTTGCAACAAAGACCCTGCCCCTTCCTGATGAAGACCAACGTGTGCTCTGCACACCCTCTGCTTGGGTCTGACGATACAGTTCCCATTATGAGGTTTTTTTGGCCGGAAAGAGTCAAGTTTGAAATTCAGAGAGGCTTATCAAACTCTGTGGGTGGCACCAAGGACTGAAACCTAAATCGCTGCCACACAGACAGGTTGAGAAAGGAAACAGCTCTCTGTAACCTTTTGAACTTTCTGAAAAAGTCAAGTATTGCCTCACGGCCTAATGTTTCTGTTTGTCCCCTTGGTAGCTGTTTATGTTCTTCTCTATGGAAAAAGCAAGATGTTTCAATGTAGAGGACTTTTTATATGTGCTTCTGTGTTGCCCCGGTGCACAAATAAACTGTGTAGGTGCTTTGTGATCAGAATAATCTCACATGATCAGTCATACATTGTTCTCTTGTCAACAGCAGCCATCTAGGACCGGCCTTGTGTCCTGGACTGAATCCAGAATAAACAAGCACCCTGATGGAAATGCTCCATAAACACCCAGAATCTGGAGTCATTCTTAACTTTCAGGATGCCAAGTTTTATCTGGGAAGAAAAAAACCCCAAACTATTATATTTGACATAGGGCCATTTCTTTTTTTCCTGAAATATTTAGATACAGCAAATTTCAAGCAAATGAATGTATAAAGGAAGTTTGGCAGTTGTGCACAAGTGTTTAAGAACCATTAAAAAAACCCCCACCACCATTATTTTCTGTGTACTGGATAAGATATACATAGGGCCAAATCTCTAGTGGCATAAATGAGAAAATATACTGGAGCTAATGAGGCTGCTACTCACTTGCATCCTTAGAAATTACAGTTCCCTCACACTGCTCATAGCACTGTAGAGACTCATGACAATAGCAGTGCACCCTCTTCCTCACAGTTCTTGGGAGGCACATAGCTCCTTGTCCCATACAGCCGGATCACGATATTCCTCTTTCCGTCAGTCATGTTATTGGTAGATAAAGATAAAACTGTCTGTCTGGCTGTTATGCCCTGGGAAACTGATTTTTTCATATGAAATTGTCTATAAAAAACTTGCAGTTTCAATTAAAAAAAATAGCATGAATACAGTCATGGGACTCCTACCTTGCAGGTAAGGATCTGATGGGATTTTAAAGAACATTGCTGGTTGTTGGGGCTTTCTACTGATTTGCAGGCTCCCAGTGGAGATGCTGAAGATCTTTTCCAGCAGATACAGTATGTTGCTACTTCTTTTAGTCCCCCAGTCAGGGTATCCAGGGCTGAGTCAGGACCTCTGCAGGGCACTCACGTTAAATTGAACAGCAACACCAGAGCTGCATAGTGCACCATTGATAAACATATTATAATCTGCAGCTGAAGCTGTAGGGTGATGACCCCCTGGAAAATAATGAAGTACATTCTTTGAAAGATTTTAAGCATGGGGGCAAGCTGAAGCTGTAAAAACACCTGCATCCTTTGGTGCTGACCTAGTGAAGGCTCGTCCTGACATTACAGGAATTAGTATTTAGCCCTTAATTTTTTTTTTTTTTTTTTGCTATAATGGCATTTCTTATAATCTTTGCACTTCTACCAGTGTTTTGCTCTAGATAGTGCCAGCATTTAACAGTGTGGGTTCATATCTGACAAAGGGATCTCTAACTACTCTCCAGTATTATCCCATTTACGGAAATTGCTGCTCCTCCATAAAATCAGTAGCAAGAATACTTCCTCTGAGAAAAACATTTCCATTCTCAAACTGCCCAAGGGAGGAATTAGAGCAAAAAGTATATGCATCACAACAGGATGTACTCCAGTGTGTTACTGCTATTTCAGTTTGCAGACCTTTATCTCCATTCCTGCCTTTCGCTCCTCACTGTTCATTATCTTCCCGCTTCCAATGAAGCTTCAAGGCATTTTCACACTGTCTCTGCAGCTGGGAAAGAAGAAATACTGGCAGAGAATTAGATTAGTGTGTGTAAGGGGGAATTCTCCTACTTTGGGTTATGCCCTTAGCAAGCTGTGTCACAACATCTGTATGTTATTATACTGCAAAGTCTGTCGTTCTACCCCTAAGAAAACCTCCCAGCTGCCCTGCAAATCTGCTGTTTTTTTATTAAAAAGTGATTGTTGAAGCATTTGCATGTGTTACAAAGGGGCCAGGAAAGCAGCACGAGAGTAGCAGAAACAACCAATAGATGCGAAGGAAAAGAAGCAAGAGCACTGGACCCTTCCCTTGTTTCCTTCTTTCTGAACTCTGTAGATGAAAAAGGAGAAGCCAGGACTATCATGATTGTGACAGGTCCTGGTCTGGGAAAAGAGTGTAGATTGAGGCAGTTGTGGTGTCACACAAGTGATGGGATTTTCTATGCAGTGTGAACAATTCCAGGTGTGAGCCATTTTGTCTTCTCCCTGTCCTCTGCCCACATAAATATGTACCTGGATCCGGTACAGCTACAAAGCCATAAACATTTCTCAGAGGAAGGGTGTAAAGATAGGAGTGTATGATTGTCTGATTTTAGATGACTGTGGTAGTGCCAACATTTGCTCTTTGCAGAAAATTTTTTTTTTTTTTTCCCAGTCTTGAGTTTGGCTTTAGAAAGTCTCAGGCTGAGTTTCCCTTGCTGTTTGCAATGAGGGCTGGCAAGTGCGTCACGCACCATGGGATCTGGCAGGGATCTGCATGGCACCAGGTGTCAGCCTGGAGGCTGATAGCATATCACTACAGCAACCCGTGGGACCAGAGCAGGCAACCTCAGCCATTCCGTGCTCCCATACAGGCAATCAGTGGCAAGGACGTATCTGTCATGAGTTGCATGCAGATTAGATGCAATAACAACCCAGAGCACAATATGCTAGAACTGACTCCAAATGTTTTTAGGCTAGAGTGTCGTTGTTGTAAATAGTCAAGGTTGGAGATCGCTGCTTTATACACAGGTTTGGCTGGGCCTGAAATGCTGTGTTTATAAATTGGAGGTAGAGGTAAACCAGAGAAAAGATAGACAGAATTCAGAAGCAAGGAAGTAGAAGTAAAGATACATAAGAATCATAGAACCATTTAGGTTGGAAAAGGCCTCTGAGGTTATCAAGGCCAACTTTTAACCTAGCAATGCCAAGTCCACCACTAAACCATGTCCTCAAGTGCCTCACCTACACTTCTTTTAAATACCTCCAGGGATGGTGGCTCAACATCTCACTGCCCTTGGAAACCTGGTCCAATACTTGACAACTCTTTTGGTGAAGAAATTTTTTGTAATAGCCAATCTAAACCTCTACTGTTGCAATTTAAGGCCATTTCTTCTTTCGAACATGAGAGATCAAGAGAAGACAGTAGGCACATCCATTTTCTGGGATAAAGAGGGTAAGAGGAATGAATTCCGTGGTTTCAAAGAGATTTTGAAAGCAAGAGAGTAATGTGTTAGAAGGATAATTCTCTTCAGGAACTGAAAGGCTAGACACACAAATTAAAGCATCCAAACCAGAAGTTAATCCAAGTCCAGAGACATCTCTCCCATCTCTGGGATTCTCTGGGGAAACCCTCTTTGCTCAAGTCATTCAGGATGAAATCAGCATGGTCATTGGGAACATATATGTGGGAAGGGTGCCCCTGAGAGAGCAGGAATATTGGGGGTGACCAGTCACAGCTCCTGCGCTCAAGTTGCTGGTAAGAATTCAAGCAGGACTGCCCTGCCACTTCATAGGATCGGGAGTGGGGAGCCCAGTTAGCCCAGGGGATCTGGGTTAATCCCAGGAGTAAGGGAACCAAAGCCATCAGTGCTGATCATACCAACCTGTCTGGGCCCATCCAAGGCCATCTGGTTTTCTGTGGAAAGCTCCCAGGTGTCTGTCATCCCACACCACATGCTCCCTGAGGAAAGTCTGGGACATCCTTGTGTTCTAACTACTCAAAAGTTTTGGCAAGTGGGTTGTAGGATGAAAAGCATTGTCCATCCTGCAAAGGGTGGTCTTCTGTGTCTCTCACAGCTCTGTTTCCTCCAAATGAGAAAACAGTGATGAATCCAGTAATAAGTCAAGGGTGAGTGAGATGGTGAAATGAAAATAGTATCTTTGCCTTGAGCCTTGTCTCATTTGTAGAAGCGTATTCATGCTAAAGGCTTTTTAGATGCCAGATGTACCCAAGACCCTGATGTATGTTTGTTTATAGTGACATAACAGTAAGACAGCAGTGAACTGAATCAGTGGGAAAATTTAAACATCTGAAAAAGAAGAAAAAATGACAGTGCAGTGATGTTGAGAATTGACATGCATGCAAACACAGATTTAGAGGTGGCGTTTTTACTTCCATCAGACCACTTTTTTGTTTTGCTTAGGGACTTCAACCCGGCAAACTTCCTAAGTACTTTCAGGCACCTGTGAATAATCAAAATAGTTAATAATATTATGTAACTGTGGTTCTTTTCATTAAGTCCTCATCCTAAAAACTGATCCTTCAACAAAATTTATGGTCCAGTGTATGGGTCCTGTGAAGACAAAGTCCACGTTCTGTCTTCTTGAGAACTGTAATTGCCTGGTGGACTGCAGCTGCTCATTTATCCCCCAGCTCTTTCAACTTTCCCAACCTCCCACACAGACCACCCTAATTCTCCCAGCCTCTTTCTGCTCTTTCTGCTCTTTCTGCTGGGTCCTTCCCCTAAGCATCCTTGAGATGTCATCCTGACATGATTTGCACAGCTCATACACATGCAGGAGATGAAAGAAGGTTCCTGTAGACAAAGATAAGGAAAATCAAGACTTCAAGCTACGCGTTTGGTTTTGCTATCTTCCTGTTTGGCTGGCTTTTGCATTGACTGACAAATACATCTGTAGAGCATCAATCTCTAACATTTAATTATATATTTTAGATATGCTGACAGATATAGAGAGAGATATAAAATAGAGATAACAATCTCTGACATTCCAGTCTCAGAGCCCTTTCTCAGAGCCCAATCAGCACAACCCTCTTTGTAGAAGTCATCCAGCAAAATTATATTACTTTAAATCCCTGTGTACATACACAATTCTTCAGGGTGTGAGGACTGAGTGTCAGCTGCCAGATTCTGAGGGTTCATCCCATTTTGTATCAGTTGAGGGATTAGCATAGAGTATTGCCTTCCTGGTGAAACTGAGGGTATTGCCTGCCCAGCTGACAGACCCAGCAGACCAGAGTCTGCAGTCCTGAAAGATGAGCTTTTGAACGCTATGGCAGAGCAAGAGCTGGATTGTCGAGAACTGGACCACACTGAGTGTCACCAAATACACACATGATCACATCCTGCCCTGTCTCCAATGAGGTCATGAGAAGAAGGTATAGAAACCCCCCAGGCCAGATGGAGAAAAATCAGTCCTGGAAGTCCTCTAATCTTAACAGAGGCTGGTCAGGTCTGAGTTGTGAGCAGTCACAGCCCTTCTGTAAAGGATATTTTATTAGAATATTTCACATTCTTGCTAGTGTTTAAGGATCTACCTCTTTTCTGAATCATGGTAAGTGTAAAATATTTGTATTGGAAAACTATCCCTCTCCTAAAAGTAAGCTTCCAGTATGCATGACTGCAGTAAGAGACCCAAGAATGGGTCTTAACAGGATCTCCTGGGATCTGACAACCCATTGAGCTCTGAGCTGCCTGATGGGCAGTTTTTCATTTTGCTTCACTTCATTTCACTTCACTTCACTTCACTTCACTTCACTTCACTTCACTTCACTTCACTTCCCTTCACTTCACTTCACTGTACACAATTAATGTTAACCTAATTCACCACTAGTTAGCAGAAATTAATTAACTTTAGCAAAATATGTTGTGAGACCTCAAGGTTTTTTCATTCAGTTCAGTATGAATTTGCTCATGTATTGATCTGGAGACTGTCAGGGATTAATCTGTTTTATAATTTAACCAAACTACTAGACTATGTTCAATAGTGAAAAAAATATAGTTATCTATTTTCTTCTCTCCTTTTACAGGGGATGACAAAATAAGTAAGCTAAAAAAGTCCACCCTTGAGATGTTTTCCTAGCTGTTGCTTGTGCAGAGGAAAGGAGATCAGAGAAAGGGAGGAGAAGCAAGATAAGGGAGGGGGAGACTGTGGAGAGGAAGTACATTTAGCTCTAATTTGTAGGACTTACAGAATGACTTTATGTCAAAATTTCAAATGTAAGGCCAAATTTGTTTCTGGTGCCGCTTCATCAGCCTCTGTGAAGTGCTGCCAGAAAGGGCTTTAGCGTAGTGTTATATAGCAGGGAAGTGGGAAGCTTGTTCTTCCACAGAGAAACATGTGAAAGTAAAGGCTTACCCAGGAGCCATAAATCCAGTTTTCATAATGGATCAAAGATAGAATGCCACATGGGCAGCCCTGCACTGCCTATGTGTGTACACCCGTGGCTGTTCCCCTGCAGCCCGAGCACCACTGGCTTGGCAAAGTGCACAGATATGACGGAGCCCTCATCGTGGCTGGGACAGACGGGGCTCTGCTCCCCGCTGGCAGTGCCCCACAGCACGCAGAGGAGCTGCTTCTCCCACAAGCCTTTCCCTCCCACGGCCCAGCAGCGGCCGCATCCTCTGGCTCTCCAGCCAGCTTGCTGAAAGGTCAGCACACATCCCAGCAAGGACGTTCTCTCCATCTGTGCCTCTCCAGGTGTGAGTGGGATACATTGACAACTGACAGCTGAGAAACATATTCAACAATAACCTTTGCTGCAAAGAGGCACTCAGTCTGACATTGTGCTCTATGTGTTCTTTTAAGAGCCTTGAATTTAAAGCTGTGTATTAAGAAGCAGTGACAAACCATAGAACTTGACAAGTGACAGACATGCTGGAAAAAATGGCACCACGTTTTGTTAAAGTGTTGCAAAATTCAAAAATCCTTGGCCAGTACTACTGACAAAAAAACACAAAAAACAAAAAAAAAAAAACAACAACAACAACAAAAAAAACCCACACACACACAAAAAAAAACACCAAACAAAAAAACCAAAAAAAAACCCAAAACCAACCAACCAAAAAAACCCAACAACAACAAAAAACAAACAAACAAACAAACAAACAAAAAAACCCCCCAAAAAAAACCCCAAACCCAACCAACCAAAACAAACAAGCAACCAAAAAAAAAAAAACCACCAAAAAACCCCATATTCCTAAAGGAATACAGAGTTAATTAGAGAAAGATTTCTGTTTTACAGGATTTGGAATGAATAAAAACCGCTCAATAACCTGTACAAAGACACAGCTGTTTAGGACTTGCTTGACTTTCAAGAGCGAAGGCATCCCCTCCCTGCTGGATTTTGTAGGACTTTACTGAAAGGTTGCTGAGATAATAGTAGCAGTGAATTACTGTAAAGTCAAAATTGTGTTGTTCACATGCCTGCCTCAGGCCCTGTGGTTTGCTCCACTTGTTCTTGCTTCTGAATAAAGACTGCTGCTTGCAAAAAGTGCTATTATTAACCACATTTCTCCCTGGTGCGATGACTTCTGCAATAAGAAGTGACCCCTTGGCATATGACCTGAACAAATGAACATAAGATTTATCTATAAACTTCCAGAGTCTTTTTTTTATGACGTTTTCATTAAACTAGATAACAACAAAAGAAACCATCACCAGTGGAATAAGCAAACTCTTCATCTAGTGCCAACAGAATTATTGCCAGGTCTTTTTACTGAAAAAAAGAATGAGATTCTTTGTTGAAATACAAACAAGGTTGTTTCTTAGATGTAGGCTGGCAAGTGGCAAATTAAAGAGTTCAAACCAAACCCCGTTTGTGTAATAACAAACCTCAGAAGGATTCTGCTTCTTCTTTTGCCTCCCATTTCAGCTTTTTTATAATTGTCTCTTAAATTTAATATGACTATGGCTTTTCCAAATAATGTAGAATAAACAGAGCAGTACAAGTTGGTTTGGCTTTTTGGTTTTTTTTGCACTGCCAGAACAATCATATACCCTTTGTATTATAAAATGCCATCTTCATGTTTTAGGGCTATACTCTGACCGTCAGGAAGGGGTTTATTTACTGAAAATTGTAAGAGTTCAGTTTCTGAGCTAATGTGGGGAATATCCAGTTAGATACTGACAAGGTCCAGTACAGATTCAGCTGCCAGAATTCAAAAAAGCAACATTGTTTGAGAATAAACATGGTGTATCTGTAATACTTCCACATATCTCTATATCCCTCTTTTTTTGTGTTGCACAATGATTAAAATATGTAAGAGAACTTAATGCATAAAAGTATAACGAAGCTAGCACATGAAGCTTATTGTTTTGCCTTCCATAACTGTGAATGGCAGATGTGGTCCTGGATGTAGGATTTAAGATCAGGATTTGAAATACTTTCAGAGAGACATTGACTTTGAAAAACTAGGAAAGATGGATTCATCTCACAGGTAGTGAAAATGCTGCGGGAATAGTGATGCGAGTCGTGATCCTGCCTCAAAACCGTAACGTCTACAGGCTTGTAAGTGAGATTGGATCTTCAATGACATTGCTTTCAGATCCTTCTCCCCTCTGGATTATTACAGGAGTGTGAAGACCCTTGGTACTAGAGGACAAAGGTAAAGGCATGCAAAACCAGATGAAAAATCTAACCAGATGAATGTTGCAAAAAAATTAGTGGATACTATTAAATATTAGTAGCTGTTTTCCTGTGCAATGCAGCTTTGCAGTCCAGCAAACAGGGTCATTTGAAAACCAGCAAATTTATTCTGGCACATGCTGTTTCTTGCTAGGTTAAACAGCACTCTTTAGATGAGGGGAGCATTGGAAGGTTATTTTACCTTTACACATGTAGAAAAAGAGAACACAATTAAAGATGCCACCATATCTACTTTGGAGCCAGGATGTTTCCCTTCAACTGTTACTCAATGAGTGGCATTATTCAATATGTGTAATCCTTCAGAGATTAAGAATCATTAGCTAATAAGATATGCCTTAGTGCATCTGTAACATCTGCAGTTTCCTGGTCACAGAAATGCATTTGTCACAGCGAGCACAGGGAGGAAACAGGCAACCATTCCCCAGCTGAAAACCTTATGAAAGCAGGGATCTCTCAAAGGAGGCTGGACGGGGAGGGAGATCGCTCTGCACGCTGCTTGCCCCCTTGCACAGAAAAAGCAGAGCTTATTTAAAAAAAAAAACCCTCAGAAACCTGGGACTTTAAAAGACAAAACCAGAAAAACCCAAATCCAACAAAACCAAATACTTGTGGTTCTGCAAAGGAGCAGGCTCAAAGGAAAAAAAGCCTCGAAAGCAGAGGAGTCTGCTAGGCTCTTTTCTGCTCTCAGCATCCGTGTAAGTAACTCTCTCCACAATTATCAGCTGAGTCCATTTCACCACAACGGATTTAATTGTGCATTGACGCTGAGAGGGAGGGAGGGAGATGACAGGCAGCCTCGAGGAAGAGATTTATCCCGGCCTGTCAGGCAGTTTGATAAGGGATGTGGACTCTGCGATGCCTCACAATGGCTTTTTTATTTGTTTGCTTAATACTGGGCTGTTTCAGAAACGCACACAGCTGAGCTGACAGGAGATGCAAACAGAGCACGCTCCTTTGGGAATTACGGGGGTGGTGGTACACAGGAAAATAGCCTCAGTCTTCTTCACAGGAAAGTCAGCTGATAAACTGATCTTAAGACAACGTATCTTCCTTCCTGTAAAATGCAGTAACAGGCAGATCTTGTGACCTCGATGACCTTCTGCCGAGTTGACTCCTAACCAGGGAGGGAACGGGGGAAGCTTTCCTTGGCAGACGCAGGGCCCAGCTCCTATGTGAATCATGTGGCTGTGCTTAAAGCGAGAGCCAACAATACCAGCATAGTGGGCCACATATCTTTCAAAGCAAGCGAGTTCACAAAGCAGTCCCCTGCTCGCGGAGATAAGCCGCAGCAGCCCTTTCATTAAACATCCGCTGTGTACTTCCCGTCGGAGCCGCGGGTTGGCCCAGGGGACGGCCGGCTGACGAGAGCCAGCAGACACTCTCATGGCTTCTCGTTTGGCTGTTTAGGACAGATTTTCCCCGCAGCACTCGGCAGACGGCAAAGAGAAACACACCATTTATGTCACCCTATTAAATACACACAGCTTTTGCAGCCCTGCATCATGCTGCAGCCTTTCTCATCCCTCTCTTGGCTCTGCGCAACAGAGTAAACATCATAAAGAACATAAAAAAGGAGTTTTCCTGAATTTTCCCTGACCTTCCCTGGCAACAGAAAGCTTTAACGGGGTGAGGTTTTTTTCCCCTCGAGAAAACATGCCTCCCGCCCTCCTTCCTCCTCAAATAAATTTGGCAAAAACCCAGAGTCTTGTGCTTGAGGGTCATGCTCAGGGGTCCTTCCAGGAAACTCCATTCAGAGGAGTTAATGCAGCAGCTCACTTGCCTGTTTTGAATCACAGTGTGTCTGTTCTCACTTTTCCTCCCCTCGAATTATGTTTTCTCTGCAGCACCCAGGCTGTTACAGCTCACTCCTGCTGTACAGGCTGACAGCAGTAAGCGTCAGGCCAGGCTTTCCCCTGCCTTGCACCACAGATGGCCCTTTCCATATTTGCTGCGTAGTGTAAAACACTGCCATCTCAGATTTATTGGTACTGTATACCCAACCTATTGCTTCTAAAAGCTGCATACTCTTCTCTAAACGATCCAAGAGTGCTTCCACTTAGTCCTTTCAGCATTTACAGCTGTTAAAGTTTGTGCTTGGTAGAGAATCAAGAGCCTAGGGCAGGACCTAATTTTATGAGGTGCTCTATGTGAGTCCTGATTCAGGACCTTACAAGCCAAAAAGAACTAGAGGAGACAAGCAAGTCAGGATTGGGTACAGGCAGGATGCATGAGCTCTAAATAGTGTGCATACATGTCTTAAGTCAGTATAATGTCTTAAGTTGGTATACAACTGTCATTGTTATGATGAGGAAAGTGATGTTTAAATTAAAGTGGCTGAGTTATTTGCCAAGGAAGGCACTGTGTCAGAGGTGCCATTGTGGCTGTGCAGTGATTGAAAACAGGATTAGAATTTTTCAAAGCAGGTCTGTGACGTCTGTAGTTGGATTGTTGTCCCAATATATGATAAGCAACAATATTTAAACACCTGTAAGACTGTCTGTGGCTTCACAGGGAGCTGAGAGCTACTGCCGCCAGAAATGGTACTGGGTCCCACTTCCAGGGTCCCACTTCCCGGAGGTGCATTTGGTAGCAGAGGTTTGTAGACCTCAGGCTGAGTTGTGGTTTTTAAGCAGATTTGTATTAAACAGGAAGGCCAGTATTTTTGATCATAGCTAACAAAACCTCTTTCTCAGATGTCCTGTTTGAGGGTGATCTGCTTGAGAGGGACATGGGCACACGAGCTGCTTGCTGACAAGATGATTTCCACTCCCTTCCTTTTCTGGTTCCCTGGGCTGAGACTTGGCACATCGGCACTTGGAGCATGGTCCAGGTCAGGCACAGTAAGAGGCAAAGTTCAAGGCATAATTCTCATCTCCTCCTGCTTTTTCACCTGAGGTACTAGATGCAATCTGCATTTTGTGGCCAGCCAGCAGTCGCTGGCCCACCTGCAAGTGCTGTTCACCACTAGATCTAGAATATATATTTGAATGGAGAAATAAACATGTTGCAAATTCAGCAAACACTGCTGGCTGTTGAGCAGCATGCCCTGCAGCAGGGGAAGTTGAGGTTCAAAATTCTGTCTCCTGAAACAGAAAGAAAAATCTAATGCCAGATGTCTGCTCATAAAGGAAGTTTTGCCACTTTCCTCTCTTTCTTTTTGTCCATCTGGAAGGATGAAAATCTCGCATGTGGCATTTCTCAGGAGGAGGAAGGCACCCCCTCCCCCTTCTGCAGTGCAGTTTAACTCATGCAAACACAGAACTGGCATGTCCGACCCCAGGAAATGTCTGTGCAACCAAAGGGTTATTTTGGCAGAACTCAATGTGGATTTTTTACATGCAGTCTGAAAGTCACCTGATCTATCCGATGTAGGTCAAATGCATGGCAGAAAATGTGCTAACAACCAATCTGTAAACTGGCTGCAGGGCTCTGCCTGATCCTGTACTCTGGTGTCTTGGGTTTGCTAGAACATAATCTAAATTAATGCATTACTGATACAAAGAAACATGTTGCAAAAAAATCACCCAAAATTTGCTCTAAAATTCAGTTCATCTGGTGCAAATGCACTCAGCTCTAAAATAATCCACATTTTCTAACCTTTGAACACAGTGAATTTCTTCTAGCGTTACAGTTCTATATAGGGTGGAGAGTAGGCAAATGATAACTCATAAAAGTTTTGCTGAATGCATGTCAATTTGAGACAATACTATTATCCATAAGGTAAAGATGCACAACAAGTACTAGAAAGGGCTTTTTATTAGTACCAAAAAAAGAAGAAGAGATGGAGAAGAAGGAAGTCTTCTCCCTACCATCTTAATACAGCACAGTTGGGAAGGTCAAAGCCTGAATCTAACCTCCATAAAATTTCTCTGGGAAAGAAACACAAGATAGTTCCATCTTCCTGCTTGTTTGCTCAGCAGAAATAAAATTACTAGCATGGCCCAAGAACACATGTTTTGAGAGAATAGCGTAAACATGTTGGTGGGTAATATTTGTATAGATTTGTCACTTATTAGAGCAGTGTGCCCCTGTATGGGTGGAAGATAACTCTAGCCTCACTCAGTGGCTCCCACTTACTCACCTGGGCCAGGTCCATGGGAATGTTTTATGAAATAATGCATGAAATAGGGAATGTTTTTTCACTGTACACAGATTTTGTGAGCTGTTTGTTAGCTGGCCAAGGGTGGCCTTTAGGATGAAATGTCAGTCAATGAAATGCTACACAATACTGCAGTGTGGAGTAGCCACACACTCTGCCCAGGGCTGAGCTGGGCTCTGCCACAGACTGTGTGGCGTAGGAGAACACATGTCACTCCCGCGCATCTGATAGCCTCAGCTGTAAGGAAAGATAGCACTTCCTCTTCCTGAGTCTTTATTCAGAGTGCATTTTCTCTGTGAGAGGGACTGTGCAGCTGCTTGCTGCACATCCTCTGGGGCCCAGCTCACAGTGTCTGCCTCAGCTGCACGGCCTTGAGATGCTGCTGTAATACCAACATGTTTGGTGAGAACAGCAGCTCTCCCACCTCAGAAATGGGCTGTGCAGGTATAAGTTCTTCCTTCAGATCTCCTCTGAAAGGGAATGAATTGGAGCAATTATATCAATTCTTCCTGCTTCATGTACCCTCTCTCTCTGCTGTGGATCATTAGACACTCCAGACATCTTATACAGCCCCTGTATCGCAATGCTCATGAGGTTTCTCATCAAGCTAACAAGCAAATTACCCATGACAGTCCTGGCCAAACTCCTGATAAAGGTTCTGAAACACAATGACACCCTCACTCTTTCTTTCTCTCTTGTAAAATCAATCAGACTTACACTTTAAATGGGCAAGTGGCCCAAAGGAGAAATTTTCCCAGACTGTCAGGGTTCTGGGAAGGGGAGCTGAGGAGGTTCTTTTTGCTTGTTGTTTATTGTTGAAAGAAAGTGGGTTACACTGGAATTATAAATCTTCAAATGGAGAGAAATATTTGTAAATAGTCCATAAATGACTGGCAGTCTATTTACCCTCCTGGCTGTATTTCACATCCTACATTTTCTTAAGTCAGACCTTTCTGATTTTACTAAGGTGAAAAGTCATTGTTAGAATGTGTTAGACTCAGTTAGAGGAGTGTATGAAATGACTGATATAATTAAGCATCCTGCTTTGCGGGGCCCAGGAAATTAAAAAAAGCTCTCACAGTTTGCAGAAACCCATGGCTAACTGGGCCACTGATTAAAAGGTGGCTAGTAACCCTATAAAGACAGTTACAATAAATGGTTACCTCTCCAATTTGCAGGGTATCATTTGGCATGCCATATAAATTGTACATTGTGCCTCCCTCCAAATCCCAATTCTAAAAGGTTCCCCCAGTTTTACAGTATTGCATTGAGCTTCCTCAGCAAGGATTCACCTACTTCAAGAGCTTTACAAAACTGGTAACATTTTGCAGGTAAATTATCATTGTTTGTTCTGCTGTTCAGTGTTTTTTCCAGTGTTTGCTCATTCATCTGTCAATTTGCAGAAAGTTTACTAGAGCTTTCCCACTCAGTGGTGCAAATTAAATGAGGTTTGTCTATAGAGGTTAATTGATTTTTAGTCAGAACTGCCAATACAAGACATTTGAGGATATTGAGCCAGGCCCCCATTTTGTGTGACGAAATGTAACAAGCTCCCTGCGCCCATCCCCATCCCCCTCCCCACTCCCACCTTACCCTCCTGCTTCTTTTTATGTGCCTTCTGGATTCTGAAACTTCTGGGGTCACGTTTTCAAGCATCTCTTCACAACAATATGATGCTCTTGCAGAAAAGACAAATGTTGCTCTGAGATGTATTAGCAGGGGTGCTGGGTATAAGACAAGAGAGGTAATTATTCTGCTCTACTTGGCACTGGTGCAACCTCAGCTGAAGTATTGCATCCAGGTTTGGGCGCTGCATTTTGTGATAACTGCAACAAGATGATAAGGGGTTTAGAAAACATGAAACTCTGAGAAAGGTTAAGAGAACTGGGATAGTTTAGTCTGGGAAGTAGAGACAGGAGGAAGATGTTAACACTTGGCAAACACATAGAATTTATTTTAAAGAAGGCAGAAATCAGTTTTACCCTTTTCCACAAAGGGTGGATATGAAGCCATAGAATTATAGAATTGTTTAAGTTGTAGAAGACCTCTAAGATCATTAATTCCAACCATTAACCCAGCACTTCCAAGTCCACCACTAAAGCATGTGCCAGATCTACATGTCTTTTAAATGCCTCCAGGGATTGTGACTCCACCACACTACTGGGCAGCCTGGTCCAATGTTCAGCAACCCTTTTGATGAAGGGATCTTTCTGAATAAATGTCTTGGGGTGACTTTATAATGTGTATCCCCTATCGCTACCCTATGCCCACCAATCTTTTCTGTGTCTTTAAACTGAGCCTGAGAAGGACAGAAAACAAACTTTGCAAAGCAGTTGTTTCAAGGACACGGAGATACACTCCTCTGTTTCTGCGGTACCCTTGGGTTTTTTTCGTTCTTTTTNGAGAGAGACCGCACCTACAGAGGACCTCTGAAATCTTCTCAGGTTTTCTCTCCACAAAGAGAGAGATCTCATTATTTAGCATTATTATTCCCCACCTGTGTGTTTGTTAAATAAATAGCCTGTTATCTCTTTCACTTTCCTTTGAGGAAGTTTTTTCCCGAACCTGGGGGGGGAGGGGTGGTTGTGACCTGACTTCTATCAGAGGGTATTCTCCTCCAAATTTGTCCAAACTAGGACAATATCCAATCTAAACATCTCCTGGTGCAGCTTGAGGCCATTTCCTCTCGTCCTGTCAGTGGTTGCCTGGAAGAAGAGGCCAACCCCCACCTGGCTACAGCCTCCTCTCAGGCAGTTGTAGGGAGTGATAAGGTCACCCCTGAGCCTCCTTTTCTGCAGGCCAAACACCCCCAGTTCCCTCAGCTGCTCCTCACAGGACTTGTGCTCCAGACCCTTCCCCAGCTCCGCCGCCCTTCTCTGGACTCCCTCCAGCACCTCAATGTCTTTCTTGCAGTGAGGGGCCCAGAACTGGACACAGCACTCGAGGTGTGGCCTCACCAGTGCCCAGTACAGGGGGACAGTCCCTGTCCTGGTCCTGCTGGCCACACCATTGCTGATCCAGGCCAGGATGCCATTGGCCCTCTTGGCCACCTGGGCACACGCTGGCTCATCTTCAGCTGCTGTTAAGCAGCATCCTCCCTTGCTTGCTCACACCAGCTGTGTGAGGAAGTTGTCTTCCACACGCTCCAGAAACTTCCTAGGCTGTTTCCTCTCCACTCTATTGAATTTCCAGCAGGCATGCGCTAAGCTGAAGCCCCCCGAAAGAACAAGGCCCAGGGATTTTGAGACTTCTTGCAGCTGTTTGTAGAGTATTTCATTTGCCTCTTCAAGTATTTGCCTAATTCACCACTTAAATTTAGAGTAAATCTTAGGAAAAATAGTCTGATTGTAAATGCAGTGTAACACTGGAACCAGCTTCTCAGAAACATGGAGTTCTCCTGCACAGGAATTTTTTAGGAACCCATCAGGCAAACATCTGGGACACATCATGCAGTCGGTGGTGTAATCCTGCTCCCCTGACCTGTGGGAATAACCTGCTTTCTTCCAGTTCCCCATTTCTAGAGTGTGGTGGTTCTAAGAGTGTAGGCAAGAAAAAAACTTGTAGAAAGAAAAGAAAGAAAGAAAGTGGGACTACAACACAGCTGTTTACCTCCAGGCCTTGGCTTTGACTGTGAAACCTTCAGTTTGTGAGAATCATGGAAGAACCCCCCAAGTCCAAAATGCTCTGAATGTCTGGTTGTGGCCCTTAGCGTGGACCTTGAACATAGCAAAGGCTACTGAATATCCCTTCTTGGATTTCTCACTGAGCCCCATCATTCGTGAATGATTAAACCCATATATTAGAAATATGTCCAGACTATCTCTAAAACACCTTTGTTTCTTTTTCTAGGGGGAAAAAAAAAATCCACTTCATTTTTTTCTGTGCTTTTCAAAAGGCTAATTGTCTTAATGGTCAGAAATCTGCTTTTTATTCCTATATATCCAGCTTTATCTGACCTCTACTCAACCTCATTAAGGTTGCTTCTGCCAGCAGATGTTACTCGTATTTAGAGACTTAAAAAGGTCAGGTTACCACATGGCCTGCTGATCAATAAGCTGAATAAAACTTGTGCAACTCTTCTGTCATGGTAAGACTGTTTCTCTATTTCCCTGAAGACTCTCAGAGTTCATATGTGACCACCAAAGTTCAGCACACATATATGCATAAGGCCATGACCACAAAAATGGAGCAAGGAAAATAGGCTGGTGTGTGACGTTATCATACAGGCACTTACACCTGTATGTGCCATGACCACAAACTGGAATGTAAAAGCAAAATACCCAATATGAGTAGCTTGCTGGTACAATCATACCAACCACATAAATGGTCTCTTGCTGGTTTTCTCTCTGTGTTACACGTACACACATATGCTTTCATTTTGGTTACAGACACCAGGTTGAAGTGGTGTTTCTCCCTAATCAGACCACACTGAAGAAAAATACGAACATTTCTTCATATCCATAATTAAGTGGTCCAATTTACAGACTTGCTGTCTGTTTTCTCCTGCAAATAAAGCAAGAACGGGTATTTGGGATTGCTGAAAATCAAACTACTCAATTAAGTTTATCAGCATTGGTTTGAGAGGTGAACTTTAAAGACACTGAAACTCTGCTACAGATATCCTTTCAGGACAATGTAACAGTCCTAACCAGTCTGTTCCATTCAGAAGCTGTATTTCTCTTGTACATTCAGATACCCAAACTAAAAGCTTTCTTTCCTGTCCTTGTCAACAAATCTTAACCCAGAAGAGCCTCTTTAATAAGGATCACAAGGCACTTTAATGTCTTTGCTGATTAAGACCCTGGACAGAAGGTGAGGTGACTAACTAGGGCTCTTGCTGGGAGTAATTTGTCCACTGTCTAGGAAATTAAATGAGACCACCACAGCATTTTAGGAAGTCTGATAAGATGCTATTAGACAATCATGCCTTTCAGTATCTAGGAACAGCCTTTGCAAGATTTGAACTAATTATCTAGAGTTGGAGTTGGGCAGATACTTTATTTGAAATAGGTTTTGTCAAAGTGGGCTTTTTTGACCTGGTCCCTGGTTTCTCATCTGAATTAACTGGTTCTAACTGAATGGCAGATAATCTAAAAGCATGTTAAATGAGAGGAAAAATTTTGTTGGATGTATTATTAATGCAATACGTTTCTTCTCTTTGCTGGATAAACACAACTTTTAGAATCAATTCCTGCTTCTATAAACACACTCACTTGTGTACTCAGATTTGGTTTTGCTCACATACTCTGTAGATGTGGCTTAGGCATCCTTTGCTCTGGGGAACATTTACTAGAGTTGATGTATTCATTAGAGTATTTGTATAAGGCAAACATGAATGAGATGGAATTGAAGGAAAGAGAATTCACTTCAGAAATGAAAGGAAGGTGTCCACCACAGGAGCCTTTCTATCTACAGCTACGTGTTATTGCCAAAACTTCTACAAAAGCCACTGAATCCTTCTGCTGAGCCTTCAGTCACTTCCACAAAACAAAGTTCTTAACTGTTGACTTCACCCCCAGTGCCAGGTCCAAGTATTGAGTATCAGTCATTAAGTACTAGTTACACAGAAAATTTGGGCATGCCTCAAACTGTCAAGTCTACTTGTGCAAACTCAATATTTATATTAATTGAGGTGAGAAGTGATTCACTGTCAGACAACTGCTGTTTCCTTTGTTTGGATCTGATTGGCAGCACTAGATTATGCTGTGCAGTAACTGTCAAGGCGAGATAGAACACGTATCAGCCCTTCATCTTTAAAATGTTTGATGAGAGCTTTCAGGCTGTAAATCTGTTTCATGCTGCTCTAGATGACTTTTTTTTTAAATTAAAATGAGGACTAAATTAATGTAAAAGCTTTTATTTTTTGAAAAAAATATTACCAATTAATTTCACAGTGCTAATAGGTATATGCCTGAGACCTACATTTCCCTGAACTTTCGCTGCTTTAATCCAGAAGCTGAGATTCCCTCAATCTCGCTGTAATATATTAAGTGCAACTGCAATGTCCAAATACCAAGGATCTTCAAGTGAAGTCAATAACACACTAGGGTCCTGATTAGCCACATGCACCATGTGTTGTAGACAGAAACAAGGCTAGTTAGGTATGAGTCACAAAGTAGCAAGTTCGGTAATTATTTACAGTGCGTTCATAGAAATTACTATAAAAGGATAGGGATGACATGAGGATAAACTGAGCCTGAAGCTTTTTTTCCATTTACATTCATTTGAGTCATCCTGGAATCAATAGAATTCTGTCCAAAGGACAAGGTGTGCTATGTCAGGTGGTAATTACGCCTCGGTGCTGTTCATATTATTTATACCTTTAAGTATGTATGCCAAGAAACTTCAAATCACAGTACACATGGTAATCTCTTCACTCACAATAAAACAGATCAGAAGAAGATCACTAACTCTGAAAGAGTTGCTGAACATCCATCGACTGCTTGCT
The DNA here is from genome assembly GCA_013397865.1 of Struthidea cinerea. Lineage (NCBI taxonomy): Eukaryota > Metazoa > Chordata > Aves > Passeriformes > Corcoracidae > Struthidea > Struthidea cinerea. Next base: position 280,307 of record VZTI01004935.1, on the reverse strand, counting down.
GTTTGGAGGATTATTAGTATGTTACATCCTTTATAGGTGAAAGTGAACTCTTAACTGTATGGGATAGGAAAGGCAGAGATGGGACTTCTAAAGACACAATAAGAAAAATATCAAGAAGTCAGTGTTTCATGGCTGTCAGGCCCTTTAATTCATTAGGCTTCTTTTAAAAATTTATTTTGCTTTTCTCCTGAGTGGCAGGGCTGATTCTACATCTAGACTGGGACCTTCACAAGAGACAGAAAGAAGAACAGAAAGAAGACAGACTTGCAATAAAAGATCACATTCAAGGAATATTATTTGTCAGAAAAAAGGCAAATTTAAGAGTGCCGCTAATGATCTAGGTATCTCACTCAACCACAGGATCAGTGTCTACCCACTCAGCAAACTTAGCTTGAATTTTACTCCAATCTTTCACGTTACAGATGGCAGCAGGCTGATGCTGGATGTTAGTCCATTTGAGCTAGTTAGTTCATTCTCTGTCTAAAACCAATCATTATGTTTCTCAGAGGTTTCTAGTATTTCTAGTTTCTGCTTTACATAATTTGGTTTTCTGCACCTGATAATATTTGAAAGTAAATAATTGAAATTTAGGTCAAAAGAACAAAGCTCTTAGGCTCATATAATGTGGCATTTATTAAGAGATAACTTGCTGGGAAAAAAACAAACACAAAAAGTAAGGGAAGCAAAGCATGATTTGTGTTTTCTCTCAAACGTGTCACTGGGAATATCACTAGGACCAATCAAAAAAGCCCAGCAAATTCCTGATCTCTTTAATAAATTTCCCCCTTACTCTGCAATCAAAAACATTTACAGAATTGATGGCTGCTGTGGAGGAATTGCCCCCAAGAAAACAGGTGGATCAGAAAATTGCACTATCCACTGCAAGGGTGTTCATGGGCATGTTAAGGGTGGGTGTGTTCATGGGCATGTTAAGGGTGGGGTTGGTCCGGCAGAGAGAAAATAAGAGCCCTGTTTGCTTTTGTTTCTAAGGGTACCTCCACTCATGTGTGTCATCACATACTTTTGCACAGGGGCTTTAAGAATTTGTGCCTTGAGGGTAAGGGATGAATATTATTGTTTTAAGTTGCAGTTATGAGATGGAGGGTACTCATAAGCATATAATGGTCAGTTCATGCCGTATTGCTGTTCTTTACCTGGTAGTACTCTTAAAATCAGGTGAGTACTCCCCAGGAGCTTTTTTGTTCTATTTTTGAGATGCTGTGTTAATATCAGATGCTGTGTTAATATTCTTGCTTTTTGAATTTTTTCTCTCTTTTTTTTTTTTAAGACAAGTGAGAAAGATAGATGCTAACTCCAGAAGACAGTTGCAATCTCACCTGAAAACAAATTGTCTGAGTGTTTGTGGTCTGATCATGTCGTCTTTGCAGCCACATGTTTTGCACAGAGAGATAGGCCTATTCAGCAGAGAATCAGAGGAGCTTGAGGCACCTACTATCTTGCAAAGCAAGCCAAAACCTGTGTGTTCTCAAAGCATACATCAGCTTCCATGTGTAACTGAGTGAATTGTCTTGTTTTGCTTACTTTGGAAGAATTAATAATTTTCGCATTTGTGAAATCTCAATTCTTATCAGAGTAACATATCCCATAATCTACTCTGATTGATCTTACTATTTCACTTAGCCATCCCAACTGCTTGGCTATTGTTGCCCAGCTTCACAGGGTTGCTGTAACAGAAAACACTAGGGTACTGTGAGCCAACTTACTCTCTTTTTTAACTTTCTTTTTATTTGAATAAAATTCCCAAAGACTTCTAGTCAATATGTGCTGAGAATAAAGGCTGAATAAATGCGGAACAAGGACTGTGGGTACCAACTTGGCCATTTACAACCATTTAAACATATTTCTTGCACTCGAAAAGACCACTTTCTTTTTATATAAGTGACATCCAATAGGCACTGGCCCACAGCACACAGCTTTCTGGCAGAAAGGCAAACCCTGCTCCCCTCACTGCAGCAGAGGGAGTGGAGGTGTGCAGGGTGGGACAGGCTGGGCATCAGGAGGAGAGCGGTGTGTGGCACAGCTCTCCTGCCCTCCCCAGGATGGGCTACTTCTGCAAAAATATCCTGTGCTGGGTGCCTTGTCTCCAAGCTACTACATAAAGAAATTGAAGTCCTAAATACATTAAATGCTCTAACTGCCCTTAGCACTGCGAGGTGACTTCTCTCTGCAGCCTCTCCACTGGGCTTGTCAGAGCCAGCTCTGTCTGTGCCAGGGCTGAACCTGGCCCAGCATTGCTGCACAAGCCTTATGTAAAGTCCCCTTTACATTTCCACAGAGCTGCAAGAATGGTTGCACATCACTCAGAGGTGTTTTATGTTGTTTCTGGGGAGTGAAATGCTTCTGACTTCCAGAGAAACATCTACCTGTGCAGCCCTCTGGATGAGCCAAACTAATGCCTTTTGATCCTGAGAAAGTTTTCAAAGACAAAGGGAATTGTTAAAGGCAGCGTGGTGCTCATGTAATTTTTTGTCTCTGCTAATGTCAACTTTGTATTCATTATAATCAGTCAGTGTGAAGGTCTCTGTTGATATATATCAGAGAGACAGCTTACTCCACGCCTCTGTCCCACTGGCTTCCAAATCACTTTCCTAGTAATCGCATTTGAAAGGGCGATCATTTTTGCCTTGGATTAGTCTAAAAGCCTTTCTGCCATTAACCCATTTTTGCTCCTGTGCCCGAGGCAGTCTGAGATGAAAAGGTAGTGGATGTTTCCTTTGGTTGGTTTGTTTTGTGCTTTTTGCAGCACCTTTCTCAGGAGGAGGGGGACATCTTAAACACAGGCATAGCCAGTCCCTCTGTCCCCATCTGGAAGCACACTCAAACCCTTGGCATCGTTCATTTCGTGCAGCCTAATGTGTTTCAGCCAAGCTGGATTGCATCAAATGTGCAAATGATTTTAAATTAAAATTAGCAAATTGTGGCAGAGTCTTCCCAAGTGTGTGGAGAGGGGTTTATATAACCAATTTCTAAAAAATAGAGAGAGCAAGAAACAGCTGGCAAGAAGGAAAAGATTAAACCCAAGGGCAAAAGGAAGTATTTGTAAGAGAGGAGAAAATAGTGGTTTAGTCATCATGTGTGAAGGGCTTTTAGGTGCAACCCAACAGCGACCCAACTCTCAGCATCAGAGAGGGATCAGTTTCAAACCATGCAGGTGTCACTCCAGGACTTCGCTAACACAGAGTGCCACTGACCTGCAAGAGCAAAGGCAATGAGGGAAAAACCAGCAATTTCTTCTTGAGAAGATTAGTGGGAAGAAATAAAGTCAACAACAAAAAGAAGTCACAGACACATGGGGAGAAGAGTTTTTTTGTTTGTTTTTTTATAGATTTCACTTTAGCTTTCTTCAATTTATATTACAACTTTGCCTTCCACAGACAAGTTCATCATAGTGGGCTGCTTCTTGTAACTCTCAGGGTTCAGGAAGATAAGGTGAAATGTGTATGTGAAATTCTCTGTCTTGTTCATTCACAGACTTAGAGATCTTGGATCAAATCAAAACAGCAAATGACTCAAAGTTTGGGCTGCTGGACTTGAGTTGCTCCCAGCAAAGGGAACATGGCTGAAACAGAAAATATTTCCTCCTCGAGGAGTTCCATGGAGAGACTAACTGCAGGGCACATACCAGGAGCAATGATTAGTGCAAGGGTTGCAATATACATTCCCAACACAGTCCAAACAGTAGTTTCTGGGTATCAGTGCAAGCCCTGAGTCACACTGCGACTGCTGTTTGAATAATGTGACCAACGAGCCTGAAAAACCATACCCACTTCTTCTGAAGTAGGGAGCTTTCTCTCTGGTTTTAAGAAGACAGGAACATGAATAGCTGCTAATAAGCTATTGTAAGGATAAGTATAAATGTGCAGATGTTTGAGTGACCTGCTAGGTCTTGTCTTGTAATCCTTACTAATTGGAAGGCACAATATGTTTTTTTGAGTGCATTTAGAGGATCACGTTCTGCAAACTGCAGGTATGGCAGTATGTATGGAAGCGGCCATGTTTGGACCAGACCAGGGACTAAATTCATCTGTGGTGACCTAACTGCAGGCTTTTTACCAGATCAGCATGTAGATGATCAACACTGCAGTGAGGTCTCATTATGAGAACAGAAAGGCTGCATGGGGTGTACAAGTATTCCTATGGGAAGCGTGCAACCTTTGTCAATCCTTGTTTTGTAGTTCAATGATGAAAGCAACATCTGCTATTAATGAAAGCCTTAGGTTGTGACATTAGTCACAACACAAAGTAGGAAGTCTTGCACTGATTTTAGAATATCATGCATTCCCATTAACTTTAAAGAAGTAGGATATCTTTTGTCACTTTTAAAAATGTTAAGTAATACTTTTGTGTGTGACTTCCCTTTAAAGGAAAATCAACTTGATATTGGAAGGAAATGCTAGTGATGTTACCATAATTATACTGATAATAATTTCTGATTTATATTTTCCTATGCATGGAAATCTAAATGAAATTTACTGTTTTCTCTGTATTTTTTTTCCAGTGGAGTGAAATCAATATAAACATTATATCTTCTTAGACTATTTTCTGCTGACAATACTCCCTGTAAACATTAACTCATTATTTATCTATCCCAAGGAATGGTATGCATTGAACGACAACCGCTTTGCAGTGGAATGTGACCTTGGCTAGTCTATAACAGCAAAAAAATGCCATCCCTCTGACGTTATATTGTTTTGATGGAAGGAAAAATTAGCTAACTTATTTGGAAAAGTTGCAAAGGAATCTTCAACCTCTTAGAACAAGTTCAGCTAACCTTTAGGCTCTCTCTTTGGGAATGACATTATCTTGTGCTGGCACAGAGTCTTTCACCCAAGAGCTTTTTACGAAGTGTTAAGGAAACATTAATTAAGGTTACAGCCTTTCAGGGGAGAGAAAAATGTTATTAACCTCACTTTAAATATCAGACTCTGGACCTAGTCTCTTTGCAAAACCTGGGACTGTGGGTGGACCCTGTGACCAGCAACAAGCTCTGCCCAATATGTTTAGATGTTGTGGGATGCATCAGGGAGGGCACAGGGGTCACGCTCAACTCCTCACTCAGCCCTTGTCCTGGAGCGGCACTGCTCTTGCTGCTCCTGGGCAGGGCTGCAAATGAGTAGAGTTTGTCACACAGACTGTGTCCGCAGAAAACAATTGGTGTCCTTGGCTATCCCAGAAAATGAGGGTTGTGTGGTAGTCCTGTCATTCTGTCCACAGTCTTCCTGCAACAGAGGATATCTCCTCCAGATGATGTCCCAAAGGCTCTCTGTGCTGCTTTGGCAGATGCTTGTGCTGGGGTGCTTGATGTGGTGCCACAGAACAGCTGCTGGGATGCCAATGTTTGCAGACTGCTGGCTGGTGGGGTAGAGTGTGCTGGAGCACCTACCTCTGCAGAGCATGGTGCATCTCCTGTCACATGTGGGTCCGAGAAAAACGTTGTAAAAGGCAAAACACAACGTGTAAATAACTCTTTTTAAAATTGTGTTTCTGGAACACCTCCCCTGCGTCATTCAGTTGGCCAGAAATAATCTTTGTCTTGCAGTCACAGTCTCAGTGACCTCAGCCTACACCCAATAACAGAACTTGTTCTAAGCTCAGCAGAGGCACCTCTCCATGGTACTAATGGTTTTCCATTGTTATGTTGGCTGTTGGTACCTAAGCTTTGGGTCTGGAGTCAGAGCAAGGACCTGGGTGTTAGCACCACAGCCATAGCTGAGCACCTCTCCCTATCTGAATGGACACTGCTAGACATCCAGTTTTGGAAACTGGACTGGAGCAATCAGGGGAGAATGCCCACTTAGGGTAACAGGTTTGGATTAAGAGGATATTTTTGAAAATAAATTTCCCAGTTCCCCCTCCTTGCCTCGTTTAGGTTGACAACCTACACAGCAACCTACAGAAAACTGGGTTCCCTTCAGTTAAAACCCAAACTGAAGGATGCATTCCAGCATTTCTCCTAATGCTGTCTGTTCCCTGGGATATTCAGTTACATCTCTCTAATTTGAGAATTTCAGTCTTTTATTGTATACTCTACAGGAAGTAAATAGATCAAGCATGTGTAATGTTTGGCATGTACACAAAAAAAAGATACCTCCCTCTTCTATTAAATTTTCTAGTAATAGAGATACCACACTCTTCCCTCACTATAGCTCTCACTTTTGCTCTTGGGGTTTCCTTGTATTTGGATGTTTCTGTCTGAAATCATGCCACCTCAGGTGAGGGCACTTACTGTTAGACAGTGGCTATTTTTTTTCTCATTATAAAGAGACATTTAGGTCTCCAAATTCACATGGTTAGGTTTTAATCTTTAAATCAGTCATGCAGCAAATTTGCATGGTTCACATTATGCTGGACTGCTTGTTGGAAAACAAAATTAAGACTTCCCAAAGAATCCCTTCCCTCATTCTTGTCCTGTTCTGTCATCCTCCTTCCAAAACAGTGCTCATCAACTTTATCCAGTTTTTCATATCAGAATGTCTTTACTGCAGATTTTCATCTTTTACTGGTTTATCTGTCAAGCATCGTGACTGCTGCAACACTGCTGAGCTTGATTCTAGGCTGTGAGTTTACAGAAGAGAAACTTTATTTGTAACAATTTCCAATTATTCCCTAAAAGGATGCTATTTTTGCAGGCTGCTCCTGCAAATGCAAAAGACTGAGATTCTATACATATTATAGGGTAGGACAGTTACTGGAGCCATAGAGTTGGTTTCAAGGCTAGAAAAATATTAGTATACCATCACCAGGATTTTGTCAAAGAGAAAAATTCAATAAAGCTTCATTTTTATATCTACCTGAAAATCTGTATCTACCCTGAAAATACATATAACCCAATTTAATGTTTTTAAAAAATCTTTAGTAATCTTTAGTTTCAAGTCAAGCTTAAAATGAAAAACAAATTTAAAAAAGGTCAAAATACCATTGTTAAAAATATCGTAACTTACTATCCATTCCAAAATTTTTAATGCTTGCATATTAGGATTGCTGAAGAAGAGATACACATTTATAACCCTATGCATAGAGAGGCATCTAGTGTAGTCAGTAGATGAAAAAAATCTTCAGAAATATCCCCTAATTCTGCTTTGCCTTGCAGCCTGGGTCATTGCTTGTGGAAAATTAATATGAAATGAGACTAAATGAAAGAGAAAGCGTGCCCAGCAGGCCAACCTGGATGTCGATAGCACAGTTATTCTCACACTGAAGCTACAATACCTGACGAGCAGACTGCCTACTGAGCATCTGATTCACATTGTCAGCCTCATATAAATCCCTGCACAGAGGCAGACAGACCATGAATCCCCCACCACAACTTGTGTCAATGAGTCACCTTGCTGACAGGCCTTTTTGAGAAGCCAAAGACCGAACAGACTTGGAGAGTGAACTCTCTCCAGTCATCAGGGTGGTCCCACAAAAGCTGGCAAGGCAGAAAGGTGTTCTGTGGAGAAGCCTGCTGCTCTCTGCATTAAACAAGGATACTGTGCTTGCCTCTTCTAGGCAAGAGCCTGTTACTTTTACACATCCATCCTTTAAATATTTTATGTTAAAAAAATGTTAAAATTTCTGCTCTACAGCCCACCTTCTGAGGATATGTCAGATAATTTGCAGAAATGAGGTTTCAGACTAAGCGTCACAATAAGGTGCTACAGAAACCCAGTCGTCAGACTGCAGTTTATCCAATCAGGAAATACAGCGAGGTCATGCAATCCGAACAGCTTGCTTTCAGTGCTCCCAGAGAGCTGCTTACAGAAATAGCTATGACTTCACAGCTATTTGCCACAAACTGCTTAGCCAGTAATTTAAATACCAATTGAATTACTGAAAATCACTACCAGTGCAGAAAGGTAATATTTGCAGGATTAATAATTTCCTACAAATTATTTGACCTATGCTAATCTCTGTTATTGAACCACTGCAGTTATCTTTTCCCTCCAGGCTAGTTGCTCTCTAATTGCAAACTGACCTTGAGGTATAGCATCAGCTAGGCAAGACCTAACCCAGGGTGGAGCATCACCAGCAAAAGAGAGCTGTGGTTATTGCTCAGCAGTCGTGTCTTAGCCCTGCTTTCCTGACTGTCAGCGCACTATAGCACCTCTGCATTGAAAACTGCAACTGCTCTTTATTAATTGAGTTTTTATTCCGGCTGCACATGAGGAAGCAACAGAAATTATGTAGCAGAGGTGCTTTTTCCTTAGCAGGTGGAAGTTCGTTGTGAATCTCTCTTGGCTCAACTGCTATGCAGCCAAATTTCTCCCTCAGCTTCAGGCTCTCTGAGATGTGACTTTTATTTAAGTCAAAGTAGCAAGATCAAGTATCTAATTCAGGGCTCAGAGAAAGCAAGCTGAATCTTACTCAGATGTGGCCAAAAAGTGTTACCTCAGTGTAATCAGAGAAAACCTTTTATTGTCCTTGAGCACACTGATCTGGTGGCATTAGCTGCTCCCCTTGGGAAAGGGTTGTTCAGTAGGCGCTGTGACAATCTGCCCTTTAACCTGAGTGCCTGCAGGTCATTGAAGACATTTGGACAGTTCCTGTGCAGGAGGATGAGAGACTTCATGCTGCCTGGCACTGAAACTTGAGGGCAGGCTTTGTGGGTGACAGCCTGATAAGGAGAAGCTCTGGTCCCCATTTCCGGCAGTTTTATCCAGGACCATACTCCTCAGGCACTGGAAAGGACTCTCTCTTGTGACGCTCATCTGGAGCAGGGGCTCTCCAGGAGGGGGACTTGTGCCTGACAGGTGCTGGGGGAGGCCATGAGGGACTGGGAGCCAGAACATCAGCACGGGACTCCCCTCTGCTCCTGGGGGATCTCCCACACTACGTGCAGATCTGCAGGAGAGGGGAGCCAAAGGCTCTGTTTTGCTTTGCAAAGGGGGTGCATATTTGGCACAATCCAGGGAACAACTGACTTCAGTTGTCCTTTTCTGGGTTTTCCTGCACAAGGGAGTGAGCTAGACCACTTCCTTGTTTATACAAGGCTCCTATTTCGCCCTTATTCTGTACAAACAGAGCGTTATGATAGAGACTAGAAGGTGTCGTGGAAACTTGTGTTTGAAAGACGGATTCTGGAAACTTGAATAAAAACAGGATTACATTTCCAATTACTGGGGCCAAATCCTTCTCTCAGTTACTCCCATAAAGCCAGAGTAACTAGCCAGTGTAATCAGTTATTTCAGATAACTAATGCGACAGGAAAAGTAATGTCTGATGACACTCAGACTCACAGCATTTCCCTAGTAGCTTCCAGTTGTATTTAAATGACTTTTCTAGTAGTCCAACAGGATGGATGTTGTTCAGGGAGTGATAAGCCTGTAACTATTTTCTTTGTTAAAAAGAAATGCCAGAGGCAGTATTGTCCTCTGGCAACGTGACATTGACAGGTGTTAGGGTTCAAAGATCAGAAAACAATAGCATTAACTTTGGAATGGACATGGGTTTCTGACCTGGTATGGTGACTGGAAAACTCACTCCTCAAAGCCCTGGGAAATTAAACACCCCCCACTCTTCTGACTCTTTCATACTGTATTAGCTTTCCTTCACAGGGTTCACTTATCCTTGCTTATTTTGAAACACAACTGGAGATTTTGTTCTTGATATTGCATCATATGACTTCTTTTATCGGGGTTACTGTGGAATAGGACTGTCCAGATCCAGGTTGCACTGGCAAGCTAAGAAGTTTGTGTATACACATGTGTGTATATATGTGTGCGTTTGGGTAGCAGTCATTCTGTTTTAAGATAATACATGTGATTTTTTTTCTCCTTAATCCTGCTCTTGTTGCATATTTATGACCATCTGTCTGTACTTAATGCAGTGAAGCTGTTTAGTGATATCAAGATTATGACAACTCAGCTCAACAGGTAAGTGCTGTGTATATCAGTAGAAGAAGGCAATCCCCACCATGTGGGAACTGCATTGTCTGGCCATCACTGTTTCACGCATTTACTTGTCCTGTAGCTCTCTGAGTTTTGCAAAAGGAGCACTCATTATATGCTATTTGTATATTCCAGTCTGACATCTTCAGGTGTCTCATGTAATTCTGCTTTAAGTACAACCCATATTTATCCCCAAATTGTGCCTTTGTATTTAAAGACTGTGATTTGGTCACCAGCATTTCTCTGTTTGCAGCTGGAGTTTTCTCTTTTACCTCGCAAGTTCATCAAACTCATCTCTTGAAGGGATAGAGGAGTCTGAGATTTGAGCGCATTCACTTGTGTGTGTGGGTGAGCAGGCAAAGTTCCCACTGGCTGTAAGAGAGTACTCACATGCTGTACATAGTCCAAGCATGCCTCCTTCCTGGCCTTTATTTGCAATTCAAACAGAAACAATAATAAAGCAAACTTCAGCCAAAGTTCTTTCTCCAAATTTGGCTAAGGTTTCTTTCCATGAATCCCCTCTGTCCCAGCTCCATGTTTATCCCTTTCAAAGAAAGAAACCCTTCTCCCATCCTAGCTGGAGCCAACACTACCCACCTGCCAGCACGAGGCAGCTCTGTATTTTTGTGCAGGACGTTAGTACCTGAGCAGAGCATGACTAAGCAGAGCTGCTCTCCCTGTGCAGGAAAGGGCCACCCAGTTGCAGAAGTTGTATTCAATACCTGTGTCTGCTTCTAAAGGACAATAGACAAAATCAGATAAAGCAGCAAGAGAACTGAGAATACCTCTGTGAGCAAGAGTTATGAAGAGGTAATAAAATTAATGCAGTTTATGGAAGAGAACTTTACCAAGTGTGTGGATGAGTTTGTAAGGCGCTGTAGAGAGAGAGGGTACCAGATACCTTGGAGATATTTAATCAGAGTGAGTCTTAAAATTTAATGTCCAGGTATTGAGGCTAGGCAGATTTACACTGGAAATAAAATGCATATTTTTAGTGCCAGGATTGACATATTTTCGGATTAATTTACTAAGATGTGTGGTAAATGCTCCATCATATGAAACCTGTTAGCCCCTGAAGATTTTTTCAGGCAGAAATTCCTGGCAAAATGAGGTGTAGAAAGTAGAAATCCGAAACAGACAACTCAGAAGTGCTGTACCTTGCCTTTGAAATGACAGCTGGTCCTCCCCAGTGCACTGCCAGCATCAATATCATGGAATACCAAACTGGCAATATGACATTGGTCCTTTATTCCAACCCATGGCCTGTATTTTTATTGCTGATCCCACCCATTAGCCATATCATACTCCTGACTCTGGGACAAAGAGGCTGAGGTCAGCACGTTAATGCATTTCAGGAAGAGGTGCCCCAGTGCTGCCCCCACTTTGAGTGTGGTTTAGAAGTGAGCATTCCCGGAAAACACCAAAGAAAGATCAAAGGTCTTCCTTATCAGCTGGAGTGCTCGTTGGATTCTGTTAGCATTTTCCAACATTGCCCCAACACAGATGAGAGATGAAGTGACACGTCCTGTCGTTGTGCCCAGGAGCTTTCACTCTGTGACCAGAATTCTGACATACAATATGGACAAAGCAGTGGGGAATGGGGGTACTGTGGGCACTGACCCCTTTTCTGTGGGGTTCATTCCTCTCCTCCTTCAGAAAAAAAAAGAAAATAAAGTCTCACTTTATACTAGGTATCATGAGCACCTCTTCCCACAGCAAGTGTCCTAGACAGACTTATTTCATCCTCCAGCAGGACATGAGGTCTGTAGGAGTCAGACTTCTGCAGGAAGTGATTCCTAACTGATGGGAGGCGCTCTCCAGGATGGGGAACTCTCTTCCTATAAAAAAGGCTGTTCATTTCACATTAAGTTTTAATTTAGCAGAACAATCGCTTGCTTTCTTCTTCAGAGGAGAACATGTTCCATGAACAAATACTGCCTATAACCATTAACTTTGGCCCCACTAAGCAAGAGGTCAGGTTTATTTTCCATACACTCTGCCTGCCAGACCTGTTTTCCTTTGTTCCATTCTACTGCTTTTCATCAGGTCACTCTTATTATAATTCATCCATGAAAAAAAGGAAGAAAAGAATTATTTCCTTTAAAGCAAACTTAATTCAAATATCGACATGCAAGATGGGAATCAGAAAACAGCAAAAAAATTTAGAAATAACCTTTTTCTTTGACCAAGCAGAACATGTCTCACGGCTCTAACAGGAAAAGAGCAAATATTTTTCTAGACTCAGAAACTGGCAATGAAAAAGTATGACAGTTTTAAAGGACAGAGAAATTCAGATTGGAGTTAGCTACAACTTGCTTTCAATGTAGTATAATCACAAGCAAGGGAGGGACAAAGGGAGTAATTCAAGATTTATTTTTGCCACCAAATTTTGTTCTGAGAAATCTAGATTTTGGCATTACATCAGATGACTAGTCCATTAATCACATTTAAAATACTCTTTGCTTTTACATTTTTCTTTTTTGATGAATAAAAGTATTTTGTCAGTGACAAAGATATGAAGCCCCACATGTAGATTCACTTACTAAAAGAAATCCCACAGACAGACTGATACTTTTTTTTTGGTGCAAGGTAATACAGTCTAAGATTCCTGAGAAAACTTGTGAAAGAAAAGATCATCTCATGCTTGAGTATCTTCCAAAATTTTGCAAAGAGCAAAGCTGCACTCATTTAAGTGTTTGGGGCATTATGAGTAGCAGCTCTAACTCAGTTCAAAGGCAGAAGGACACCAGAGGTCATCTTGATCTGGTGCAGGCTTGACTCCGAAACTCACTGCAATTCCTAGAAAGACTGTGACATCTTGGAATCTCTGGTGCGAGTGGGGCTGGGCAGCTGGTTGTTTACCAAGAAGCACAGGAGCTGATGCCCTGCTGGTGGGGCAGCTGTTCTCTGGCTTCCCCATGGGTGAAAAACACCCAACTGTGGGCACAGAAATGTGTTTGACTGAGGTGCCAGCTGAACTCTCCTGCTCATCTAGCTGGGGCGCAGCTGTGCCAATGGTATCACTCTCATCAGAGAGCAGGATCTGGTCCCAGAGTGAGGAAGATGAGTGAAAAGCAAAGAATGCTCTAGCCCTTTGCTTTGGCATGCAAGCCTCTCCTTGTGACAATCTCTCTTGAAAGAAGAAACACAGCACCTCCATTCCAAAGAATAATTCATCTGAGCTAAACCACAAGCAAAGTCACAAAGAAAAGGCTGGGACAGTGAAAGGCAATGCATCTATCATGAAACTTCGATATAGCAGTGACATAGAGGAGGTTGTTTTCTAAGCAAATAAACCACTGAACCCCTGATCACATATTCCCCTTTGGAAACAGGCTGTCCTTAGCCATGGGTCTGATATTCTCAAGTTCAGTTTGTTTTGCTCAGTTTTGTTTGTTTCTGTAGTCCCTTCACAGTTTTTCCAAAAGGGACACTAGCACACGGACACACACAAACTGGAAAAAAAAATGTTTTGCTTTCTGGAAACCCCATGGCTAAGAACACCTAAAATGTCAGCTGCCAGTTTATTTAGACATGACGAGGCATATGACTAGACATGGAACACAGCTGAGACCAATTCTATTCCCTTTTTGTTATTATATAAATGTCTTCTGAAAAAAAAAAATAGAAGAAGAAAATTAGTAGGTCATTGAACTGGGGAGACCTAGCATTTCTAAACCCAGACTTTTCTTGCTATTTCCTTTCCACAGCCACCTTCTATCTATAACCAAAGCTTGTGCTTACCTATATCCTCTTTTCCTCTACAATTCATAATTGGTTAAAATTACTGGTATAAATATTTCTTCCCCGCCTATACTGGTGTTTTTCAGAAGTCCTGGGTGGGGAGAAAGAGGAGAGGTCAGCCTGGTCCTTTGGTCAGCTGACATTCCAAACCCAGATGTGGCAAAATCCCTGTGTTCCAGCAGACACAGAGATGGGAACTTCCGCTCAGGTTTCTCTGCTCCTTGGCTCTTGTTCATAGCCCTGGCTGGCTGGAAGGATGAAGCAGGGAATGCCCTGGTACCCAAACTCTGTGCACACAGCAGAACGTGGCTTCAAGGCAAACGCCAGGATGTAGCACATTTCATCCCTGCTCACTGAAGTTATCTTAACTTCTTCTTATGAGATCCATTAAAGGAGAGACTTGGTGCTAGATGACAGAATAGGAACAAAGTGTTTCTCTACATGAACTGTTTATTGGGTTACTGAGATTATCTTGCATCAGTAAGCAGGACACAGTGATGCATGCAACCTAGGAAGAAGATGTTGAAGCCCCTTAGGGCAATTCAGATGGAGAATCCCACCTGCTAACATCTATGAGGGCATTACTTTTCTCTTCCTGCATACTCCACCACTGTGATAGGACTGTGTTAGTTGCCTGGCTGCTCCAGCCTTTTGTGGAGTAAAGTCCTTAGCCCTCACAATGGATGAAGCAATGGTGTCTCTTTAGCTGCTCTTTGCCCAAAGACCTGTGAAAGGAACAGGCAGGTTCTGCTCCTGAAGATTGCAGAATAGGACAAAGGGACCCTGTGACTGGCCTCTGCTAAAATGCAGGAGACGGTGGGATCAAGGGACTGTGACAAGAAGGTTCCTCCAAAGACCTGCCATAGATCTCCCAAAGAGGCACAGGAATTATGGGAGGTCACCAGTCATGAGAGATGGTGGAGCTCAGTGGCAGGCATTTGAAATTCACTGGGAAAGTGATTCAGATGTGAAACTGAATAAAGAAACACAGAATTTCCCAGCAATATCCCCTTTTTGTTTGTGTACTATACCAGCACTGTCACATGAAATGAGGAAAACATAATGTGTCATTTTGAAGGACATATCAAGGTGCTAAAGAGCTGCTGGCTCTTGGAGACACTGACTGTGGTACATCTGGTCACTTCCCCCACCGAGGAGCCTGGGGCTGACGGCTGGTAAAGCATGGCTGGGGTAGCACAGGAGGTAGCTGGTGCGTGACCTTTAATTCCTCAGTTAGAGGAAACTGCCTGCAAGAATGCAGGAGAAATTAGAGGAACTAACTTTGGTCTGTTAATACTAGATCTGTCAATCTAGTTCCTTGGTTAAAGTGCACGGGAATTCCTGTAAACAGCCGATGGCTTTAAAGGCTTTTAGCCAGAAGTCTGGTCACCTTCCATCCCACTTTGCCTGACCTTGAGCCTTAATTAGAAGGTCGGTTATTCATGACTAAACAGAATAATTGCATAAAACAGAGCAGAATGTCATCCAGACATAACTGGATTTACTCTAAATATGAACATTTGTGCATGTACTGATCATCATCAGGATAATAACAATTATTCCAGATCTTTGTATATATTAGTGCAAAACAAATGGCCCCAGGTAGTTTCTGAAATGAATAAAATCCTGTTCTCAGCCTTTAACTGTTAATTTTTAACTACTACTTACATTCCTCTCACTTTACACATTAAACCCACTTGTCATCAGTTATTGATTTCATGTCTTTAACATTTGGTGAACGAAAACAAACTGTGGGACAGAAAAAAGAAAATGTATGTCAGGATGTGTTCCACTTTGTGTGCCATTTAGTAAAAGACCTACAAACTACAGATCCCTTTGGCATTGTCCAGCCTCCTCATCCTTCCTCCTGGCTGCAAAACAGCAGAGGAAAAAGGGGTTGCGTTTTGCAGAGGCAGACGAGCTCTCTTTCTGTGGCCGCCGAGTGTGTCTCCACTCTTTCTAAGCAGCACATGTATGGGCAGCACTCAAATGCAGTTGCTGAATAACATGGAATAAACCTCAGTACAAGTTTTAGTTTGGCACTGGGATACACCCCTTCTGCTTCCCCTCCTGCACCTGCTTGTGCCAGGAAGGGAACAGGGGGTTTATTCTCCAGTAACTCCCCTCCCTTCTTCCCCCACAGAGCAGCCTTTGCTGCTGGGTGTGCTCTCTATGGATATCTGGCTTCTTCAAGCAGAAAGTTTTGACAACAACACAAATGCTGCTATTCTGCCAAGTGCTGCAACCTCTGAGAGTCAGGATCCAGCCTATGATTTTCTTCAGCAGATATTTTTAAACCTTTTGGACAACTGTGGCTACAGAGTTTCTGAATTCAGATGTGCTAAAACTCTGAAAAAACAGATACTCCCCTCCATATCAGTGAATGCTCATCAATGTTTTAGTTTCATGAAGTCCAAGCACCAACATTCAGGTCCTCAGTCCTTTACAGGCAGGAGTTATGACATCCACATCCTGACAGTGCAGAGACTTGCAGCATGGCCTCCCCCCTCCACCCATATGCCACTGATATTTCTAGAAATTCAGGCTTTATTTTATAAAATGACATCCCATTTCTGTAGGCAGAGTCGACCCAAAAAGAGATGGCACCAGGAGATATGTATTAGCTGCAACATTTTGGACATGGATTCTGATGCTTTATTTGGCCTGTAATTAAGACTTGATAAAACGGAGCATTTATCAAATCTAAATGCAGCAGGAATATCCCCCCTTTGATGAGGCAGTTATTTTTTTGGGTTACTGTGTACACATCCCTGCCAGTACAACATTGAGAAAGGGGGGGAATAAACAAAGGAATGAAGTCAAAGAATTAGGCAAAAGTGAAACCGATGCTTCAAGCATGACCACCATAGTAAATACCTAAAGACAGCAGAAGTGCCTGATCAGAGAAGGCACCCAATTATCTCTGTAATACTAGCTGGCATCTTAAGGGAACTTAATAATTACAGCGCAATTCTTGTAATACACAGGGACAAATGTTTTGCAGACTTTAGTACTTCCTTGAGGAGCAATGGTATAGATTAATTTGTCCCCTCCTCCAGTCTCTCTTTGAGGTCAGAGGCCCGAGGAGGAGGGCAGTACTGAATACATGTCTGAACTGCAGGTCCCTGCCTCCTGTGTGTCACCATAGAGTGGTTGCATGTATCCACCCTGACACAACCACAGGGCTTTCAGTAACACAACTGACAAGTAAAATATCATGCTATATGATTAATTGAGTGGGGACGGTGTTGCCTTTTTTACAGGAGGAGACTCTGAGTCGGGTGACTTGCGCAGCAGCAGGTGCAAGTAGGTAATGAAACTCTCAGGAAGAAAGGACAGTTGAATGTTTTCAGGATAAATTTGGGAACCAAATCTCTCTTGGGAACCAAACCTCTCTTTTAATTGTGGACTATTTCAGATACCAGTTGTTTCAAATAAATTCATTTGGACCAAGTTTATTTGGTCCAAAATCATTGATCAAAGCTAACAAAAATCATATCTCTTTCTGAATACTTACATCCACAGGGAGTTATTATTTGAATCTTTACTCAGCAGCATGTATCAGACTATCTGGTAATATTCTGTAGGGAATAAGTTCAATATTCACAATGATGCACCATTTCCTGGTCTGCTCTGCTGATCAACCCTGCACTCAGGGTCTGCTGAATGGTGAAAAAGACAGGCATATGGCTCAGTCCATTACTGCCTGGCACCCCTCCAAATTTCTGCCTTCACTGTGCACTGCAGGAGCAAGAAGCTAGTGCAGAGCTCTCAGGAGAAGTGCTTCACAGAGGAAGGCTATTAACCTGTACTCTGTCCACCAGAGTTCCTGCCTCCTGAAGGTTAATTTTCTGATTTCACTGTTTGCACTTGTGCTGTCCTCAAAGGAGAAGCACACGGATGACTTCCTAAATCAAGAGAAATCTAATGAAAATGTACTTACCTTTGGAGGTATCCAAAAAGCTGTTGCTCCCAGCTTCCAGATATCCAGCATGAAAATCTAGAACAACCCCAGTGCTGTTGATGGGTGAAATCCTTGACCTGTAAAGCTGTTAAATTCCATAGAGCATCTCAAACTCAGTTTTGCCACGACCCTGGCCCAATGGTCTTGCTGACATGCTGCAGGAGTTTTGCATGTTACTTTCTCTACCAGGAGCAACAGATGAAGAGGCAATGTCTCCTCTTGGGCATTATCTCTTTTTTTCATCAGTGAAACCACTCTAGCAGCTGGGTCTATGAAGATGAAATCTTCAGCAGATTTTTGTGATAAGACTGTAATATTTTGCTAGTTTCATTTTGTAAACATTTGCTAGTTGCTTCCTGTATTTGCATGGATTTGATTTTCATACCACAGTCGAATGGTTTTAAAATCTGCTGAATTAGGGAGAGCACATCATAACATAAACTCCTATGGTCTATGGATATTTGATGGACTCCTTAATGTACCTATAATTTAGCTGACATGCAAAACGTGCATAGAGTTCACAAAACAACTTTGAACTTGTACCAAGCAATCTGCTTCACTCCTTGCAATAAAAATAAATGTGGCAGGGAACTGCACTGTGCTTGAGGCTGATGTGCCCAAATATTTTTTTTAGCAACTGGGCTCCTTTTTAGCCTCAAAATTCATGCAAGCAAGTTGTTTGTTCTGACCTTTTGTATAAGTGGTTTTTAGATGTGCGTTCTATACTTCTGGTGCCTGATTTGAGGCAGAGCCTGGATGCAGAAGTGCCAGACAGTCACTCCTGTAATTATTCTCACACATGTTCCCACTGTCACCACAAGACAGCTTTAGAGCAGGCTGAAGCTAAAAGAGACACTGCCACATCCACATGTTCTCCAGTTCCTCATTCTGACCCTATGATCTATGCCTAGAACTCATTCAGGCAGAGTTATGTCCCTGCCAGGCTTTGACCAGTTCCAGATGCCACATTCCAGATGCCAGATGCTCTGTACTCAGACACGGATGTTGCTTCTCTTCGTTTTTCCACAGAACAACTGCTTACCAGAAAATCTGGGGTGCTGAAATAGAAGAGCCAGACAACAGACATTAGGAGTTGGGACCCAAATTCTTCTTGGGTCTTCTCTTTAAGTCTTAATCCTCTCTGCACTCCCAAGCCCCTTTTGTAGCACAAACCTGAAGTGTAGTGACAGCTAGAGATTATCAGGAAAATGATCCTGTGAAAAGTAACAGAAGTGTCATCATTGGTTAAAGACTAAAGCAAGTGGGATCACATTAAGACCATGAAAGAAACCTTATTTCCAGAAATATCTGTATTGTATTTTATAAATTCATCTTTCTTTAAGCATTTACGTGTATTTCATACAAGTCTGCTTAAGAAAACATATGTTGAGAGAGTACACATGAAACACCTACTGCTTTAGTCCTTTCTGCACACACCGTCAGGGATTAGGAAATGTGAATGCAAAAGAGCATTAACCTAAAAGCAAGCAAGAAAGACCATTTCTCCTGAGGCCTGTAGAGGCAAGACTATCTTCTGAGTCAGGAGAAACTGCAATTACAGGGATTCTCTAGTACAAGATAGTTATTTTGGTTTTGATCAATGGTAATTTTATTGATAGAAATGTCTGGACTGGATTATGAAAGTCTTCATGACTCACAGGTGCATACAAGAGTGTACAGAAAAGATCAGAAGAGAAACTGAACTTTCTCGTGCCTGCGGTGGAGGGAGTCACAGTCCAGAGAGCTGGGGAAGATGCGACCACTGCCCAGCCACTGCCTTGCACTGCAACCAGAATGGGGCTAGGATACAAAAACGGTGGGCTGCCACTTGAGGGTATTCTGCCCAGGCTAACTGTGGCAGGGCTCAGCTGTCCTGTGCCAAGGCACTCTGGTCTCCTGAATGTGCACACACACACACACACACACACACGTCACAAACCCAGATACATTTAGTGCATGCGCTCTCTGGTCCAGGTATGTCTGAAAGTCGCTACAGAGCTCTAGATTGCTAAGTCCATTTAAAAAATTAGTCAGCTAAATTCGTCCTAAAAATCACAACTTATTCACTCTACTCCCTTCTTTGCAGCCTGGCAGCTGTTGAGGCGTGTGGGATGCTTAAGACTGTGTGTCTGTGACTGCGCTGTTTGGAGAGGGAAGTCCCGAGGAAAGCCACTCCTACAGACTCACTCCTCAACGACAGTGCTGTCCCTGCAGGGAGAGGCACATCCCTGGGGAGGGAATGCCTTTACCACTTATTCTTGCCTTTGCTGCTGAACAAGTACTAACAGGAAATATTAGCCTGGCCTGCAAGAATGCACCTGTGCTCTGAGTCCTGTCCTCTTCAGCATTCTCAGTGCAGGTGGCATTTTATTTGTTGGGGCTGGTTTGTGATATCTGACCTATTTTCTTTCTGATGACTATCTACTTTTCCCTGAAAAAGGAGTCTCCTTTTTTTTTTTTTTTTTTTTTTTTTTTTTTTTTTTTTTTTTTTTTTTTTCTCTTCTTCTTGTAATATCCTGAAGGCAATAAACAGCAAAGCCTTTTTCTCTGAGAATAGACCCTGGTTTCAACATACATTACTTCTGTCCCGTTTCAGAACCATTTTCTTTCAGCCTAGTGACTTGCAGCAGCCAGCCTAGGTTTGTTCAGTTACTTACAAAAGCTGAAAAACTTTGACATCCTGGGAGGAGCTGCTGTTAAATGACTGCTGTTGGTGTATCTGCCTGCTGGTGGTTTGGTTTCCAGCTTACTTTCATCATCTGCAAAACCCAGTCCATCGCTCTCAGCCATACACCAGGCACTCTGCTCACTTGTGCCAATTTACTGGCTAACGCTGGTGGCTCTGTGGCAAAAATCTATTCTGACAGTTTCTGAAACAAAGCCTTAATGATATATGGCTGCCAAAGTTAGCTGTTTCACAGCTGTAATAGCACACTGTAGGCTGCGTGGCAGCCAAGCTGTCTTTGTTACTGTATTAAGTGAGGTGCAAGCGCCTGGAATGCTACAGGCAGCGAGAGCCATCGTGGGTGGCAGCTGCCTTCCGAGTCCTTGAAAGGATATGCTGTGATAACTTGATAAGGTGTTTGCATGTGTTAAAGGGCACGACATCCACAAAAGGATGGCTGGTGAGAGCACAATTTTCTTTGGACATGGGGTGTTTCAAACTGCATTAGAATTGGGTGGAAAATATGAAGCATGCTGTGGTTTTTGTACCTGACTTGAATTATTTCATGACAAGTAGTTTTCCTGCTAATGTCTGATTCAGTTAATGTGTTTACAGATTCTTTTACAGCGCCTCTCAACTTTTCCAGTGAGGATATACAGCATTTTGTTAGAAATCCTGAAAGTCATGGCATTGGGATGTGGGTTGGCATTCCTAGTCTGGGAGCTGGTTTCTGTGAAGCTGCTGTAAATCAGCAAGAATTCCATGAAGTTATTTTGGTGTAAATACAGGGTAGGTGAGAAGGGTCGTAGACAAGCTGTTCTTATTCTCTGCATCTGTGTGGACCTAAACACTCTGGGCAAAAAGAGAGTTTGATCACTGCAACTGTCCTTCTCCTCTTTCTCCCAGCTCAAAACTGGTCCTTACGTGTCTTGATCAGAGTTTGCACTTCTGCAAACAAGAAGTGAACCCTTGTATATAAAGGAAAGACACAAAGACTTCTCATAGTCAGATATTCTCTCCCCTCTGCTTGTCATCATCAGAAAGCCCCATCAGCCCATCGATGCAGTCAGGTCCCACACAGCCATTCTTGTTAGGCTGCTGTGGTTCTTACCACCAAGCAAGAACTTCAAAGTGCAAGCAAGCTCTTTAAAATAAGTGCATAGGATACTGTATCTAAGGATTTATGTTATGGTGATTCTCCCTTCAGTCTCATCACTCTGTGGAGCTTTGTTAGCACAAGAGGGTGAGATGCAGGACCCAAATATGATGTGAATACTGGCATTCCCTGGAGGTGGGTGAACAGCATGGCCAGCTTCTTTAAATTGCCTATAGTCAGCCAGAAGTGCTGGGTCTGCATTTTCCAAATAACTGAGAAAGCTGGTTTTACCATGGATTTGTTTTTCAGAAATGGGGATTGCACTGTATGACTGATTGGTGTGTCAGAGTGAGATGTGTATCCCATAGTGATAGAGTATTTTAAGACAACGTCCTGCCCCTGATGAACAAACTTAATTCACATGTTGTACAGTCTCTGATCCCATTTACTCTTGGTGAAACCTCATACCTCATGAAAACAAATTCTCAGGGTTTTTTCCCCTTATGATCCATTCATCTAAATTCCACTGAAGCTGTTGAGTTATGAAAATTTGGCAAGAGGAAAATGAACTCTTAGTGATTGTCTTGTTTGAAGGATTGAATGGATTAAATTTATAACTAATCCAGGGACACAAGCCAAGTATGTCTGGTTGTGAGATAAATAGAGATGATGCACAAGTTATTGATATCAGTGAACAATTTCCATGGTGGGAATCTGAGATGAATTATTTGGACTGCAGTGCATTTAGCTTGTTGCAAAATCTGTAAACTTGACGAGGTAAAAGCACATACTGTATTGCACGTTGCTGCATTTGGGCTTCCATTTATATTATGCTAACAGAAAATACAAAATGCCTCTTTCTCTTCCAAGGACTTTCAAGCAAGAGAGAAAACTGTAAACCCAAACCATTGGTAATTTTTTCTTTTTGCCTAGCATCATTTACAAAATATTTCTCTCTTTAGCAGAGGCAAATTTGAGCCAGACCAATCACACCTAGGCTAAATGTGTTTCAGGAGGTCTGAGGTCTTCTCAAAACACCAGTAGAGTTCCTCAAGTCTTCAGTGGGGCACCGAAACAAGTTGCTCAGGGCAAGGCAGGGCAGGAAATTAATTCACAGAGATGAAGACATGCATGTGATCAGTCCACCATGAGTGCAGAGCACCTTACTCCTTTCACACTTAGAGCAGGAAAAGCTGCTTCACATGCAGCCTGGTCTAGTGGAAGGAAGGTGTCTCTGCCTATGGCAGATGGGCTCAAACTAGTTGATTTTGAGGTTCCTTCCAACACAAACCATTCCATGACTTACAGCAGGCTTTTACAGCGCATGAAGCAAGTGGTGTGCTATAAATTGACATCTTTTCTTATTTTCAAGTACCTTGCTCTTACACCCATAACTTGAATGCCTTTCCTAGTAGTTCCTCAACCTCATTACTGCATAATGTTGTGTATTGAGTTCCTGACCTCCAGGTTATTTCAGGATGCCACAGAGTGGGTGTAGCTGGAGATCTTGGACACAGGCTGAAGAAATGAATGGATATTGAATTGATGTTGGATATAGATTAGAAGTCAAGGAACACAGGGCTAAATTTTCAAAACTCATCTAATGACTTCAACACTTCCTGGACTGATGATTCCACATGCATAATCATATGGATTATAGTTGCTCAATTGCCCTTATTGAAACTGTTTTTATGCTTCCTGAAGCTGTTTTTGTTCTGCATGTAGTTAATCTGGAAAGGGGTATGTTCCACTAGAATCTTCCTACCATAAGCATGATAAATGTGCTAAAAATTCAGATGAGCTGAGAATAAGTTAACTTTAACAAGAGGCTTTTAAATACACTTACAAGTTGCAACAATGCTGGTCTATTGAGGTACATTGGAATTTGCAACTTCAGTATAAAATACCTCAACAACGGAAAATCAGAATATACTGCATTTCATCTGTCTTAATATCTTCCAAAACTCTGCAGTAATCGTATTTCTAGCTGGATGCCACATATTTTCAAGTTATTTCTTCTCCTACATGAATAGAAAACCTGACCTTGTAGGCTCCACTGCACAGTCCTGTCTGTTGCACAGAGAGTGTGTAGGTCAGATGTCAAAACTCAGGTAGTTGTTTGTCTTTTTTTTTTTCAGTAGCCAGGAGTATGATGGCACAGGCAGATGCTGAGTTTCATTCCAGAATTCAGGTCCTGGCTGACTGGTTGGCACCTCTCCTAGGGTAGTCAACCCTAAATTACAGAAACAGCGAGACATGAAGCAGTATTTGTATTCACTGCAGCTATGTGGCATTATTTTATTATTATTATTATTATTATTATTATTATTATTATTATTATTATTACACAGGAGCAGTTAGTTTTCTCCTTAGTAACAGGAATAAGTGGTCTGCAGAACAGCAGTTCAATGAAAGTTTAAGTTGTTACTTACCCAACTGGCACGACAGATCCAAGATGTGGAGCCACTTAGAAATGAGAGCTAGAACCAAGAAATCAATGAGGAGGTGATGAATCCTAGATTTGTATTAGGTTTATGTGTTAAGCCAGCCATCTGGGAGATATTTAAATCAATTCAAATTGTTTTGACAATAGATCAAGATAGCAAGTAATCATTCATGGTATGGCTGCTATTCAGAGAGCAGTTGGGTTCCTGTCTTGTATGTTTCCTCTGTCAGGGAAAACTTCATTCTGAATTTGTGTGGAGAGGCATGAGCAGAAAACTCAACCTTCTGGGAATTTACTGTTTTAATGGTCTGTGAAAAAGCTGATGGAGACCCTTTGGTGACCCCATGCTCATCTCCAGGGGCTTTCTCTTGGCCTTGTTCCCTGACTAAGCCAGGTGGCTGTGGGAAAGATGGTTTCATGCTGCTCCATTCTACATTTAGACACAGGCAGAGAGCAGAAGTGATGCTATAAAAAGTTTCAACTCTGGTGAGAAGTTCAAATCCGCCACTCATCCTGTAGAACCCGCTAGAGTGCTGCCCTTCTTCCTAAGCCCCCTTCTCCCCTCATACACAGGCAGGAAACATTTGTGAATCTTAAACAGAGGTAATGCCTAAGACCCATCCACTTGATTTTGCAAGCCCTTCGTGTGCAATGAACAAAGAACCAGTTACAGATTTTTCCTCCATCTTTGTTAGAAGAGCATATGAAAGGACAGTTGGGATCAGTGCTGTAGGAGGACAGTGGGGGTGGGCGGCTGGAGGATTAGCAGAGTGAACCTGTGGAAGTGTTCAAGTGGTGGAACTTTTGCATGAGGGAAGAAGCAGGGAAAAGTTGTCATAGACTGGGAAAGAACTTCATCAGAGGGGTTGCTCTCTGTTTCACACTCCCTGCTGCTGATTCCTCCAAGGGAGGAGAAGAGCTTCAGGTTTAGCTGTCTTGTCCAGGCTCTCTGCTGCTCAATAAGTACCTAGCTAGCTTCATTTCTCCTTCATTCAAGAGAAAAAGTGGTGGAGTTGTAAAGGACAAAAAACTTTTTTGCCATCTTTGACAATTCTTGTATTTTGTATTGACTTCTCATGTGATGAAAATCAGTGTGTTGTGTGTGTGTCTGTATTCATAAGATCGTTGAGTCCAGCCATTAACCCACCACTAAACCATGTCCCCCAGGGCCACATCTTTTAAATACCCCCAGGGATGGTGACTCAACTCTTTCCCTGGGCAGCCTGGTCTACTGCTTTACAATCCTTTCCATGAAGAAATTTTTCCTAATATCCAACCTAAACCTCCTCTGATGCAGCTCATGAGGCCCTTTCCTCTTGTCCTGTCCCTTGTTACATGGGAGAGTGACACCCCACGTTACTACAGCCTCTTTTCAGGCAGCTGTAGAGAGTGATACAGTCACCCCCGAGCTTCCTTTTCTCCAGGACATACAAACTCAGCTCTCTCAGTTGCTTCTCATATGATTCACCTTTTAGACTCTTCCCCAGCTCTGCCACCCTTCTCTGGACTTGCTCCAGCACCTCAATGTCTTTCTTGTAATGAGAGGCCCAGAACTGGACACAGCACTCGAGGTGTGGCCTCACCAGTGCCCAGTACAGGGGGACAATCCCTGCCCTGGTCCTGCTGGCCACACCATTGCTGATCACAGCCATGGCCACCTGGGCACATGCTGGTTCACGTTCAGCTGCTGTTGACCAGCATCCCCATGTCCTTTTCCTCTGGGCAGCTTTCCAGCCAGTCTGTAGAGCTTTGTGGGGTTGTTGTGACACAAGTGCAGAAGTCGGCACTCGGCCTTGTTGAATCTCAGGTAACATTTCCCTTTCTGTAACCTAGGCAGTGTCTGCCAAAATGCTGGGGTATATCTTGGAATGCTGCTAAGAGAGCAGGCAAGAGAACATGGCACATCAGCTGTTTTTGTGACATACGTGCAGGAAGGGCATAGTCATCCTACCAGCTAAAGAGAAGGGTTCTGCTGGTGGTCATCTCCATCTCAGAAAGAGCTCACTTATGGTATCCACCTGGCAGAAAGTCATGTCCTCTGCACTTGCCAGAATGGATGTGGCAACCCAGAGAAAGCTTCCACAGAAATATGAAACCATCCAGGGCGCAGGCTGCAGGAAGTGCCAGAGTCTGTCAGTAGTAATGGATAGCAGTAGACACAACAGCTGTGTGAGGTGTGACCAAGTGGATGATCTTCTCAGCCTGGCGTCAGAGTTACAAGAGGAAGTAGGAAGGATAAAGAAGTCTGAGAAGGAAATGGACTGGCAGAACCATTCTCTGACCTCCTGGAGATGGAAACAGGAACAGAAAACATCAAAAAGAAGAGAAGATCAAGGGGATCCTGTATTCTTCCCAGCAGGCTGAAGACAGTAGCTTAAAGGGAAGGAGTGAATGGAGGCAAGTCCACACTCAGGACAGCAGGCAAACCTATTCCCTGCCTACCTCACCTTCCCAGGTGCCTCTGTACAACAGGTACAAGGCTCTGGATATAGAATGCCAGTCAACAGGTACTGATTGCTACCACAACAGTGTACTGCTGGTAATTCTTCACTGGCTGGGACTCTGTGACCTCCATCCATGACATGGATGAACTGGAAAGCCAGGGAGTGGTCAGAAAGACTCACTCACTCTTTAGTAGTCCTGTGTGGCCAATGTGTAAGTCCAGTGGTGAGTGGAGACTGACTGTGGACTATTGGGGCCTGAATGAAGCCACACCACCAGGAAGCGCTGCTGTGCCGGACATGCTGGAACAACTACAGTATATAGATGACATCGTCATATGGGGAAACACAGCAGGGGAAGTTTTTGAGAAAGTGGAGAAGATAATCCAGATCCTCCTGAAGGCTGGTTTTGCCATAAACCCAAGTAGGTCAAGGCCTGGGAAGTTCAGCTTTTAGGAGTAAAATGGCAGGGTGGACATAGTCAGATTTCAATGGAAGTGTTCAATAAAATAGCAGCTATGTCCCCACTAACCAGCAAGAAGGAAACACAGGCTTGTGTAGATGCTGTGAGGTTTGCAGAATGCATGCTCCAGATCCCAGTCAGACAGTAAACCCTCTCTATCATGTGACATTAAAGAAGAATGATTTTGGGTGGGGTCCTGAACAACAACAAGCTTTTGAACAAATTAAACAGGAGATTGTTCATGGAGTTTCCCTGTAAATTGTTGTCAACCCATGATCTTTGCCTTTTGTACCTCCCATTGGAGTGGGAGGGGAGCAGCACATGGTCTTTTTTAGTGGGAATACTAAATTGGAGAATACCATTCCTAAACTATGACAACGGTTCAGAAGGGACAGTCAAGGCAGGAGGGGCAGAGGGGTTTCCTTCTACATCAAGAAATGAATGGATTGTGAAGCGCTCTCTCTGAAGAACAGCCACAAACAGGTCAAAAGTTCATGGGTGAGAACCAGAGACTGAGGTAACAAAGGGAACCGTGTCTGTTAGAGGCCACCTGATCAAGGGAAGCCTGTTGACAACAACACCTTCTTGCTCCAGCCACAGGAGCCACTGAACTCACCAGATCTCATCCTGCTGGGGCACTTCAGCCCCCAACATCTGCTGGAAAAGAAGCACGGTGAGCTGTAGGCAGTCCAGGGCACTGCTGGAATGCACGGAGGACAACTTCTTAAGCCAGGTAATGGACAGCCCTGACAGAGGGCATCTCTTACTGGACCTGATGGTCACCAGTGCAAGTGAGCTCATGGGTCTCGTCAAGGTTGGAGGCAGCCAGGGCTGTGTGAACATCACTGGTGGAGCCTGCAGTCCTGAGGAATGGGGGACAGGCGAAGAGTACAGGCAGGACCCTGAATTTTAGGGAAGCAAACTGTCTGCTCAAGGAATTAGTCAAGTAGGATGACCTGGGAAACTGCCTCAGGGACAAGGGAGCAGAATAAAGCTGGCAGATCTTTATGGACACTTTCCTTAGAGCACAAAAGCTCTTGATCCACAGGTATAAGAAATCAGGAAAGGAAGGCAAGAGACTGGTATAGATAGTCAAGACTTTCGGCTCAAGCTAAAGGGCAAGAATGCCTAGACAATGGAAGCAGGTACAGGTATGCTGGGAATAGTCTGGCTATGTAGGGATGGGGTGAGGAAAGTCCAGGAAAAGCTGGAAGCAAACTTAGCAAGGGCTTCAAGGAATAACAAGAAGGGCTTATACAGGTATGTCATCCAGAAGAGACAGATCAAAGAAAGTGTACCTACCCTGATGAACAATGTTGGCAAACTGGTAAAACAGACAAGGAGAAGGCTGAGGTACTCAGCAGGTTTTCTCTTCAGTCTTCACTGGCAACCTCTCTTCCTACACCTCTTAAGTGGATGAACAGGAAGATAGTGCTTCTAACTTGTTATGCTCTGATCTGCTGGGTGGGTTAATTTGTTTCATTTAGTCTGAGTGGTGCACGGGAGAAACAATTCTCAGGACATTCAATAACAAACATTTACTTGCAAACTTTAGAAGGTTAAGGTAGAATAAATTTCCTGGCAAATTTTAAAATGCAGCTGTTTTTATTAGAAATGTAGCAATACAAAAGCATAAAATAATACTTAAGAAAATGCATAAGGTAAAAGAAAGAAAGAATAAGAGTAGAAAGGTACGTAGTCACCACCCATGGACCCAGCCATGAGACTTGGTTGTTGCAATTTTGATGTTTGTTGGTCGAAGTGATGGTTGCAGTCTTGACCCATTGGGGGTGGGGGAAAGCCCATGAAACATGAAATCTGTTGGGTTGATATACACTCAGGCTAGATGGGAACGCCAGGGAGTTTTACAATGGATGATGTAATACTGTGACTCGTAGGACCTTTTGGGAGTCTTTGATAACTTATAAGATGTCATAGCTGCCTCTTACATCAGCATGGTTGAATCAATTATGGCCCATCAGAAGGGATGAATATCTTCAAGCTTACCTGAGAATGTTCCAGTAATTACTCTTCCAGAGGAGAGTTTTCACACCTGAGACCCTTAAGCAAGGACGTTGTCAAGATAAAAAGCACTATCCCACCTTGCAGGAATTGCCTCTTACCTGCCTTTTCCCTTATCTTGTTCAACACCCAGCTTGTAGCCTCAAGTGGTGGGTGTCCATCCCCTCTATACCGGACAGTCCCTTCTAACACAAACTATTCTGTATTTCTAAATACCAACTCTTTGTAGTAAAGATGGTACCTGGTGTGTGGCCTGCCAAAGTTGGTGGTTGATAAAATTCTTAGTGTTGCATACAGACTAAGATCTGGTATTTGCTGAAAGCCACTTTTTGGAGCTGTGTGTGCATCATATGTGGATTTGTTTCTATCTGAAGAGTTAAACATGATGTATTATAATATCTTAATAATGCAAATGTGTGAAATGGTCTCACTCTGTAACCCAGATGGTTAAACACCTCTTGACTGGAAGAAGAAGATGCTGAGAATTTTTAGAGCTATCAAGACTGAAAAGACTTGATCCAGAAGTGATGAAGTTGTTGCTTTGAAGATACGCTGTAGTTAATCCAGGGTAGGGCATCATCCCTTATACTGTGTGTCACTGTACCTCACCTTCTTCTGCAGGATTCATCCTCTCTGTCTCATGGATGAATGTTAAAGTGGGTCCGTAATGAAGAACTGCTGACATGGATGAATCTGCAGAGGCTTCATTGCTCAGTTGCAAGTTGACTTTTAATTTCACTTCCTAAGTGCCTGTGTGGTCTTGACTATTAGCATACCTAAGAAAAAAATGCTTATGTCTAGAAACAGAATGAATTTACATTCTTGTTTTTCCTGGCTTATTTTAAATATATGGCATTGAGCATGATAAGCCAGCCATGTGTATTTCTGATGTCACTGTAGCATCATTTACAATATTGCAGCCAGACTAATTTCAATGTGTAGACTATTTGCTGCCTTCCACACAGACCTCAATTATTTATATTTCAGAGACTCAAACTGGTTTCCAAATTGCAATTTTGTTCTTCAAACAACTGAGGAGACCAAAACAAGTTTTGAGATTCACCATTAGATATGATAACCCCTCATCTATCACTTTTAAAACAGCTGCTATTGCCAGGACAAGACACTTAATTTCCACCGAGAACATCCAAGCAGTGATGAGTCTAGACAGATTTGTGGGACACATATCTAGAAATTCAGAAAAAAATGTTTCAGATTGTTTGTACTAAAACTGATGTAACACTGATCCTATTTAGGCTGATATAAATACATGCTTCCATATGCCTTTGAATAGTTAGTAAGGGATTAATGCTAATACGTGGTTAACTCTGTAATTGTAATTGGCCCATTTCCAGCTATCTTTTTCTTTTCTGAAAACTTTATTTATGAGACAATAGCAAAGCTGGCAACAATATTGGATTTCTTGACATGCTTTCAGAAACATGAATATTCCGGTGTGATCTGTGTGAGTCCTGGCATCAGCAATTGTGCCCAGATGTGTCCTTATCTTCCCTGGGAGCGTGCAGGGGCTGTGGAACAAGGTGCTAGGGATGTTTGTACGGACACCTGCAATGGCTTCATTTTCCACTATTTTGACAGAAAGTCCCAAATGTCCCTGGTAACTGGGAGCAGTGACAATTAATGCTGCTCCATATGGCTTCATCCCAAAAATAACTTCAAAAGTAACTTACAAATACCATTTTTATGAGAAGCAATTGCAAAAATCTGGATAAGTGGCTTGATGAGTTTTGTATAGTATGTAAAGGGACAAGCACAGCAAGGAGGGAATTTCAATTGTCTGAACCTTGAAAAGATATAATGTTCTCCTAAAGAAAGACAAATAGGGAGGATAAAATAATTTTTGTATCTTTAATTGGCTTAAATACAAAGGATTTATTGACCTATTCCACTCTTTCTGGTCCAAAGGAATTTTATTCCTTTATTACAGTTTTGGTTTTTTTCCTGTGGCTTAAGTTATCTTGCTATTGAGCTTGCAATTTGATTTTCAGCAATGAACTGACTTTCACTCAAAGTGATGTCTTTAAAAAGGTAAAGACACATATGGTCTCAGTGGAGAAAACTTCCACTAAGATGTCTCTCAAATGTTCATTATACTTTATTGTCATTCTTCCAGGCCTACTTGTGATGCAACTGTAAGAGATAAATGTTTTCCCAAAGATGAAAAGTTTCAGTTCTATTTTGATTTCTCAGTTATATTACTAGGTATGTGGTGGAGTTACAATCAAAAAATACCACCTTCCTTTGCCTCAGGAGGAATTTTACTGGTGCTTGCTTAGGTTGATATTAATGTGTTGAGTGCTAACTGTTCTGTTCAAATAGTTCACAGTGCTATTTAGCAAATATGGAAGAATTCAAGGTCTTCTGGATGATGGTAGATACTTATTTTCTGTAACAGTGCAGTTAATACCACCTTCAATTTCTAAAGGAAAATGAGAAAGAAAAAAGGTGAAGGAAAGAAAAGCGACAGACTTGTGAGTGTTTGTGTTTAATGTTTGGTAAAAGGAACAACAAAAACAACAGCAAAAGCAAAAAGACAAGTAAATGAAATATTCACAGTCTTGACACTGAATAGCGTCTTTGTCAGCAATTTTACAGGAACCCACAACTACCCAGTTGTGCTCGATCTAAACATAACTGCAAATGCACTAGCATGACATATTTTAAAAGAATAAGCTCTATCCTTTTTCCCATTCCCGTTCTATTGAAGGAAATTTCTTGCGCATTTGTTAGTCTGGCGACTTTTTCACTTTCTTCTGATGAGGGTGAATGGCCTTGTTTTGTCAAAATAGTGGTTGGAAGAAGGGTGCTTGCAAATGGAATATTTTTAATCATCAAAGAGAATCACTCTAGTCATGCATAACAACTCTGTTTCAATGTAAGCAATTTATTTTCATCAGAAACTTAGTTTTTATAAGACATGGTTTTTCACTGTAGCTAAGTGGTTTGGTTGTGACAGCAGCTGCCACAACTCAGTATGTGCAGTTTATCCAGGGAAAAAGCAAAAGACATTCCTTCTGCTGTCATCTGGATACGGCCAGTAACAGAAAATAAGCACGGCAGTAAGCTACACCACAACACTGAAATAAGTGAAGCTCCTCTTTCATATTCTTCTGAGTGCTTTGAGGTAAGAGAGTCCCTACCTGATATTACTGAGTCCCTGTCTGATATTACAAGCGAGCAGTCCTAGACCAAACCTGAGCAGAACCTCACTAATCAAAGGAAGAGAGACCACAAGGAAACTTCTAGAGGGTCAGAGACAGGAATTTCTGTTTATTGGCCTGGCTGAAGATATTCTATTTAAAGATAGCATCTGGCAGTTAAATACAAAATGAGATTATCCAATTTCAGGTATGCAGAAACTATGGCAAAATATCCATGAGGGGCTGTGTTAAGATACACTTTCCTTGGGGGAAAAATTGCCCTTAGTTTCTATGAAAATGAGGACGATTTTTCAGCTGGATTTGTGTAAGAAATCAGGTCTAGGGCTTTTTAAGAGGAAGGAAAGGAGAAATATTGCCTTCATGGGTAATGATTCTAGTTGTGTTTTTAGTGTGCCTACGTCACTGTGATAAAAGCTCACACAAAAATATGTGGCCAGAACCTGGCAGTTTGGAGGGGCCTGGGGGGAAAGTTGGAGGGTGCTTCGTCTTCACAAAAATACTGAAGAATCTTAGTCTTCAGCACTTGTATGCCTGCATAATTATTTTTTTGCTTCCCACCGTAGGAAATACGTGGTAATGAAGATGTCCAGGTAGTTTATTGCTAATAGCAAAGAACATGAAAGTGGATAAATTAATTTTGCTGGGACTAACATCTGCTTCTGCAGAGATGCCCAAACTAGTTCTGAAGGAGCATGGTCACCCTCCTGAGCTCAGGACTCAACAGTGGCCCAGTGCTCTCCCTGCCCTTCAGGACTTCTCTGCGCCACACCTGGCTGTGACATGTAGAGGATCTGCACTGGGATCCATGCAGACATGCCTGGATCTGGACCAGGACCCCCAACCAGCAGCTGCATCCCACTTTGAGCACTCTTTGAAATGTCAAAGAGCAGCATCTACCCCAGCCCTGTTGCTGTATGTCAGACACAGGTAGTCTGTCACTTTGATTGCTTCTGGCACTTAATCTGTAGTATATGTAGTGTAAGCTTTAGCTTAATTGTAATTAGGAGCAGCTCCAGCATGGCATCTGGTGGGCAGAAAGATGTCAAGTGAGAGGTGCTGAGGTTCAGATGCTTTGTTGTGTCCCCAAACTGGGACAAAAAATTGCATTCTCTGGTTCTCTGCCCATGAAAGAAAATATTTATTTGTAAAAGTGGTATTTAAATGGCTACTTTTGACTTTACTGTTTACATCTATTACACAACACATTGCAGAAAAATGGAAGTTGTTATGCTGGCATTGGTATAAAATTTTCTGGCTTCTTCAAACTAAAGCATATCTGTGGTCCCCTGAGACTCTAAGTAGTCACACATTCTTGTGGAACATCTCAGTTAAGTGATGCTTCGATAGCATTCACAGATAAAAAACCACTCAGAAAATTTTCAGCCGCAGCTAATCATACGTATCTCCTGCTGATTAAGGGCTCTTTGGCTTCAAGGCTTTTTTGGGTTTAATACACTTTCAGAAACATACACAAAAGAGCTTAAGCCCATGATTTGTTGCTTAGAGGCATCTCATACAAGCAAACTGTCCTTCTCTCTCAAGACTACACATTTTTTCTCTTTTTAACATTTGAGTCTCTGAGCAATTTGGAGGTGGGGTATTTCTAATATAGGCCAAGATTTTCAGGAATGGCCAAAGATTGTGGTGACCGAACTTCCTGACAGATACTTTAAAATGACCAAACTTTCAGTGCGTGTTCCGCACTTCAGGACAAGGAAGGTGGTTAGTCTGAGTCCACAAAAAAGAAAGTATTATACCGTATTCAGCTTTTTCAGTCTTGGATGATCACTAATCTCTTGCAAATCCAAAGCAAATCCACAGAAATCATTTGGGCTATGCAGAAATAACTGAGGGGGAGAAAAAAGGAAGGCAATCACACTGTCTATTTAAACTGACACCTGGTGAAAATTTAAACTTTTTAATTAAAGGAAAGTGCGGCAGGGACTTTACCCTGAGGATCCCATCACATCTTACTGTTTGACATAAAGCCCTGGAAAGCCAATCAAAAGTGTTGAAACCATTTGGGCTACAAAATGGGAAAAACAAATGCCAGATTTGCAATAATTTCAACCCATGACCTGTCACTATTCCGCTGACATGGAGGAAAGTGGCTGCTCCAAGAGGAAGTAATGCCTCTTGCAGTCAGAGGAGGTGGTTGACACCAATCCTGGCAAGAGCAGAAATTTGCTTTGTGCTGCATCTAGCTCATTTTAGGAGATGGTGGCATTCTGCAGGCCATTCCCCATGCTGTGGAAAAATGTGATCCTGCTTGCAGTGTGTAGTAACTCTGTGCTGTTTCTTAAGGGGAGTCGTGTGCATCCGGATTTCTGGTTCCCCCAGAAGGTCTATTCTGAGCTCCCTGTGCAATGAAGTAAGAGCTGTGCAAATGTCAGTGTATTAAAGATTCTGCATGCTGTGAAACCCAGTTAAGGAAGTTTCTCACAGGCATCCCATGCTTTTCTATTTGGATTGCCAGCAATATTGCAATGGCACAAAAATCTGGTAAGAATCATGGCTTTGATTTCAGCTGACAAGTAGTAGTGGTTTAAGCCAAATTTACCTCTCTTTAAAGCATAACTTAACAGATGCTGTTCACTCTTGTTTCTTCAGTGATGCAGAAATGAAGTGTGCCAATTCAAAGATCAGGAGATGCCTAATTATGAACGCTTACTGAAATTTAAAACACTTCCAAGCAACTAAAGGATGAGTGCTCAGATGCTGTAGTAGGGATCACAAGTAATGGAGTAGAGGGAATTATGTCACACCCAGGCATTATTAAAAGCATGGACATTTTCGGCACACTGAACAGATAATAATACAAGCTCACAGAGGTCAACAATGTCTCTTTGTATCTCAGTATTGATTAAGAAGTGTTCACCCAAACATCAAAATCAGTTTTTCCAAAATAATTTCTTCACTGCATAGCAGCTTGATTGATGAACATGTTTTAGAAGATGTTTATTCCCTATCAAAAAGCCTACAGTTCCAAATGAGAAAAAAGCCTGTTTTTGAAGCCTGTGTGAATTTAATGATAAACTATAATAAATATTTCTGGACACTTCTGTTTTATGTACTTCCATTCCTTCAACACATCTTGAAGTGAAAAACTGAAATACCAGCACTGGGAACTGCAACATATTATGCAGAGATAGCAAAGCCTAAAGAGGACAATTCACCATGTTTGTACTTGCATCAAAACAACTTAAAGCAGGTAAATTCCCACAATTTAAGATCCATCTTTATCTGAAGAACTCTCCTGTTTCTGTCAACAGAGATGTCAGCTGGGATCACGAGTTCAGGCCATAGATTCTTATCTACCAGAAAACAGATATTTGACCTGACAAGGAAAGACTAAATTTTATCACAGTAATGTTGATTTTTTTTTTTTTTTAGAGTCATCTAAGGTCCTTGAGAAGTATGATTAAGACATTTGCCTAGGGAAAAAATGCTGCCACAAAGACGGAATTCTAATTATAAAGAAACATTTATGTTTGCATTTCAGTGAATGTCTTCCTCAGTATTACTTGGTTCTCACTTGAGAATGGGAGTAATAGGGTGTACTGGTAGATATGTTAGTCAATCTGCAGAAAAGTTCAACTATGCCCTTTAATGGTCCTTGAGGATCAGAATAAACCAGCCAAGACTTAATTTTCTAGTAATTAAATGGCATTTTTTGTTTAGTCTACACCAATCAATAATACACTGTTTTTAATGGTCAGTGCCGTCTGCCTCTGGCTTCTTACACATCAAAAACTCAAATGCCCAAGCCACTCTTACAATAGGGCATACTGAATGAATTATCTGCATTAAGGAGCAATCCATGTTATTAATCTTTGCTGCAGTGTGCAGTTAAGTGCAATGAGGACTGAATCCTGATGACATTACCCATAAACTACAGTAATTTAAAATTTATTTACACCTGAAGCTTGACTAATCTCTTGTAAAGTACAGATCAGCATCACTTTATCAGAGAGAGAACCAGATTTAAAAGCCATTGACAGGATGCCAGATGTAATATCTCACTATACCTTGCACAAACACCATTTTCCCCAAAGATGTCATAAACAGGGTACATTTAGAATTAAAAATGCAGCCTCCACAACACAAAATGCCAAGAAAGGCAGTTTAGTATTTTACAAACATGTTCTTAGTGAGGAAAGTCAGGCTTTTAAAATTGAAATGACTGTATTAATTCACAGCAGGATCACATCCAGAAACGGTCCCTTGTTTCAGCCTAGTGATCAGGTAAGTGGATTTAAACTTCTTGCAAACACTATTTATTATTCTTTATGTATCTTTCTCACTTGCACTCCTCCAGAAATATTCAATTACAACAACAGAGAGAGCAAAGTAGAATATGCTCACTTCCATTTGGATTCCAGACAGTGTTTTCAGCTAGGTCCATCTTTACGTTCCCATACACCATTGTGCAAGCAGAGCAGGTGTACCACACACCTCTTCTGCCGGGGTAACACAAAAGGATATTCACCCAAAGCTCTCCATCAAGAGTGAGATGTCAGCCCATCTGGGAAGTTGTTAACAGGCCATGTAAAAGGGGGACAGAGAAGAGGATTGACTCATAGCAGGCAGATTCATAAACAATGACCCGAATATCATTGTTTCAGAAGGAACGGTGCTAGAGCTAAGCTCCCTCCCATGAATTTGGGCAGCCAGTACTTATGCAGCAGATAACCCCAGCTGACCTTTCTAGCATTCAAAAAATAATAGCTTTGCTGAGATGAACCAGTATTGAGCAACTTTTCCAGTGTGTCAGGCAAAACAAACTCTTGGTTCACACCATCTCTGCTGTCTTTCTTGACCTTACATAACTGTAACATATGAGCAGAGATCTATAGCAAGGAAACACCATGCTACTTTTGTTTAAATTCCACTACCTCCCTCTTTCACTATATCGGAAAAATATCTTGTGTTAACCCTCCTGGTGGGGGATGAGAAAAGCAATTAACTTTGTAATTTTGGTGCCACAGCATAATTGGTACCCCCTTTTCTCCCTTCATGATAATTTCAAATGCATGAAAAATTAATATTTAACTACCTTCTAAACCTTATGATGCCTAGGTTATTACTTTTATCAGATACTGGATAATGTGTATTACATTATGTGTTAACACAATTCTGTGAGCTTTTTCTGCTTGGAAAAAGAAACCACTAGTTTTCTTATAGCCTCAAAGAATAAACACATTTCACTCTGGAAGAAAAATTAAATGTGTACATATTGCTTAGCCTCAGCTGCATCCCCAGACACAAGCCCACCATATGCCTTCTATATTTTTATTACTACTATTTTTGTATTTTGGAAAATGCCCAAAGCAAGCACTTCCATTCCTCCCCTGGAATGGTTTTGAAGTGATGAAAGCTGACTCAGCTGACTGCTGTGCATAGGGCGAGTTAACAGGACCACACCACAGGAACATTTGAACTACTATAAGTTTAATCATAGCCACTGTGCCATATTAATAACTGCTATTTGTTATGAAGGTAAATACAAGCTTCCTGACTCTGGGAGCCTCTCCAGAAAGCAGAGAATACTGAACCAAAGGGACACTAAGTTTCTTACTATTGCGCTATTGCAGCTTTGCTGTCCTTTGCTGAACAAAGGAGAAAGAGATCTCAAAAAAATTGTCCAGGGAATAAGAAGCATTGTTCTGTGGCTAACATAATTCATGCAGAAGCATCTGACCCTAGCTGCTTATCTTGGGTGATTTCATTAGCTAGCCTTACAAGCATATCTTCCCTTGAAGCAGGTAGTTTGGTACACTCTTCCCCCTGCAGGTGTGGGGTTTGCAGGCACCACTAGTGAGATGAAAGTTGGGCAAAAAGTGGGTGACATCTGCATCTTGTGTTGAAGGTCACTCTTGAAATATAAGTTCAACAAAGCAGCCTTACACCTCGGGGCAGAGGGACGGGGGCGATGCTTGTATCCTGCTGTGACGTTCCAAGCGTCGCAAGTGCCACGAGAGCATGTCACTGTCCATACACAAACATCATTGCGTTGTTGCACCTTATAATAAACATAATGAAAAAGGGTTTTTTTTCAGCAGGTCTCAAGAATGCAGCAGCATTATGTATACAAAGAGATGGCAGAGCCAGAAATAGAGTATGGAGAGTCCATGTTTCTTGTAACCCTTGCTTTCATGCTGGCCAATCAACCACACCACTTCCTTCACCTGGGAGTTAGCTGCTGATGGCAGAAGTCTGCAGAGCTTCTGTATGCACTCACAGTTATCATCTACATCCTTCACGTCTCATTTAAACTTCTAAAATGTGCCTGGTATTGATCAGATACCAGCATTTCTAAGGTGTTTGTCTGTCTTAACAACTTCTTATCCCCAGTTTACAGCCCTCTACCTTCATGTATTACATGGAATGATGTTTGCAGGAACCTTTTATAGAAACCCTGGCTACTTCCTCCCATTCCAATCTAGGTGCACATTGAGGTTGAGGTTGCAATTTGCCTAAGGCAACCTGCACCACAGTTCTCAGTTTGAGGGGTTGGTGGTGGGTTCCCAGGTCCTCACCATGTCTCCCTTCCTCCGTTGATACATGGGAGCTGGGTCCAGGTGAGACAGGTCAACTTAGATGATGTGGACTGCAGGATAGGAAATCTGAAGTCTCGTTGGTCCCATTGTACAGCTGATCAGGAAACTGCATGATGGGGTCAAAGTGGTGGGGCTCTGACATCAGCCTGACATAAAAATCATTTCCCTGACACGTCCTTTTGCTGTACAGGATCCTGGTTCACAGTGCCTGCTGCATGGCTGTCTTTTCAGACTGTGCTTCCCCTGCTTTGCTAGCGCTCTCCTTGGCCTCCCCTTCTCCTCGGTCTTGCATTTCTTTTAACAAGCCTGATACAACTTGCACTTCTCCATGTGAGGACAAGCCACACACCTGAAGAGAAAATTGCTCCCTACAGATTTGCTTGCAGAGCCAGAAAAACAGTCCTTTGCAGAAGGGATTTTTCAACACTCAGTGTGCCTATGCCAAAATGCCTCAGCAGATTCTCTTGACTTTACTTCTGTGCTGAACTAATTACTCTGCTGGAGTCTGTTTCTGCTGTTCTCAGGGAAGCAGTGGAATAAACTGGGTAATGGAAGCCGTAGAAGTGGCAAATGTCCTGTGTTTTATTCACCTGCTTTTCCTGCCTTAGGAAGAATGTGGGTTGATCTTGAGAGGAAAGACATCAGATCATTTCTGTTTCTTTCTTCTATCAAAATCAGCTGCTAAGTGAAAGAACAAAGGGTGCACAGGAATACTAACAAGTCTTTGTTTTCCCTCCTCACTAAAAGCCAGCAGCTGCTTAGTTTTTCACAGAGAAAGATAAGCAATGTGATGTTTGCGGCCACTCACATGCATTGATTTGTTTTAGTGTGTTGTTCTCCACCAAACTTCTTAGTGCTTTGAGACTGAAAAAAATCACAAAGAATATCAAAATTATTAAATTTCTAGGAAGAAAAAAATATTCAAGTAAACAAAGTGTGAGTTATAGTTCTGTAAAGTGGCTTTGCTGACAAGAGAATTAGATCAAGATGATCTTGGCAAGCAGGACACTGTGTTAACTGTGCAAACTTTTTCTATGCTCGTATACATCTCTTAATAGTAGGGTGGAATCTTTTTTCCACATTTCATGGAGAAATTGTTTTACAGGTTGGAAAGAAGATGAGTTCTTTTAAATTGCACAACATTTAAACAAAATCTTTCAGTATTCTACATCAAGCTATCTATTTACATAGAACTAAGTCCAACTCTTCTTTATTTTCTAGAGGTTTTTTTATTTCACCAGATTTACTTCAATACTTCCTTCTTCAAACAGATCTTTCCTCCCCAGCCCCTTAGATTTTTTAGAAAGAGAAATAATTAAAGATGGAGAGAGGGAAGTGAGAGGTTTTGATGTCACATGTTCAGTTATACTTTGGCTTTTCTAGCTTATAATTTTCTTGAGACCCCTTATACTGTAGCTAGCATCTCTTGAACAGCAATTTGTCAAACCTTGTTTGTCATAGCTTCACCTCAAGTGAGAAAAAGGCATATTTCTATAATGTCTAATAAAACTGCTTCCAGAATCAAATGGTTAGTGCCCTGAATTGTCACATAGCAAATGCACAGCCTCTAAATAATTTCAGAATGTATATAGATTAAATGGGAAATGGAAAATGAAGGAAATCAAAAGAGAGCTCATCCCTGTTTCCTTTTCCCTTTTGCCCCATTTTTGTGCTCCCTCCTGGTCATACAAGTCAATATAAAAGTGCTTCAACTCTGCTCCCATGCCAGCCTACTCACGTTGTGGCTGTAGTCCTTCAGCACTTTTGCAAAAAGTGCCTAAGCAGTTTGGATCCAAGGTGTATCATACAGAGGGTGTACCTTTAG
Source organism: Struthidea cinerea (assembly GCA_013397865.1). NCBI lineage: Eukaryota > Metazoa > Chordata > Aves > Passeriformes > Corcoracidae > Struthidea > Struthidea cinerea. The sequence goes on along the minus strand of VZTI01004935.1, from coordinate 240,009 downwards.
TTTGTAATGTTCACAAACTAAAGAAAAGCTGATATTAGTGTAACTTCTGAACAGTACACTTGCAGGAGATTAGGCAATTGCTGACTTCCTTAGAAATTCTTCTGTGGTTCCTGTTTCACAAATGCCCCACAGAAAATGAAATGGACTCATATTAGCCAAAGAGCCATGGGGCAAAGTGTGGCTCTGGGCTGGTTTATGGACGGCATGAAAGCTGTTCACAAGGATATAAACTGGAGATGTTTCCAGTAATGCTGCCCTCTCAGCTATGGAAGAATTGCAGAGCCCTGGACCTCACTGGAACTCTCTTGCAGGATCCTACTTAATGTGCTGGCCTAGCCACTTTCTAAGCTCTGTTTATAAACTCTCTGTTCCAAGAGCAGGGGTGCACAGCAGGCAATATATTTTGAGAGGAATATTGTTCTACAGGCAAGACCGTGTCATTGCTTCTGGTCAGCTTCTGCGCTCATGTTTCACAGCACTATCTGAAGGATGTCAGAATAGGGAAATACAGACTATCATTTCATGTTATGCCAAGAACAAACCTATTGATATGGAAAAGGCCGGTGAACAGTGAACTATTTTTTACAGATGTATCACAAATACAGACCTCCGCAAGGTCAAGAGAGTGGAGCAGGGGAGACTGTTTACTTTGACCCTGTCTGAATGGTATTTTTTCTTAAGAAATCTTTTATCCAACAACTTCTGCTGTGACCATAATGGAGGTTGTGAGTATTGTATATTTGTATTAAGGCAATGAATAGAGTTGCCCCAGTATGTGTGTGGAGTTCTCGTCACCACCCTCTCTACTCTAAAATGCTTTTCTGTGATTACAGACAAGATGCAGAAGTGATTGGTCCACTGCTAGGAAAAGCTTGACTAAATAAGAAAAAAAAGCCAAGCATACACAAACATAAAGTGCTCAGGGAGATGGCTTTACTAGTATTACATTAAATCCGTATTTTACTATAATTCTGGAGACTGTGACCTATCAACAAATGTGGGATAGGTCCTTTTCTCGGTAAAAATAATAGCAGAAAATTAAATTACTTTCTTCTTCCCACTTCCTTGAAAGAAATGGTCACTTTTCCTATAACACATTTCACACATGCATAACATTTCTACCCAAATATACCTTTCACATGTTTGGGACGGACCATCGTCTCCTTCTAAATTTCCTTCTAAATGACAATCTTGCAAGCAGAAATTCTTGTGTGTTCTGGTGTATTCTGATATCATCACGTGGGATAAGCAGGTACTACCTGAAACCAACAGACAAATACCACTTTTCTATATTTACTTATCAAGCTGTTTGCTCACCTAACATTTTTTTGTGGTCTTAGATTGTGAGCTTTGTGAGTTTTGGACTGTTTCATGTTACTCACTTGGCTCTGTGCAGTATATCTGAGTCCTGCTGTTTTTCTCTGAAAAACAGAGAAAGAGAAATGAAGAAAAAAGGTGTAGCTGCCTCTCCTGACCAAGCTTTGATGTCAGATAAGGACAATGCCAAGGGAAAGAATAAAATGCTGGTGTGCTTCTGCAAAGGCTCAGGTCCACAGACGAGACAACCATGAGTCCTCTACCAGGAGGACTTTCTTCACCTGTTGTGGCTGAGACCTTAACATGCCAGCCCTGGAGACAGTAGGTCCTTTGGAAATACAGAGAGTGTAAGTGCTTGGAGAATAATGTGTTTTGGGACACAGTTGTTTTATCTGGCATTTTGTACACAGATGCCATGCCTTTGACCTCTTTATTTGATCCTAATCTGATGCACTTGTGTCCTTTCCTGGCAGGGAAAATGTTTACCACCCCAAAAGGACAAGATAGATTGTTGTTGTATGAAGTCAAGAGGATAATTTGGTGTTTCTCTTCGTTCACAGTCTTAGGGCTTTTCCTTTGTCCTTTCTATCTGCTTTAGTCTCCATGTACTGTTATTCTTGGTAAATTGCAGTTTTTACTTTATAGGATTTTCTAACATGGATGGTAAAACGTAGTTTTTATAACAAAATTTAAGTCCATAATGGAATGGTTAGGTTTTATACATTTAAAAAACCAAAGCCTGAATCTGTAATGATTCATCCACTGTTGTAGAAACTTCCAAATTAGAAGGGGAAACATGAAATATAGGGAGTAATTAGGTGATGACTAATGAAGACTGATGATTTTGCTGCTACAAGATGAGAAGACATTTTTAATATCATCTCATTTTCAGATTGACTTTACACATTTACACCTTGTCAGCTGAAGTTTGCCATGGAATGAAGTACGTGTTGAAAATTAGTTGAGAGGTCTACTTGAGATACTGAGGTGCTTATTTCTAAGGGAATTTGAGGTGAGCAGAGAAATAACCATTAATAAATCAGCTTCCAAAGAATGTCTTGAAACGCTAAGGTTAAAAGAACAGAAAGCTCCACTTATGAACTTGCAGATAACCAGAAACAGCAGTGCAGAGGGGAGTTAACTGCTTTTATTCATCTCAAAAGAAGGTTTAAAACAAGATCCTAACAACCATTATTTAAATGTCAGTGCCATTTACTAATTTGATTAAAACTTAGAGGAGAAGTGATTTCATAAATATGTGCACATTCATCTGTGGCTGACATTTCACAAGGGGGCCTGGAACAGGTAATGATTTGGGGGAATAAAATTTCTTTCCTGTTGTTTAAAGGAGTGAAATTTGGAGGGGTAGTTGAGACTTTGATGGGGGAGCAAGCCCCGGTTCTTTCAGCAGAGTGTGGGGATTGCATTTGAATTGCTACACATTCTGCTTCTGAAGGCGTGCTACTGTCACATTTCAAACGGGTGGAGGGAGCTCACGCAGTGCACAAACCTTGGGATCTGCATTGCTGTTGCTTTTGTTTGAACAAGGTTTACGTCTCAGTGTGAACTGGTCAGTGAAACCTCAACATCAGTGTGCAGTGCCTGCCCAAGAAGTAAGACAGTATCAAGGAGGTATGACACATAGGACATACATAACAGAAATTATAGGATCTCAGGCACATTGGCAGCACCACCTTTTGAATGTTCACTGCAGAAGGTGCAGCAATGGAAAGAGTCCAGGAAAACTCCACAAAAATTACCTTTCTGAAGATAAGAAATATAGCAAGAGAAAGGACTAAAAGTATTTTCAAGTAATGAGTACTGTAAAAATACACAGGAAAAACAGGCTCAGTGACAGAGCAAACTGGTCACCTCACTCATGTGTTGTGTTTCTACTATTTTCACTTCACATGCTAGCTAAGATAAGAAAATCACCTTGCACCTAGAATGGAATCTATCCTGCCTGAAGGCCAGTTTGAGCCTTTAATCCATGAGATCTTGGTTTTTTCCCAAAGCAGGATGAAAAATTAACTGAAGAAACTTTGAAATATTTGATGAAATTGAGTCATTTTCCAGCCAGCATTGCTGCCCCTAATCCCTGTGACAGGAGCAGGCAAAATGCTTATGAATTCTACAAGAGATTGTGTCTAGGTGATCAGAGAGCCAGGAACACTTAATGAAGAGCTTGTCTGAGCCAAGTGTAAAACAAGGCAGTTTCAATGAAAAGTCACCTGCATGTGCTCCACTCCTCTTGCCTTTGATGTCTGGATGATATGTTGCTGTATTTGAGGTGCAGGCCAAGACAGGCTGTTTTTCAAAGGCTGCAGCAGAAGACAGGTATCCCATAGTGAAAAGCACAACAGATAAGGTAGCCTGGTGTTTCTGGGACTCTACCACTTTGAAGACCTTTGTGTGGAATGGATATTTAGGAGAAACTCTGTTAACAAACCCAGGAGGCATATAGAGCCACTGATTACGTGAGCCTGGTTTTAGGAAGCTGAAACCCATGTGGATTTGAAATTGGTGAGGGAGGTGAGGGGTAACATGAAAGGCTTCTGCAGGTATTTCAGCCGTAAAAGATCTAGAGAAAACATGGGCCCACTGCTGAACATGGCAAGGAACCTGGAGATAATGAACACAGAAGAAGCCAAGGTGCTAATGGTCTTTTCCACTTGGTCTTCATTGAAAAAACCTGCCTTCAGCAATCCGTGAAAACAGTGGGAGATCCCAGAGCAAGGAAGAGGTATGCTTGTTGGAGGGCCAGGTTAGGGAACACTTAGAGACACTGGAATATACAAGTCATGGAGTCTGATGGGATGCTCTCAGAACTGCTGAGGGAGGTGCCCTATGTAACTGCAAGGCCTTTCTTGCTTATCTTGGAACGATCATGACAATGGGAGTCATTCCTGTGGGATGAAACAAAGCAAACATCACTTCTCAGGAAATACAGAAAAGAAAATCTGGGGAAATACAGGGCAGTGAGGCTCACCTCAATCGCTATGAAAGTGATGGAGCAGATAATCCTGGAAACTATTTCTGGTTGCATGAAAGACCAGAGGGTGATTGTGTGTAGTCAGCATGGATTTATGAAGAGGAACTCTTGTCTAACTAATCTGACAGCCTTCTAAATAAGGCATCTAGTTTGGTGCATGGGGCGAGAACTGCGGATGTTGTTTACTTTGACAATTTCTTCTGTGACAGCCTCATAGAGAAGCTGAGACAGTACAGGTGGAGTAAGTTCACTGTGAAATGGATAGTAAGGTGGCTGAATTGCCACCATCTGCCAGCTTAAAATGGTTTCCCTCAGCAATAAAAACTGTAACTGAAGGCCAGTCACTAGTGGGGGTCCTCAGCAGTTAGTACTTGACTAATACTGTTTAACATCTTCATTAGTGACATGGGAGACGGGGAAGAGTGCATCCTCAACAAATTTGCACATGGTGAAAAACTGGGAGGAGGGGTTGATACTCACCACATGGTTGTGCTGACATTCAGGGGATCTCAACAGACTGGAGAGATTGACAGAGGGCAACCTCATGAAATGCAGCAAGGGATATGCAAAGTCCCGCACCTGGTGAGGAAAAACCCTGTGCACCAATACAGACTGGAGGACAACCACCTGGAAAGCAACTGGCAGAAAAAGACTTGGGTGACCTGGTGAATAAGGAGCAGAATATGACCCAGCAATGAGCATTTAGGGCAAAGACAGCCAACAGCATCCTTGACTGCATTAGAAAGAGCCTTGCCAACACATCCGGGGAGATGATACTTCCCCGCTGCTGGGCACTGGTGAGACACATCTGGAGCACTGTGTCCAGTCCAGTGCAAGAGACATGTGGACATACTGGAATGTGTCCAGTAAAGGCCGTGAAGGTGACTGTAATTGGAACACCTGATACAGAACAAGAGGCTGAGACAGCAGAGACTGGTCAGCTGGGGGAAGAGAAGTCTCAGGGAAATTTATCAAGGTGTATAAATACTTGGAAAGATGTAGTAAAGAACACTCCTTATCACTTGTATCCAATGAAAGGATGAGAGGCAATGGACACAAACTGAAATACAAGACATTCCAATTGAATATAAGGAAAAACTATTTTTACTCTAAGGCTAATCAAGCATTGGAAGAAGTTGCCCAAAGAGGAGTCTTCATCCCTGAAGGTGTTAAAAACTGACTGAGATACATTCCTGAATTCACTCAGCTTTGAACAGGATGGTTGCACTAGATGACCTCCAAAGGCACCTTCAGCCATTCTGTGACTTCATAAAATGAGCTGAAAGCTGAACAAATGACCCTTGACTGATTCTGCTTCTCATTGAAACTGCTTAGCACCTTTGCGTCTTCCACTGTTTTAAGAAACAGATGAAAACATTATTTCTTGAACCAGATGCAAATGATCTTGATACTGGGGGGAGTGGGGAGTGGGGGGGGGG
>VZTI01004935.1:168978-234133 GCA_013397865.1 Struthidea cinerea | reverse complement strand
CTTGGTGCTGGGGGGAGGGGGGAGTGGGGGGGGGGTGTGTCAGGAGGCATCAGGAATATTCAGTTTTGTTCTTTTAGTCTTTTTTTGCTGTCTACTCTACTTTAAATTCAACAGCCTTGACTCTTTCAAAGAACAGATTTTCTTTTTTTCTGAAACAGATTCAGAATTTAAATATTTCAGGTCCTATAATCTAGTGATATACATAACAGAAGTATTTTCATTCTATTATTAAGGTAGCTGCAAATAGGACAACTAAGTAGATTATCTCAGTTTTAAAAAGAGTCTTAATTTGGTTCTTTGGAACAGAGGAACACTCTCAAAGCAGATGGTTAGGACTTCTCACTATGACCCCTTGCTTGGACATATGAACAAGTTTCAGCTCTAGAAGTGTTAGAACTCATGAACACTTAAAAGACCATCATTTCAGAGGTAGAATGAAGTCTAGATGTATTGCCTATGATCTCTCTGTAGTTTCTAAAAGTCCTTTTTTTGGAAAAATAAGCCTTGCTGTAGGTAGTGAAGTCATACTAGATGCATACCAACACAAGAAAATACAGAGGATTTTTTGTTTCATTAACTAGTTTCTCAGCTGCCTAGTCTTCACTAGATGATTTCTATTAAGTCAGTTGAAAAATATCAGAATAATTCCAGAATTTTGAAAAACCAAGAAGACACACCTGGTGACCAAACTCTATAAATTTAAAAAGGGTTAAAATTATGAGCTGTTATTTTAAAATCTGCCTACTCCCACTCAAGCAATGCAGTTCTAGTGCCAAAAGATAAGGATTAAAATGTTAGATGTCTAAAAAATACATGATTTGATAATCACACTTAGAAGAAATAATGGACACACATATTCCTTTACCTCACTCAGAGTCAGAATATCACTTTGGGATTTGCTTTGACGAATACAGCCAACACATATTTAATGTAGCCATGTCTTTCTAACTCTTTTTCCTGACTAGTTCTGCCTAACTATATTCAAAGTGCAAAATTTTTCCCTTGACAGATGCAGAAATTTCCAGTATTTCATCAGGTTGGGGTTGATTGGCTTCTACTGAGGCTAGCTGCAGTTTTGTATTGCTATATTATTTTAGAGAAACAGCAGAAAAAGTCCAGTTGAAATAGCTATTGACAGAATGGACAGGAATTTAAATTTCTATAATGTTCATCTTCCATGCACTGAAGTTTCAGAGTTAAAGGTCTGTGCAGAGAATATCTTCAGGATGGTCTAATAATTATAATAATTAATAATTAATCTCTTAATTAATAAGAAACATACCCTTACATAAAGCCTTTTTTTAAATGAGAGACTAAAGGTGTTGCCTCATAATAAAATCTTTGGAAAAAGTAGAATACCTGTACAATTCTCATTTAACGGTTGCCTGTCAATTCAGGGTCAACCCACTACATTGTTTCACCAAGACATGAACAGAGAGGCTTCAAAGGTGAAAAAACTTTGCAAAATATTGTGTTAAAAGTGGGAGAAGAAATCAGGTGAATCACACTCACTAGGATATTTGCAGGAAAGAAAAAAGTGTAATCCGAATACAGACTTTCTCTGCTTTGTCAGGACTGACTTGCCATTATGGAACCAGCTTGGAGACAGCATCTCTCTCTGAGGTTAGTTTTTGGGGGGTCAGGATGCTTTCCCAGGTGAAATCCCCACCCATGAGGGCACCAGACAGCAGAAAAGGAATGGTGAAGGCTTGTGTGGGCAATCTCAGAAACTGAAATGGTCCTCCTGACTACATGAGTACTCATCCCTCAGAGAGCTGGCTGAGAAACAAACTGATGGGGGAAAGAATGCAGAACAGCTGACTATAGGCAGAGCTTTGCTTCTGAAGACAGAAGAAAGGGGGGGAAAAGGGTTGCAGCTGTGTCAGATGTCCAGCTTCCAGTCCTACCAGGCTTTGGGGTGTACATTCAAACCCTTACATAAAGACATAAAATAGGATAAGCCACCACCTTTTCTTCTTGCTGCTGCACTACCAACTGATGACATACTTAGTTTCCTCCTCCCAAATATGTTCCAAAGTCATATAGATTCCAGATTTAGTTAATCTCATTCTTGGTTGCAAATATTCCCATAACAGCAGATCAGCACATCTGACTCTTAAAAAGAATCCCCTTGAAAAGGTATTTTCCCCTCCTGCTTCTGAGGTTACCACTGGCACTCCATCATACTTACAGCATCATGGAGGTGGCTCTGTTTTCTGCTCTGAATTTTCCTCTTCTACAGCAGAGCAGGAGGATGTGGCCACCTCTGTGGCTTTGGTATTTTGTGCTTCTTCAATTTATGGCTGCCCTGGGGCTGCTCAGCATGGCAGGGTCATCCAGACCTTGCACAGCAGAGGCTGATGCAATCTTCTTTCAAAATGAAGGGTTTAAAATAGTTGTATATTGGGAAAAAGTACACTTCAAAACGCCCCATATAAGGCAGAGGTGCTGGATTATGAAGGCAGCAACACCGTCTTCCCAAGAAGGACCGATCCCACAAGACTCTGAATGCTCAGGAACAAATAATTCTGGGTGGTTTGTGAGCAGGGGTTCCCAGCTTTCTTGACACTGCACACTACAGACGCAGCCTGTCATCCTCCCTCCTCCCTCAGAGGGGAACTGCCTGTCGCACCCCGGGCGCTCAGCCCTGGCAGCATTCCCCACCACTGAAGCCAGTGAAATCGCAGGCTTTCATCCCCTCTGGGGGGACCGTCAGGTACGCGGTCAGCTGAGAACGTGGCACGCTTCACACACATCCTTCGCGCTGCTCAGCACTGCCGATCCACTGAGAAGTGAACTGGCAGCATGTGCCAGCCATATCTCTGCACACAGAGACACAGATGCAATTTGCAAATGGTACAGAAGGGTTTTGCAAGTACCTGCATTTTAAACAAATCTATCCTGCTTTTACTGGAATTTGTCAGCTGAGTAGGATATGGTGCATAAGCATACCCTGGAGCAGAAAGACTTCAGCTTAATTTTTTTTTTTAATTTAGCTCTTTCTGAACACAGTAAATAATAACAAATAATAACAATTTCTGAACTACATGTATCTATTTGCAAAGGGGGAAAAAAAAAAGGTTGCCGCAAAATCTTTTTTACAACTACTGAAAAATCCAGACTAAATTGTTTGGCAAGAGGTTAGGCCATCAATGCACTCAAAGAAACAGGCTCTGCAATTATCACTTTTCAACCACCACCTACCAGTTGGGAACCAGTTGAAAGGGGTTTAACACAAATATAAATGAGAAGGGAGGGATATGTGGGAATGAGATTATGTGGCATATTTGAAGGATTTTTTTTTACTTCTTTCCAGATGTATTTCAGTTTACATAAATGTTTGAGGGTTGGATCAGACAGGATTTGCAGCACAATTGTATTAGGAATGCCTCTGCAAAAACTGTGATATGTTTTAAATTACTCTCTAAGGATGGGGAGGGCAAATGGGACTCTCTCAATGTATACATTCAAACACCATTTAATTGTTACAGACCAGAATGATGGGCTTCCCCCCCAGTTTCTCCTCTTTTTCTTGGTCTCCCTTCTGTCTCTGTGATTTCATTAGAAAGTGAACTGCATTTTTTTGATGACTGACACTACCTAACATTCCTTGCAGAAAGAAAGATGCCTGCCAAAGGACAGGGCTAGGCAGTGCACGTGGGATGTCATGTTACAAGCGGCCTCTCACTGACCTCCTGATTTGGCCTCAGAGGGTTAAGGCTGCCTTTTGGTGCCGGGGTGTGCTTGCCTCACCTGGCAAGTGTCCCAAGAAGGGCAGGAGAATGCACCCTCAGCTCAGGTTGCTTCCTGCAGGAGCAGACTGGAGGCTCTCCCAGGCAGTGCCTGGTGGAGACAGAGGCCTGGGGGTCTGCCTGGCAATGAGAATGTTTTTCTGCACTTTCAAGTACCTAAATTTCCAAGTGGGCAGGAAGGTATTTAAGGAAAGGCACTTGGAGGTAGCAGGAGGTAGAGACCTGCAATGAGAGAGTCTTGCTAAAACAAACTATCCATTTTTGTCTTACTTTCTCTTACGGAGCTCTGGATCAGCTCTTCAGAAATCAGTAGATATATTCTGGATTTAGACAGGAGTGAGAGAGATAGCAATCTGACCCTGGTGCTTAAAAAACTTTTTCTGAGCATTTCTCAGGTCAGATTTCCTCCAGCTCTATAGTGCCAGGATAAAACAGATTTTCAGATACCTCCTGTTGAATATGAAACTCTTTTATTTAAAGTGTCTTTTAAATAAGAGCATTTTCACTAAATAAAAGAGAGGTGAAATGCAAGAGCCTGTTGCTGAGTAAAGCAGGAAAGGGCTTCACAGTGAGATTTGATTGTTTACATTCAATGAAAGGAAAAGTCTGATTTAGAGTGCTCAGATTTAATCTCAGTGCAGATTAAAATGGTTCTATTGTGTTCTGCTGGGCTGTTTGGAAAGGTGAACTGAGGCTTTCGTAGGACTGTACCATTGCAGTATATACATAAGATTTACATGCAGTCATGTCAGACAATCACACAAAAGTGCCAAGCTGATGCTTTCTGGCATAAGCCGTGCTGGCATTGTGTTTCATATTTTGAATTTCTACCTGGTGTTGTAAATAACCTCTGAATTCTTGGTGGGTCTGCCTGGTCATTTCCTGAATTTCCTGTTTCTTCTGCCTGCCTGCAAAAGTCAGCTGTACTGCACTGTGGCTGTAGTTACGCTTTTAGGGGAATCTGCAGCAGGTTATTGCTAGCACACTCGATACGCCTCCTCTGCAGAGCAATTAGGCAGCGCTCCCAGCCTCTAGCAGAAATAGACTTCATAGTGAGAGCGGAGGTGCCTCGCCCTTAAGTTCAACCATAAACACATGCTGAGCTAGTGCAACAGATTTAACTCAAGAACAGAAGGACTCAAGGTTTGATTCCTAAAAAAACAGTAATGAGCTTGGTTACTGCTCTTCCATTGCAATTTTGTGCATATATATGACAAAAGGGGAGGCACTGGAGCATGAGAGGGAGAGAGCTGTATCATTTAGCAACCCAGTACACCCAGCAGACTTCTGGGGGAGAGGCAACCTGTTAACACACACGTGCTAGATAACAGGTCTCTGCTTTCGGTGAATTGTCTACACTGCGAAGTTCTTTGGGGGAAGGACAGTTTAACCTAGGGCAGTACATTAATGATTCTTTGCACTGCTGGAAACAATGTCTGCTTTCTGAGATCAAAGCAACAAGCTGGGAATTTTTTAAGTTCTGCCCCTTGTTGAGATGGCCCTTTTCTGCCTCTCAGCAATTTTAGGTTTCTTTTAACACAAATGAAGAGTCTATCTCTTCACACAATGAAGGTATCAGCATCCAGAACCTTGAGAAGATTGAAATATTACAGAAATGCTTTGAAGATGGAAGCAAAATAAAGTGATGTGCTGCAACTGTGTGCTTATTGACAGATTAAAGGCAGTCAGGTACTGTGGCAGAGGGAACAACCCCTGTGGAGACAGACAGACAGACAGACAGACAGACAAAATGTTAAGAAGTGATCTTCTTTCACACTTGTGATCAGCCAGCCCTCTGATGACCAGAAACTGTTTAACATACTGTGAAAAGGTGATTGTATGCACTCAAGGCTTGGGTTTTCTCAGACAAAGCATGTGACCTCTCTGTGGCTGCAGCCTCCTTGGCTGTCTCTGACGCCAGACAGGTGAACCCTCTGTGATGCCGACAGCCGAAGTTCAGTTTGTTTCGCAGCACTGGGTGCAGATCAGAGCAGGACTCTTCCTTGAACGTATTTTGGGTCTTAAGGATTTTTGATGCCTAGAACTCCTTATGTAGGTATGTATGTATTTATTTGTTTGTTTGTTTATTTTTATCATGGAACACAGCACTGTGAATTCTTTTCAGTGCCGTTATGGTTTTGTCTAGAACGTACAGGCAAAAACAGCTGCTTCAGAGAGGACTAGGGCTGTCCTTGGAGGCTAGGACACAATGCTCTTTAGTGACCAACCAATCTTCTCTCAATAGTGAAAAACAGAAGAGATAGAAAGGAAAACTACTGTCTTTTTCCTGACATTTCAGGTGTTTTTACCCCCCTCAAAATAAGCTTTAAAAGAAGTAACAAGGACAGGAAACAGTGCAATTCAAAATTATCAGATTTTATGCTGGTGGAAATGTATTCAGCAGTTGACAGTGGTAGAGTTATAGGGAATGCCAAACCCGAAGTGAAGATGAGTGGTAAAATCTGAAAAAATATCTGAAAAACACACCAACAGTCTGAACCCTTATTAGCTGTATGGGGAAAGTCTACACCTGCAACCACAGGGAGATCTCATTTAAGCACCTGAAACTTGCAGTTCTAGTCAGCGTTCATCTAGTACTCTGGGAGTTATTTGTTGTTTTTTTGTTTAAGCTCAGCTGTGATCTTCCAGGATGGTGCATGGGTCAGGTCTGCACAGCACCCCTGGTTTCCCCTGCCTTTGCATCCCATCAGGAGAGGTCACATCAAGCAAGACCTCACGAGGACAACTGAAGCACCCAGTTGCCCAGGCCTTATTGCATCCAGCAGAGGGGCAGATGCAGGGCCAAGAGGATTTCTCCTCACTGCCTGCCGGTGGCTTGGGTCAATGATAAAATCACTGAAGTGGGGAGGGAGGAGCCTCACAGCTGCTGGCCTGACTCAGTCCATAATCAGCATTCCCTGCCTTTTTTATAAGCTTGTCTGATCTTCAGCCCCACATCAAGAAGTTCCTCACACGTTATGCCCCAGCTGTACATTTCTGCCCTGTTTTGGTTCTCTTTTCATGTGTGCTGTGAATATATAAACACATCTCTCAGGCAGTTTCACATCAAGTGAAATCTGAGCGAAAATATGTATTAAATTTAATTATTTGTCAAAAGACTTTAAGATGGACTCCTGTCAAAACCCACTACATGTTGATTAGGAGGAAGGCTCCCATAAATTAAATTGGCAGCTGATGCTCCAAGTGGCCCAAGAAGCAGTGACCTCAATCAGCCAAGAAAGCTAGAAGGAAGGCAGAAGTTCTTTTAGTTAGTCCTAGATGGAAAATTTTAAAATTTCTTTTGCTAACAAGGACTGATTCTCACAATATCTCTGTGGCATCTATGAATCCTAATCCTTGTCTGTCCCTGACATTTACAGCTGTGTCAGTGTGGGAAGTTCCTGGGGAAAGTCCCTTCTTTTGCTTGTGCTTTGAACAGTCCTAGGTTGTGGAAAGCAGCCATGCAAAAATAAAAACATGACAAATTTTCCCTTTCGTGCAGGTTTAATGTTATTTTATACTCTCTCCCATGTTTGTTTTTTTTTTACCTTGCCTTCCTTATTTTATTTTGTTCTAAATGGCAAAATATAGATACATTTACTCACATGTTTTGTTATATCCAAGTATTTGCTGCTGCTAGCTACATTCCTCCCTTCCCATTGAGAGATAACACCCACTTCCATGCTCTTCCTGCATCTGGAAACCCCCACAGATGTTTGCTTTGCAAAACCACACTCTATTCCAGAAGCAGAATGCCTGTAGCCAGTTTGACAATCATTTATTAAAATAACTTGGGAACGCCAACACACGTTGAGAGCACTGCAGAAGCAGGGAAATTAACCTCTGCAGAGATGTAAATGCTTTCATTATGATGAAACAGATTCTGAGGCAAATTTATCTGAACACTGTTGTGCTTTTGAGTACTCAAAGAAAAAAAGCAATAAACAGCAAATAAAAATACTCCAGGTTGCTCAAAGTTGCACTTAAAATCACAGATAACCCAGCCAGAACCCTAGTTTCTCAGTATTCAAAGTCAACCTAAAGGTGTCAAATGCAAGTACAGACATCTAACAGTGGGCAAGAGAAACTGTACAGCAGTTATTGGGCCTGTGTAGTCATGGTGAATAACTATTTGACACAGGTCTGAACCAGGAGCCCCTGCCAGCCCTCCGCCCCTTCCTTTCACCCTTGAGGGCCTCCATCCCCTTCCTTTTCAGGGCTGTGTTGGGTCCAGGCTGGAGTGGACCTTCCTTCCTGAATTGGGTTTGGTGTGAGCAAGACAGCAGTAATCTCAGAAGAGCAGGACAAATCACCATCTTCTCACTTCTTGGGTTGAACCCTCACAAGGATTTCTCTGAGATTTCAGTACCGTCAAAACTGAGCCTAAGCCTTGAGATTATTCTGAGCCCAGAGTCACAAGACAGATGTAGGATCCTAACAGACAACCGTCAACTGGAAACAAAAAATGGCTCAAAATGCTCTGTTACAAAATGTATTACAGAAACGCTGCAAGTATGAACTCTGGTCATTGGATTGCTTAATCAGACAGCCCAGAGAGGGTCATTTGGCTTTAGAGATAAACACAAGGTGGCATGGGCTCTGAGGAGTTTAACGAAAAGTGGTCACGGACACCAAAGCTGTGTTCTGTTTACTTAAAAATTCTGCATTTCTATGCTCTGTTCAATTTTTTACCTAATTTGTAAAATGGTGATAAAATGGTAAAATGGTGCTTACCTCAACATTATGATTATCATTTTATAGCTGATATAATTTTATAGCTGAAGCCCTTTTAATTGTTTGGCAGGAAGGTTGGGTAACATGAAAAAATGCTTCGCACGTGTAAACTCTGACAGGCTATGCAAGTGAACAGCAAAACCAGGAGGAACTTGCATGGTTTAGAACCTCTGCTTCCCAACAAAAGATGGTGAGCAAAGAAATATTTGTCCATGGCTCCAATTAATATGCAATGCACAGAATTACTTGGAGGAATGCAAAGATCTCTTGTTTTGGTGAGTCATGTCTGAGTATTTTTACCTGGGGTAAAAAAATCATACCTGGGGTATGATTGCTGTTACAAAACCCACTCATAATAAACCTTCAGTACTGCCAAGTACCACCTGGGAAACAGACACTCAGTTGGAGGCACACAAAGAAAGCAGATTTATTTATTCTGTGTGTCATTTCATCCTTTTTTTTATAAAATGAAGCATTTCTGTTAAAAAAAGTGCAAGACAGTCTTACAACTCACATTATAATGGAATCAGCTTACTTTAAAATAAAGCATGTGACACTGTACAAAAAAATAGGGTTTGTTTATCTCAGTGATACCTCAGAAGTCTGAGGTATTGTAATCTTCTGTAGTATCATGGCAGTCACTTGGGCTATTAGACTCTACCAAAAAATATAAAACATAAAAATACACCGTAATTTCACTGTTGACATATCTGCTTCGGAATCAGTCCCTGCTCTGGAAAGCAATTTAAAATGAAGTGGGAGAGGGGAAGAGGTATTTTATCTTCCATTTTGCTCATGGACATGAGTTGATTTGGCCCCTAATCCAGAACTCAGCGACTCAAGGACAGCCCTTCCCAGTGACTTGTTGAAGGTCATCCAAGGAAATTGTCAGAGTATTCATCAAAAGCCCACATGTCCTGTGGGGAAAAGAGTTTGAAAGGATAGGAGGAGAAAGACACACTTAACATGCTACGTATTCTGCAAACTCCAGAACATCTCATGCTCACAGAAGCTAGGAGTAAATTTTATATTGCAATAAGTTTGTAAAAAGCTGTCAGAGTTCAAGTCAAGGCTTGTATGTAAAAACTCTCTTTTCCCTTAATGTTGCAGCCTCTCCCATTATCAGATGAACAAACCGATTATGATGTTTGAGGCAGGATCTGCAGAAAACGTTTTTAGATTTAACGGCTTCTCTGCTGGTCATGTCTGATCATGAATTTCAAGTACATACATTGCAGTATAACATCTCAGGCAGACACATGCACAAGATGTAATTCAGTCTTTCTCACGTGGAAGGACCCTGGGCCAAGCAAACACAGAAAAGTTGGTTGTCTGTATTCCTATTTTTCTTTCTCTGCAAGAAGATATCATTTATCTTCAGGATAATTGAGCCTACTTTGTAGATCACTGTGTTGCAGAAGATTAGCAAATCACATAACCTGATTCAACCTGAATCCAGTGCTCAAGGAAAGAATTCTTCTGAAGTGAGAAACAGGAAAAAATCTAAGCCTTTAATAGCAGACAGCTGAGACTTGATGGTCCTCTTATGAAAAAACAGTAATCTCAAAAAATTGCACAGATTTCTTGTTTTGCTCCCACATAGTTATTAAATAGTGAAGTTCTAGATTAGAGAATATCTATAAATAAACTGCTATTAAAACAGCTGGCAATTTTCCATTGCAGTCTGAGTGCATGGCCTGCTTTTACTGTCTGATATGCTTTGCAACTCCAAGTAACATACAGCAGCTTGTTCAAGAAGTAGCTTGAATATCTCTATTGACTTGATGCCTTAAGAGGCCCCCTACAAACAGAGACTAGACAGGAGTAAGGGAATAAAGGTAGGTATTTATTTGAAAGGCCTTCGAAGGTACCCCCTGGGACCCCAAGAGGGACGACAGGTCACGAGTTCTTCACACTTTTATAGGTTTGGTTCATTTGCATCTCAGGGTTAATTCTCCAATTAAAGCTTCAGTTTAATGATGTAATTCCCCTCAGCTTGCCTGCCTCTCAAAGGCTTTTGGTTTATACTTTTTGGGCCTAGGACGGTCTGGGTATCCTTGAAGAGCAGGCCTGGAGAGGCTTTGTTATCTCTACCTAGCACGAGAGAGCAGAAATTAAGAGGCTACAAGAAGCTTCAGAGTTATACACTAAGCAGTACAGAATTTGAAAAATATAAAAGTTAAAACCTAAGGCATCAGACCAAAATATAAATAAATTTCACAACACCTCGGAGGGATCAAATTGAAACTAGAATTGAGAAAGTACACTTCAGGACGGTAAGAAAATTAGATTTTAAAAAGTTCGTATCAGCCCTCAGGGAATTAAAATCTTTAATCCTTGGCTGGTAGAATTCTTATTTCTCCTACACTTTCATCTCAGGATTAAAGATTGAGAGTTACTGTAAAAACCTTACAGGCACTACTATAAGAGCAAGTGTAATAAATTAGAATCTCATTGAAAACCAGATTATCAAGACCAGCTAGCATTCATTCAATTACGCTGAAGGAGTATAGGAATAAATTCATTGGCTGGTGAAAAAAAAGGTAATTTTAATTACAATTAATAGGTGTAAAGATTTTAAAACCAGATACCATGAACTAGTCTGATCCTTGAAAGGCATGAATTAAAGTTTTTAGTGAGATGTTTTCTCTGTCACATTCGCACCACTTGAGTGAGACATAGTGCATCTATTCAGAATGCAGTAGTCAGCATCTCAACGTATTTTGTATAACATACTAGCAATTAGACTTCAAAAACCCTCCAAATTGCTGCTATTCTGGTCCTTCCATCACAATAAAGAAAAGGCATACAAAGTACCATAGTAAAGAAAAGTGATGCTGGAATAAATGAAAAACTTATTTCAAGTGAAGAACAAAACAATGTATTTGTTTATACAACAGAAGTTTTCTCAACGTATTATCCTAAGGTCAAAATCTTAAAGGATTCAAAAACATTAAAAGCACTCTCCTGGCTAGTGACAATACCCTCAATTCCATTATAGATCATAAAACTTAGTGAGTAAATGCATTAGTAATGCAAGCATTCATACTTTCAGTTAAAAGGGACTGAAGAGACACTTGGAATAGAACTGTAACCACGGCAGATTGTTAGATATTTTTTCTCTATTTGTTTATTGTACCTTCATCAGATTTCTCTGCTAGATCTGGATCAAAGACATATCTGGCATCCAAGGCAATAATTTGTAGGCTCCAAAAATGAGAAATAAGTCTTACACAGATTTCAAATTTGAGGATCTAATTGGGATATATGATGCATAAATTTATGAATGCAAAATACTTACAATGATATGAACAGCTTTATGATTTAATCTCTGCAGCCATGATACTCTCGGGTTTGGATCCTGAGCTGAAATCTCTCTGGAATTTGCAGTCTCAAATGATTCTTGGTTTATTTATCCCTTATTTGGTCACACTGCTTTTTGCCACTTGATATACAGTCATAGAGCAATCAGCTACTTACTTTTCAATAAAAGTAGGGGGGGTGGTTTCAATCTAAACCTTGCATTGTGAACCAGTATTTCTTCATGGCATAACCCCCCAGAACTGACTATAACAGTTATTTTCTGGAAGCCTTCCTGTAGTAAGGTGTCTGCTGGCTACATGAAGGTGTGTGTGAGAAATGGGATAGGAAAGGCAAATTCACCAAATTGTGTGACCATCTACATGACATTTGTAATGGAGTTCAGACCTACATTAGAATAAACTTGAGGTTCCTTACCTGAGAAAGTGATAACCACTGCTCTAGAAATATCAGAGTAGCAAAACTAAAACTAATTTCACTGTAGCAGAAAGTCAATAAATAAATGCGTAGAGGCGGAAGTGTGTTTTAATGCAACTTGTGCTTTCTCAGAAACCTTTGACTTGAGGTAATATCACTTTCAGAAGTCAGCACCCCATACTCAAAATTAGTGTGTTGATGTTGATGTGCCTTAGCCTTAATTACACTGGAGAAAAGTGAACTAATAACTGCTTTACTTCAGAGGCTCCACACCCAAAAGACTCTCAGGCTCCACAGTCATCATTAATACTTGTAATGAGGAACTTTTTCTGTAACTTTTGTTTACACAAGCTTACTACTTCTGTGTCAGAGCCTGCCCCTGCTTCCATTGAAATCAATGGGAGTTTTGCCATTCCCTCTAATGAAAGTAGCCCCTAGCACCCTGTTACTCTTGATGATGATGGATCACTACTCCTTCCTTGCAAGAACAATAGTGTAGCAACCATGCCAACAAATACGCATGTGCTCAGCTGTAAGCACCTGAATAGTCTCACTGGTTGCAGTGGAATGGCACGAATTGTTGATGTTAAATGCTCTTTGTCTGCTTTAATCTAGCCGACCACTGGAATCCTCCTCTGTCAATTAACATGTCTTTCATTAGGACACACACAAATTTGGTATAATCTAGATGCTATCAGCAAGCATATGGTTGATCTGGCTTAATAGTGCAAGTCGTGCAACTGATTATGCAAAAACATAAAAATCGGAACATAATAAATCTGTGGGACAATGAGGTTTATGTTTTGGGGCTTTTACAGTAGAAAAGGAAAGCTAGTAGTGTTTAAATTGAATGTAATTCTGGATGGACGTCCAGTGTATTGGGCCATCCCACCAAATATAGGAAACATATGTTGTTCAACATATGTGACTCACACAATGAGTAATGTAGTCTAAAGGGTATATTCTACCCTGTGAACAGACATAACTCTCAATAACTAATAATCCCATAAATCCCAAAGGGCCTTATCTGGCTGAAAGTGTCTGCAGCCTTGTGAGTTGTGCAGGGCCACAGATGTCAGCTCCTCATTACCAGGCTTCCCCTGCTTGTCCTAGGAAAGCAGTGGTTCACTGACAAGCAGTTGCAGAGCCTGAGGTAGAGCTTCCCTTGTATGATGTGACAGGAGGTTTGATGCCACTGGTTCCTGTATTCCAGCTCCACAATTCTCCTTGAGTTGTGACAATAACTGGAATCTTGACTATAAAGCCAGTTTGAAAATGATCTGTCTGTGTAAGAAAGCTGGTCTTCTTGGTATGGAGGGCTTCAAGCTCCTTGCCATATTTGGAGGGGAGCCATGTATTCATCATGGTAATTGCTACATTGGCCTCTTCAGATTTTGTTGGTGCTAAATTTTTGACTGAAGCTTCTCACTGAGGAAAGAAGAATTATAAATATCTACTGAGGAGCATCAAACTTCTGCAAGTTACTGATGGAGGTACTTGGAACTTGGCTGGGTGCTTGGGAGAGGGACAACTTGTGGCACATATCATAAGGCAGGCTATGAAAGGGACTGTTTTCCCTTTTGAAATAGGGAATAACTATAGCCCGAGTTCTGGGTTGGTAGAATACTACAAGTCAGTGTGCAGCCTCAGTTGACAGACAGGAATCAAGAAAATCTGCAAGTGTAGAGCTTCGTACACTCCCTGACCTATAGAATACACTGATGTAATTTTCTTCTGGGCCAGAAGTGCTCAGAAATTATAGTGCTCCTGTAAAAAAACAGTGGAGTTGATGTGATCTGATTTCAGCCACAGCTGATCAGATTTCTCAGCAAAGAAAGGCATATGTGTTCATACCATCCCAAAATACACACTTCTCTGGAGCTGCCTCTCAGTCCTATCTCAGTAACCTTTGAACAAATCTTGACAAAGCAGTAAATGTATCCAGAAAGTCCTGCAAGTTCTGTGAAATTAGGTCTTTGGGTAGAGAGGGAAAAAGAGGCTAATTACTGCCTCAACTGTAAGCTTTTATGAGACATCTGGAAAGGTCCATGAGAGAGACATGCTCATCCATACTGCTAAAAGAGGTCCACATAGGAGTTAGCCTCTGGATAGCCACTGGTCTGCAGAGCTCATTTCTTTGTTCACCCCTTAGCTTTGCTTTACAAGACCCCAGCTAGCTTTCTCCAATACTACACTCAGCCTTGACTTGGGAAGTAGTTTGGTCAGGGGTTGTTCCCAGGAGGTACCATGAAGAAGTGCTTCGTCTTATTAGACATAATTCCTCATTCCTTCAACACTTTCCCAAAGACACTGAACCATCACTGTCCGCATGCTCTACCCAACGTCATGCAATGCATATACTAAATTTTATACTAGAAACCCACTGTATATGTGAACTGCAGCAAAGTCTGACCTTTTTTTTTCAAGAACTTAAAAAAAGCCACCCTGTAACACACTAAGAAAAACAATTGTTTTTTAGGGACCATCCAGAAGTAGGTGGTGGTATAGAGTGACTCACTTTGCTTTACCTGTCCTCAGGACCAAGAATCAATTACTGGCTCCTTTTATTCAGCAATACAGACCTATATACCAAAACCTAGCTCTTGTTTTCTCTGTTTGTTTTGGTTTTGCAGAAGACTTTCATGTTACACCAACAATGTCTCACTCTAACGCGGAGAAACATGCTAATCTTGGACTCTCAACACTTCTATCAGCAGCTGTCCATTTTCAAGGTTTATTGTCTGTGGAAAGAGCTAGAAGATTCCAAATGCTAAAATTAAGTCAATGCTGAAGGAGCCCCTCTGAACTCAAGACGATGTGCCAGGACCTGCTGAGTGCCTTTCACCTCAAACCCTCACTCACAGTTAGCATCAAGTACTCCCAGGAGTCCCTGCTTCACACACTGTACAAGTAATTTGATCAAATAAATGCGATGTTGGGCAATAATTGGACAGTTAATTGAAACCCTTTCCTGCCTGTGGTCTCCCCAATGCGTAGAGCGTGTTGAGAGGCATCTTGAGCTTGTGACCTGCTGCTGCTTGGGAGCCTCAACTGAACTGGTGATGCACCTGCAGTGCCCTGGAAGGGATAACTGGCCAGATCTCATTCTGGGTGTTTGGGGGAGCAACAATGCCTGGGAAGGTGGTTCTGGTGTTTATTTTAAATTCCTAAGGAGTTAAAAGCTCCTTTCCAGCATTAGCCAGAATGCTGATTATAAACCCACAATTTTCTGTAATTGGGCCTCATTAATAAATTCCTCAAGTGTTCCCAAAGGCAGGAGAGGTAAAACAAGAGCCACAGGGATCTGAGAAACAGGGAACTGTGAGGATTCCTGAGAATGTTGTTAATTCCACTTAATCGGCTCAGAGAAGCTCTGTATTCAAAAGAAAATAACAATGACTCACAAAATACTCCTGCCAGCAGGGAATAGTATTCTCTCCATTTATAGTAATATTTTCCCCAATTTTCGTCCTTTCTTCCACTCCACTTTTAAGTAAAGAAAAAGACCGTCCCTCAGGCACTCTGAGCACCTTCCATGTTCCTGGGCCTCACTGAAGACTGGAAGAGCTGTGCTCCCAGGGAAAGTCCAGCGTGGGTCCCTCTGAGCTTCTGGGAGACCTGTTCTGCAATCCAAATGTGCCAGAGGGCTTTTCTATCAGATCCAGACTGAAGCAGAGTGTGAAGCAGAGGCATAATGAGGCAGATACAAGATTTATTGCTGTTTGAAGAGGACTCAGTAGCAAACTTCGAGACAGAGCAAGCCCCATTCTCCACTCTACACTGCTTGCCACTGAAGGTAGACAGGTCAAACAAAGACAAGACAAATTACAGGGATAAAAATTCAGGTCATGAGAAAAGTAGGGATTATAAAGGATAAGAAGGCAGGAGGGTTTGCCAGGAGAATGGAGATTTCTGAAGGTGGCATGAAGGAACACCTGAAGGTGCAGATTCCCCAACACTATATGGAGAGCCTAAAGTGCTGGAGTTTAAAAACAAGAAAGGCAGAATGTGAGATAAGAAAGGAAGCAGAAAGCTTTTGAGAAAAAAAGGTAGGGAACACAATATATTTGGTTAGAGAAGATTTGCACTGGATTTGCAAGATGCCTATAAATTTGGGTGCATAAGAGTGTGCAAGCAGATGAAAAGAAGAGAGTTTGTGAAGACATCAGAGCCACTGCTCAGGCTGCTCAGAAACCTTGTGTCTGCACTCCTCCTTACCCTTCTTTCTCACAACAGAATGTGAAGGTACTGGGTACTGCTGTGTCCTCAATGGCCTGAAGGGGTGCCTGAATATCACAGAATCACTGAATCATTTAGGTTGGGAAAGGTGTCTGAGATCAGAGTGTCCAACCTTTGACTGATCACCACTTTATCAATTAGGCCACAGCACCAAGTGCCACATCCAGTCGTTTGGTGAACACCTCCAGGTATAGTCACCCTACCACCTCCCTGGGAAGCTCATTCCAATGTTTGACAATCTTTACCATGAAGAAATTTCTCCTGATGTACAACCTGGACCTCCCCTAGCACAGCCTGAGGCTCTGTGCTCTTGTTCTGTCACCAGTTGCCCGGGAGAACAGGCTGACCCCCCACCTGGCCACAGCCTCTTTTCAGGCAGGTGTAGAGAGTGATAAGGTCACACCTGAGCCTCCTTTTCTCCAGGCTAAACACCCCCAGTTCCCTCAGCTGCACCTCACAGGACTTGTGCTTCAGACCCTTGCCCAGCTCCGCCGCCCTTCTCTGGACTCCCTCCAGCACCTCAATGTCTTTCTTGCAGTGAGGGGCCCAGAACTGGACACAGCACTCGAGGTGTGGCCTCAGCAGTGCCCAGTACAGGGGGACAATCCCTGCCCTGGTCCTGCTGGCCACGCTGGCCACACTATTGCTGATCCAGGCCAGGATGCCATTGGCCTTCTTGGCCACCTGGGCACACCCTGGCTCATGTTCAGCTGCTGTCACCAGCACCCCCAAGTTCTTTTCCGCTGAGCATCTTTCCAGCCACTCTGCCCCAACCTGTAGCACTGCTGGGAGGTGTTGTGATCCAAAGGCAGGGTCCAGCATTTGGTTTTCNCTGCTGTCACCAGCACCCCCAAGTTCTTTTCCGCTGAGCATCTTTCCAGCCACTCTGCCCCAACCTGTAGCACTGCTGGGAGGTGTTGTGATCCAAAGGCAGGGTCCAGCATTTGGTTTTCAACCTCACACCATCGGCCTCAGCCCATCAATCCAGCCTGTCCAGATCCGTCTGTAGAGCCTTCCTGTCCTGCCACAGATCAGCGCTCCACCTAACTTGGTGTTACACTCAAATTTACTGAGAGTGCACTCAATCCCTTCATCAAGGTCATTAATAAAGAGATGGAATAGTACTGGGCCCAATACTGAGCCCTGGGGGACACCATTTGACCAGCTGCCAGCTGGATGTGGCACCTCTCACCACCACTCTCTGGGCCCAGCCATCCAGTCAGTTTTTACCCAGCAAAGAGTGCACCTGTCCAAGCCATGGGCTGTGACATTTTCCAGGAGAATGCCACTGGAGACAGTATTAAAGGCTTTGCTGAAGTCACATAGGCTATATCCACAGCCTTTCCTTCATCCACCAGGAGCATGACCTGGTATTAAAGGAGATCAGTTGGTCAGGTAGGACCTGCCTTTCCTAAACCTCTACTGCCTGAGGCTGATCCCTTGGTTGTCTTGCATGTGCTGTGTAATCTCATTTAAGATGATGTGTTCCATTGTCTTGCCAAGCAGTGAGGTCAGGCTGTCAGGCCTGTAGCTCCCAGGATATTCCTTCTGGCCCCTCGTGGGTCAGACTGGGTCACACTGGCCACCTTCCAGTTGTCTTTGTATATTTATATATACAAGATGCCTGTGTATTGCCCAGTACCTGGGCATGTTTACCTAGTTAAGGATCACATGCAGAGGTGGCTGCATATCTTCAAGGAAACTCTCTGGTCCCCTTAGCACTTCCATGTGTGATTTATCCAGTAAATACGTTGATAGAAGTCGATAGAGCACCTTGCACGGAGGAAAATGCATCACCAACACACAACCCATCTCTTTTGTAGCCAGCAGGACTAAGGAAAATGTGTGCTGGACAACAGGCCTTTTCTTTAGACACACCAGCATAAAAATCTTCCTTGAAACATGCGGTTTGGATGTCCTGACAAGCAGTAGAAGGGGAAATATTATAAATGAAAACAGCTTCAGTAACTGACCCTTATTTCTTTCTCTTTCCCACTTACAGACTTTCTCCCCTACTTGATATTTGGGAATCCTCTGGTCTCAGCATCTATTTACTTTATTTTATTTTTATGAGTGTCCTTGAATGTAATGGAAGAATAAACATTTCAGTTTTCACAGCCTTGTGGCTTTTCATGGGAGCTTAGCTTCATCCACTGTGTTTACAAAACAGAACTGCATCGTTGCGTTGGTTAATTTGACGATTCTTGGATTGTCCATATTTTTGGCTGCAAAATTCCCATTTAAATGTAGAGTCTGTTATGTTTTCATAGGCCCCAAGAGGAATTTCTAGATTGAAGTTTTAGAGTCAAACAGGACCAGCCAGTTTTACAGCTCACAGAATTACCAAGTTGTCAACATCTACAGACCACTGGTGGGAACTCTGTCACAACAAGGAGCCAGCCACGCATGTCCCCTCCTGAGCTCACACCAGGCTCCTGCACTCAGGCAGGAGAAATATTAGCAGGCTGAAACCCTTACCCTTGTGCAGGTCTCTCTGTGCTGAGATCAGAAGAAGAGCCATGACTGTGGTTGGGGTCGAAGTCCCTCCTCCCTATCTTAATCATGAGACACAGAATCTTGGAGGAAGGGTGTTAAGCATACAGACTTAAATCCAAAAAACACTGGAAGTGACGAATTACAGTAACACAAATTTCAAGTCTGGGTAAGCAGGAAATACGAAAGTAGGACAGGCGGCACCTCCAGGTAGTGGAGAACCAGGGAATGGCAGCACTGGCACAGGGAGAAAGACATGCTGGCCTGCAGTGAAGGGACAGTAGATGGACCATGGATATGGCTGGGAAAACTTGGCTGGAGATGCAGGAGAACAGTATTTGGCTCAGTGTTCAGCTCAGCCNTCATGTTCAGCTGCTGTCACCAGCACCCCCAAGTTCTTTTCCGCTGAGCATCTTTCCAGCCACTCTGCCCCAACCTGTAGCACTGCTGGGAGGTGTTGTGATCCAAAGGCAGGGTCCAGCATTTGGTTTTCAACCTCACACCATCGGCCTCAGCCCATCAATCCAGCCTGTCCAGATCCGTCTGTAGAGCCTTCCTGTCCTGCCACAGATCAGCGCTCCACCTAACTTGGTGTTACACTCAAATTTACTGAGAGTGCACTCAATCCCTTCATCAAGGTCATTAATAAAGAGATGGAATAGTACTGGGCCCAATACTGAGCCCTGGGGGACACCATTTGACCAGCTGCCAGCTGGATGTGGCACCTCTCACCACCACTCTCTGGGCCCAGCCATCCAGTCAGTTTTTACCCAGCAAAGAGTGCACCTGTCCAAGCCATGGGCTGTGACATTTTCCAGGAGAATGCCACTGGAGACAGTATTAAAGGCTTTGCTGAAGTCACATAGGCTATATCCACAGCCTTTCCTTCATCCACCAGGAGCATGACCTGGTATTAAAGGAGATCAGTTGGTCAGGTAGGACCTGCCTTTCCTAAACCTCTACTGCCTGAGTCTGATCCCTTGGTTGTCTTGCATGTGCTGTGTAATCTCATTTAAGATGATGTGTTCCATTGTCTTGCCAAGCAGTGAGGTCAGGCTGTCAGGCCTGTAGCTCCCAGGATATTCCTTCTGGCCCCTCGTGGGTCAGACTGGGTCACACTGGCCACCTTCCAGTTGTCTTTGTATATTTATATATACAAGATGCCTGTGTATTGCCCAGTACCTGGGCATGTTTACCTAGTTAAGGATCACATGCAGAGGTGGCTGCATATCTTCAAGGAAACTCTCTGGTCCCCTTAGCACTTCCATGTGTGATTTATCCAGTAAATACGTTGATAGAAGTCGATAGAGCACCTTGCACGGAGGAAAATGCATCACCAACACACAACCCATCTCTTTTGTAGCCAGCAGGACTAAGGAAAATGTGTGCTGGACAACAGGCCTTTTCTTTAGACACACCAGCATAAAAATCTTCCTTGAAACATGCGGTTTGGATGTCCTGACAAGCAGTAGAAGGGGAAATATTATAAATGAAAACAGCTTCAGTAACTGACCCTTATTTCTTTCTCTTTCCCACTTACAGACTTTCTCCCCTACTTGATATTTGGGAATCCTCTGGTCTCAGCATCTATTTACTTTATTTTATTTTTATGAGTGTCCTTGAATGTAATGGAAGAATAAACATTTCAGTTTTCACAGCCTTGTGGCTTTTCATGGGAGCTTAGCTTCATCCACTGTGTTTACAAAACAGAACTGCATCGTTGCGTTGGTTAATTTGACGATTCTTGGATTGTCCATATTTTTGGCTGCAAAATTCCCATTTAAATGTAGAGTCTGTTATGTTTTCATAGGCCCCAAGAGGAATTTCTAGATTGAAGTTTTAGAGTCAAACAGGACCAGCCAGTTTTACAGCTCACAGAATTACCAAGTTGTCAACATCTACAGACCACTGGTGGGAACTCTGTCACAACAAGGAGCCAGCCACGCATGTCCCCTCCTGAGCTCACACCAGGCTCCTGCACTCAGGCAGGAGAAATATTAGCAGGCTGAAACCCTTACCCTTGTGCAGGTCTCTCTGTGCTGAGATCAGAAGAAGAGCCATGACTGTGGTTGGGGTCGAAGTCCCTCCTCCCTATCTTAATCATGAGACACAGAATCTTGGAGGAAGGGTGTTAAGCATACAGACTTAAATCCAAAAAACACTGGAAGTGACGAATTACAGTAACACAAATTTCAAGTCTGGGTAAGCAGGAAATACGAAAGTAGGACAGGCGGCACCTCCAGGTAGTGGAGAACCAGGGAATGGCAGCACTGGCACAGGGAGAAAGACATGCTGGCCTGCAGTGAAGGGACAGTAGATGGACCATGGATATGGCTGGGAAAACTTGGCTGGAGATGCAGGAGAACAGTATTTGGCTCAGTGTTCAGCTCAGCCAAAGAAAACAAAGTTCCTCTCAATTGCCATTTGTACACGTGTAAGCAAAAGCAAGCAAGCATGTTGTGGTTTCTAGAGAGTTAATGTCTTACAGAGCAGTTAAGATGAAAATTATGACATGGATATGTGCTGCAAGATGTGTTAAGGGAAGAACTAAAGAGAGGGAGAGAGCTGTGTCTTACTCTTATTGTATGGGAGATACTGTGACCAGCAAGAATGGGGTTCTAATGGGGTTTGGTTTAGAACCCTATGTAGGGCTTATTCTGCTCTGACAGCAGCTGTGCCCTGTACATATAATTTGTTTCACTCCTGTAAAGTATAAGGCAGAACTGGAAGATTTCCACAGAATTTCAGCAGATCCTTTACCTACAACGAGGCACAAAATCATGCCACCTGCACAGCCAGGGAGTAATGGCAGATTCTTAAATGCACGTTAAGGAGAAAATAGCTTCTTTAAAATGCTATGGAATTTGCTGGCAGAGAGCTGCATTAATGTGGTGCCAAGATTATGCACTTCAGAGTACTCACCTCAGCAAAACCTAAAACTTCAGAAAACCAGGGCACATGCTAAGCATATTAGCTCTGACCTGTTTGAGCAATGCCCCAGCTTGCCCATTGTACCTATTCTGCCTTTGCACCATTGCTGAGCTCCTGGCCCATGACCATGGGAAGCAAAGAGAGGAGAGCTGCTTCTCAGTGAGTGGTACCCACACCTGTCCCATCCTCATGTACTGAACCAGCTTCCCTGAAACAACATCAAACCTATTGCATTTTATAACCCACCTTTTTCTATGGAAATGAACCAAAAATCTGTCCAAGGCCATATTTTCAGTTTAATGTCTTTAACTGAAAAACTGCTATTAAATCCCAACTTGCTCCTGGTTCTCTCCATGCCAAGACCTTTGTAGATTACGATGTCATAAAATTATGTCATTATACTTCAATCTTTTCCCTCTAATCACACTTACGTTAGCAGACTGGAGGAAGATTTCGTTCCTTCACTCAGATCTGCCCAGTTACTCTGCAGCAATGGCTGCTGTCCAGGGCATCCTCAACACACATCATCAAGCACTACAAGCCCTTTGTGTCCTCCCTTTCTCTGCTTCTAAAGAAAGCTTTTAGACATCTGAGAACAGAGAAACAAAACAGAGACAAGATTTAGACTATGAGCTGAACATGATGTATACCTATGCCAGAAGCAGAAAAGGGATAGAGAAGGATGAGGGTGTATCTCCTGCACCTTGGCTCATGTGAATAGTCCCCCTGTTGTAGGGTAAAGTCAATATCTGAGCTAAGGCACACCCACATGAAGTAGGGGTTCAGCAGATTTTGAGGGTTAAGTATTTCGACTTGAACTGATGTTCAAGTAGCGCACAGTCTAGAAAGAGTGTGTGAAGGCATGGTGGGAAAAGAAAACACCTGATGTTATCCACGCCTGTGTGTGAATGGAGTCCCAGAGAGTGGAAAGCTTTGCACAAGTACCTGTGACCAGAGCTGAATGAGTTGCATCAAATGGGAGGGAAAAACAGGGGGTACACAAAAAATGAAGCTGAATGAAAGTAGACAGTTTACCTTGAGAAAGGGTGATTAAAGGAGTCCTGCTCTCCACAAGCTCCAACAAGTCCATGAGCTATTCCTGCCATGTGAGACTTGTTTCCTCGCACTATTGCCCAGGCAGCACAGCTGCAGGCTGTTTGCCATCTGGGCCTCTTTCTTAAGCCACAGAGGAGGTTACTTAAGTAAGGGGCAGGAGGGAGAGGCAGGAAGAAACATGATTTCTTTCATTCTAAGCAAACTTCACAGCCTGGGCTGAGCCTGCCTTGAGATTAGGACACAACCCACCAGCCCTACTGCTGTATCCTCACTGGGAGTGTGCGACCCTCTGTACAGGCACAGCCCCTGTCAGTGAGCGGGGAGACAGTGGTGCCATTGAGCAGCCTGAGAGCACTGTTAGCTGCCTGACTCTTCCATCCTGTCCTCTCCTGTGAGTGCATTATGGATGGTGATCACAGAGCTGAGGAGCTTGCAGCTTGCCTTGTGCATGGAGGCACCAGCTGCAGCTTCACTGGAATGTTACTGCTGGCACAGGACATCCTTCCATCCTAGCAGGAGGGAGAGGTGGGGAGGAGAGGCACTTTCAGGCCAGGCTTGCCACTGCATTGCACTTACAGCTGAATTTTCCCTTGGGATTACAAACTACAGCCCCACGTTTTCCAGCCTTCAGTGCTCCCTCTTGTCCACCCTGCAGCAGAGCTCCCACCTGCAGCGTACAATGTCAACCCACATGGGAGAGAGACTGTCTGTCTGTCTTGTTCACTGTGCCCGCAAGGAAAGAGGGTCTGACAGTGAGTGTCATGTGGGGTGCTGACATCCTGCCCAGCTACTGGGCATGTGTATGGCCTCGGGAGGCACAATGGGCTAAGAGAAACTGTGACAGTGGTCAGTGGAAGACCTAGAGAGCAGAGGCCTCACTTCAGTGGACCCACACCTGAACCTTTAATATGATGGAGAAAACCTGGCTCTTCTAGGGATCAGGAGAGGACAGAGTGAACTTCGCTGCAACCCAGGAAGCCACTAAAAATTGATGTGTCTGAAGTGGGGCTTGACTCTCTCTCTGCAAAGTGTGGAGAAGTGTTTTACTCTATATCACACATCAAGTCTGGGTTTTCCCATTTAAAGACCATATTCCTGTGGTTTAAAATGTGATATTCTGATAAAGTTAACCCAAGAGACTTGAAACCTGGGGTAGTTTTAGGCATGCTTAGCACTGTGACTGCTGTACTGCAAGACTCTGTCCACTAAAATGTCCCATTGCATCTTGTGCTCTTCCACCTTTAGTACCGCCCAGACCTAAGTGTTGCTGAGATTTTTAGTCCCAGAAATAACCAGCAACAGAGGAACCAGCCCCTGGCTTTTTCCAGCATGGAGCAGTGTGCTCTTACTCCACATTGTAACGGTCTGGCAAGATAGTGCACCATTATGCATTGCAGAAAAGGCCCTTCCTCCCACATCCCAATGTGGACAGCCTATAGAATAAGAATAAGGAAAGTTCATCTTTGTGATCCTTTTACCACAATCAAAAGTTGGCATAGCTAACAATCTCTCTCTTTCACCTACTTCTTTGCTATTAGAAGAAAAAAATCCATTGGTATTTAACTAAGAATTGCAGAATAACAGAAACTACTACCTAGAAATTTGTTCTCATTCGAGCCAAGATTACCAATCTACTATCTCAGAAAAAACACAAAATACATAGTAAGTTATGTAAGGAGTCACTTAAGATGCAGAATTCAAAGAATTAAAGAAGTTTTCCCAAAGCACAAGATTAGTAGCTAACAAGTTTAGTGCTTGCTTTAGTCTGCAAGCTCTTAGTATGTGTCTGCCTCTTAAAAGTGCTCAGGGCTGCTATGTCTTAAATTGGGAGGTGACAGTGAAAAGTGATGGGGAAATGGTGGAAATGTTGTCAGGTCAGAATGACAACTTCTAAATCAAGTTCCTGCCTTACATGCAGAGATTGTGCCTCTTCTTAAGTCTTAAAATTATTTTCTGCCTTCTGGCTTTAGAGGGAAGAGAATGTGCTGGTTGGATATGCAGACATGCAGTTCTTGGGCTCAGCTCTTTCCCACCAGAGGTAGGTATGTGCTACACCCATCCCATTAATTAGTGCCTGCTCTGGGCCTCTTGTGGAGGAGGACTGCAGTTTGAAACAGCTCTCCATGTCATTGTGAGTGTTCTCATGAAAGTACTCTGGCTTGTTAAAACATTCAAAATCAAATATGTGCCTTCCAGATAGAGGATCACCCCAGCTGCAAATGAAAAATGTCTTAGATCAGAGAGTCCATCCCTATCCTTAGGGATGGCTATAGCTCTCAACAGAATCACATATTTCTGTTATCCTTCTTGATTTCTCTTCAGGATGCATGCCCAGAGGCTTTTATTGTCAATCCAGAAGAGGATCTACACAAGAGAAATTCCAAAACAGCATCAGGGAACAGTATGCTTTTTTTCTTCCCTCTCTTGTTATTTCCTCATATTAAACAATTCATTGACTTTATTGTTCTTGCCTGAGGCAAAGAAGCCTGGCAAATTTGAAAAGTATTTTTATTATTAGTTAGGTGAGTTTACTTGCCAAGCATACTTTCCCAAGTTCTCTGAACATCCTACTCATCGGTGCTAACAAAGGCCCCATTCACACAAGGGCTACCAAACAGGTTTGCAGCATGGTTTACAACTGGCCAAGAGGGAGAGCTCTCAGGGCCCCCACTCTGTCTGCTGCTTTGGCATCCAAGGTCATTGACCATTAAACAGGACACTTAAGCCTCAGCAAGGAAAGGACTTGTCTAAAAGGAAGGCTTAAGTGGTGCCTCATAACAAAATTGTGGTTCCAAAAGTTCCTCTTCTTAAATACAGTTGCCTCTGGTTTTTGGCAGAACACTCCCAAGTTACATCAAACTCTGCCTGTTATTGTCCAGATCCAATGCACATTGGGCAGTCCCTTCTGTATGCAGTCAGTTATTGCTCCTTCTCTAATTTAATAGCTCCCCAAACAGGAGATATGGGCTCATCTCCATCTTCAGTTCAAGGAGATTTCTTGGCTGTTGCCTGTTTCCCCAGGGAGTGGCCCAAGCACCAAAGCATGGAGGGCAGGAAGACTTTGTCCTATCTTCTGGCTGAAGCTGGACCCAAAAGCTGAAAATAATATTAAATCCAAGAATTTTATAGAAGAGTGAGGGTGAGTCTGTAGAGTTTAGGAGATGACTCTTCAACAAGACTTTTCACAGTGAAGGAGGAAGTCAGAAGTCCAGGTGCTTCGACCTCAGCTATGGAGGTGGGCTCTTTACTCAATTTGTCCTATAAGGCTCTGAATTTAATCTGGGGACCCAGCTGCGCTGCAGAGACAAAGCAACTGCCAGGCAGCTGCAAGGCTCTGCCGGAAATTACCCCGGGGCAAGGAGTGGATGTGCAGAGGAGTGTGAAGGAAGGATCTGCTCAGAAGTGCTGTTTGAAGTTGAACGCAAGTTAACTTGTTGGTAACCTCTGCCTTGCTTTTTGATCCTCTTGGTTCAAGCAGGAATTAGGTCTGAAGCACTTAGATATGTGTTTGTCTGTAGCTGGCAGAGTCCTGCACAGGCCAAATGGTAAGAGCAGTCTAGCAGAGGTGATGGGACTGCCAGGCAATGTCCCAGTAGGACCTGGGAGCGGAAGCAGAGAGGAGATAAAGAGAAAAGGATAGCTGAGCCCTCGCAAGGTGATGAAGATTCTCTTCCGCTTTGCACAAGTGTGGAAGTAAAGCTGCCTGAGAGTTGACATCAGACTGCTTTTATGCAGGTGCTCTCTGTTACCTGGGGATAAAAGACTTATGTCATACTTCAGGAGTGCTTGAGATCATGTGGGACTGCTCCCGGGGCACTGTGCTTGTGAGGAGTCTGAGATAAAAAACCTTCCTGGAAACAAGAGCAGCAGGGAGTGCAGAGCCTGACATGAAGGTCTTCACCGACTCTATGCTGTCACATGGATTTCTCAAACACACCACACAGGAATCCTGTACAACCGATATAATACTGTATTGCCATGAACACGACAGTCCCACTCTTCATGACAAGAGAGAATCCTTTTAATCAAATGTGGCTGGAAGCAACTTTACTGAGACTGCCTGTGAAAACCAGTTAGAATTTTTTGTGTTTTCTGCCCAGGGAAAATCCAGTTCAACTGTTCAGAAAGCACGGCCTGAGCAGTCTGCCCCTTCTGTGCCCTCCTCCCTGTAACACAGACTGTGCCTTAAATCCCACAATATATTCTTTTATCTGAATATAGTGCATGGGGCAATGTGAGATGGAGCTGCTGGTAGAAGAGGTCATGAAGTTCCATTGCACTAGCATTTTAAAAGGGAATCCTATAAAAAAACTGCCCATGACATGGCTGCAGAGAAAGATCCTGCACTCTGTCAATGTCTTGGCATGGAGTTAGAAGGGAGTATGGGACTGGACACAAGCAGAGAGTGGGCTTTTTTTGGCATTGGCCACAATGAGTGTGGTTGTCCAAGGAAAGTCTGTGGGGGAGGCTGAGGGGATAGAAGAAGACAGACATGTTAAAGGAAAGCGTGTTCCTACATAATGAGACATTGTACCACATGTTTAAGAAAAAAAAAAAAAGGAGGAAAAAGAAAAAAAAAGTCCAGGGTGGTGAAAGAATTTCCCCAGCAATGGGGTTGAGCTGAACATAGCTTTGGCTTACCATTATAGTCTATTGTGTCTTTGTAGGCACAGGGATCTTACACTGGACCAGCCTTTGTGTCAAATCTAGCTGCAATGCCTGAGTCCCCCAAGCTGCCTCTCATCTGTGAATCAGCTTTGGTTCGTTTCTACCCATGCAGCTGCTATTTTTTATTTAGTCTAATTTTGGCATATCTACCAGCAGCTGCAAATGTAAATGGTCCCCTTTGGTATCCAGCACACCCAATTAGAGAAGTGGCCCACATGAGGCATGCTGGGTTCCCCCGCTCTGCATAACTTTAAAAATAGACAAGTAATAAACAATTTCTACAAAGCATGATGTTATTACAAACTGCATTGCACAATTTCATGGGGTTTAATTTTTTTTCTGATAAATTGTGAGCGCAAATTGTAAAGTTCACACACAAATATTTCCTCTCAGAATTGGAAACAAAGGACTTTGTCCCTGAGATGCCACACTGGACCTGGAGGCTGAAGCTCACTGCGAGCACAGAAACAGGGCAGAAAAACAGACTTCTGGCAATGAGTGGTATTTTCACATAATGTTGTGTTTATTTCTTGGGAAAGGAAATGAACCACCTAGGAGGAAAAAGGGATGATCGAAGAAAAATTCAAGTAGCCATAGTAATAAATATAATAGCAATAATTACATTTTATTAATAAATTAATAAATAATAGATATCAATGTTTAATTTTAAACTTGTATCAGTGAGTACCTGTCTTCCAGGTTCAAGACAGCTGTTAGGAAATCCCCTGAACTGTCTGGGGGAATTGATACGTCACTAGGCTTCTGATATATTTTTGATGCATTTTGAGATATGTGGTTTGTTTTCCCTGCTGACTCTTCTGCTCTCCTGCCTGTGGCAGCACCCAGCACCCACCTCCTCCCATAGCCCCAGTGTTCACATCACATGTGAGGACCAGCGTGCATTCGTCTCCTGCCAGTACATGGCTCATGGTCTGCCAACGGTTCACACACATTGCTGGAGTGCTGCACCAAAACCAAGACAAGAACATTAGGACAAGAAGCTGTGTCCATTCTTCAGTCACTGTACCTCCACTGCAAGGGTAAAATCCCTTTTATTCCCCTTGCTGACACAGCAGAAGGGTGCTTCCCTTCTTTGCTCTTCTGTGCGCACTGTGAAAGTAATTCAGAGGTGGATATCTTTTATGCTTAGCCAAACTCAGATGTTTTAGTTGTTGAACAAAGTCTCTCACTTGAGTTATTCTTTCCTGTTCTTTCAACACAAAAAAAACGAGCAGTGTAGGCCCTAATCTTAAGACTATGCCTAATGATTGCTTATTTGGAGACATGCTTTGATGTCTTGGCTTCTCCCAAATATATTTCCATTTTTTAGCCAAGGACTAGGCAGTGTGGGATGGTTATATAGACCCTCAGATCAGCCCTCTACTGCCCTGCTGGTGTTTTACTAATCCTATTATGGATCCATGTATGAAAAGAGAGACCAAACTGGCTTCTTTTTATTTTTGTCTGTGTGCCATGAGACAGACTAGATGGGTGGGAGTTTGAGAATAATAATTATCAGAACATCAGTACAATAAAATTATCTTGTACCTTTTCTCTTTAGTCTTTGTTGAAGTTTCATGTTGAGTACTTGAAACCAGCAACCCAACTGTGATCTCACAGACCACTGGCAGTCTTTGCTCATTAATCTTGCTGAATGGGAAGCAAAGGTCTGTTACAGACATTAATAAGGCCTATCATTGATCCTTGTGAGGATGAACACTGAACCTGGAAGAGACTGTGGCAGTTGAGGGAAGCAATGCCAGAAATATTTGTGGGGTGAGTAGATGGGGAATTCAGTACTCTTGCATGACCACCGGCTTGGCCTATGTTGTGTTTGGCCATCACTTTTGGTAGTCTTTACTGATTGACTTTTTATTTCCAGCCATGAACATGCTACACACTAAAACTACTCCTAAATGTACCTCGTGTCAGAAGCAAGCCAGATAAACTTCTGTTATCCTCACACACTTGAACAGCAGGATGACTTTTGCATGCGGTAGTTTTCCTTTTTGATTCAAGTTTCAACTTCGTTACAGGCTTGTCAATACCTGTCAATACCAGATCCACCACAGTGAAAATAGAGTAAGTATGACTTTGAAAATCAGCACAGCAGAATCAGGCCTTTAGGTGTAAATTCTTCACACTATTTGTGCAATGGAAATGATAACCAGGCAAGCAATCCTATAACCAAGGTAATTGGAGTTTTAAGTGAGAAGAGGCAATGCAGTTCATTGGCACCTGAAGGTGTACTGCCCACTTCACTGTCATCACCATAAAATTCCAACATAGATAGAAGTTGATATAAAACCCCCATCACGGCAGCCCACAAGCCAGCCTCAGCTTCTAAATTCCGTGCTACCAGGGTGCGGAAAGGCAGCTGAGAAGCAGCAACTTCTGCATACATTGCAGGGGACAGATACCTTCCCAGCATTGCCCCTCTGACAGGGTGCTGCAGCCTGGTGGGGGAGCCTGCAGGGCATCTCTCTGCTGCCTCCTGATGTGAGTGCCCACTTGAGCTGCAGCCTTCCTGTGGAAGAGTTTCCTATATATATATATATATAAAATTACAGAATTCTCTTTTAAAAAGTTTCAGTCAAGCAGAAACACAACACAGAGTACACTGGGCACTGCATGGTTTATAGGACTGATAACAATGGTTAATAATAACAGCTTGTTATTCAGCCAAACATCAATACTGCTTCCATATGCTATCAGGAAAATACCTAAAAATAATTTTACCTGTCAAATCAGATCACTAACAAATAAAGTACTCAAAATGATATTGCAAAATATTCACAAAAAGTAATTTTACGAACTCCAGCTAACATGAGACAAAGCTGAATCAATCAATTTTTCAATGTAATGTGTTATTTATATAATTCACAGATGGAAAATTTAATACAACTGAAAAGAGGCACTGGAGAAAAACACTAAAATTCCTCAAAGATGGATATACTATTCTGTATTCCTCTATCACCTTACTGAAAAGAGGGACAGAGTTATTGGAAATGTGAAAAAAAAAATCAAGATCAATGGTTTGTTGTGGTTTATATCCCTTTTTTTTAGTCATGTGATTCTATTTGCTAAATTGCTAGTGACTCCTGCTTACCCTTTGCTAAGGGGACCAGTCCCTTGCTGAGGCCCCTGCCTCACCAGCCATCAGTCCCACTCTGCCAAAGAGTGGTGCAGATTCGTGAGAGGAGAGTCATCAAGTCTAAAATCACTTCAGATGGCAAAGTCGGCTCTTGCTCATGCTAAAAATTTTTCCTCTTTAGCATTCTCACATTTGGAGGTCAGCTGCTGCCACCTCTCCCAGCTCTCTCTGTGCTGCAGGGACCATCCTGCCTGGTCCCTGATCTTCCAACCCAGACTGTGAACTACCCAGGCTACACTTTGTTTTCAAGTATCACCAGAAGCCCAGCTTCACACAAGTCAGGCTTAGGGGACTGGCAGGCCAGTGGCTCTGCAACTCTCATAGCTGGGCTTAAAGGCTTTAGAAGCTGCAGAGTGATGGACCTCAGTATAGCTCTTGTCTCCTCTGATTCCTCAACCCCTTCATCTTTGCTGATGGAGCTCCCACATGGGTGGGATCTGCCTTGCCAGCACAGTGGGTTTTTCTGGGGGCAGTGGGGATGGGGCTCAGTGCCTCATCTTCCCTACAGGGTACATCCTTCCTTTTTGTGCCTCCCAGAAACTCAGTATGCTCATGGGTGCTTGGCTGGCTGGAGCCCTGTGGCTCACCCTGTATTGTCCTGATTGCACCACGCTATCTGCACAAACCCACAGCAACTGAACCCCCCTGCCTGTTTTCCCCCCATTTCAGATGGTGTTACTGCCTCTCACAATGGACCATTATGATTCATGAGTGAACATCTCTGACATGCTCTGCAAAGAAAAGGTGCTGCATGCTCTCAGTGCTGTTCATTTCTCAGAACAAAGCTGCCTAAGAGCACAGGATTTGCGCCATGTACAGTAGACATTTCTGGCATAGCTTTTACTGAGGTTAATATAATATTCATAACACTGCTAAAGGACTGCTTGTTGGACAAAAGGATTTTGCTACTGGCATTTATCTATAGAAAAGTTTTTCTGTTTTATGCCCACATACTAGCATATAATTATAGTAATAAAGTCTAGTCCCTCGCTTGAAGTGACTGCTGCCAGTATTATGAAATCATGGCAATGGTTGTAAAAATAAAAGAGGTCATAACCCCTCCACACACACACCCCCACTCTGTAGCTGATACGAAATAGCTTTGGTGGGAAAATGCAGACCTTTAAACTTTCTCTACCAAACTCAATGCATTCTGTATTTAACTTATCCTCTAAAAGAGTTTGTGTTATAGGAATTTGAAAACTGCATATAACCATGGAAAAAGTCTGTACTTAATTAGCTACTGAGTTGAGCTCAGTTTAAGCAAAATAACAACCATTTCTTTGTGCTAACTTTTTTTAATTATATGCATTATATGCATCAGACTGTCCTTATGCCAAGGATATTCGAGCATCGACTTCTGCTTCACTGTTCTGCTTTTGGCAAAGAGAAGCATCAGGAAACGTCTGTATGAAGATGCTTTTTCATGTCTACCAGGGCGAGGACATTTCTTTCTCAGGAAAAGAAGCAGCTATTTTAGAATTGCCATGACATTAAGCACAATGTGTTACAAGCTCCCAGGTGCCTCATGGTAAAGCAGTGCAGGGAGTGGGAGGAAAGGCAAGGATAGGTAGGAAAGGCTGCTGCCCATATTCTTTGCAGGGACTTCTGGAGCAAATATTCCTTTTTCCCCACTATAAATACAAACATTAGAAAAAAAGTGTTAGGGGACAAATGCACCAGCCATGCAAGAAGGAAAAGCAGAGTGGGCACAGCCTGAGCCCCTGTATGTCACAGCAAAACACAGCAAAACATTCTCACATGCAGAACCCAGGATGGAGCTAGGTTGTCTCTTGCTGCTGAGCATCTCAGGATGCAAAGCCGCACCTAAGCCTTTTTGGTTCCTTTCTTTTTTAGAATACATTCCCAGAGACCCTGGTTTCACAAATCGTTTGAGCCATCCTGCTGAAAGAGGTTGAACTTCCGCAGGTATTAAGAGTAACTTTCCAAAAATCATGCTCTGCTCGTGAGTCTTACTCCTGACATTACTTTTCACTC
This sequence comes from Struthidea cinerea, assembly GCA_013397865.1. NCBI lineage: Eukaryota > Metazoa > Chordata > Aves > Passeriformes > Corcoracidae > Struthidea > Struthidea cinerea. The sequence continues at coordinate 201,370 of VZTI01004935.1, read as the reverse complement.
AAAAAATTCCAGCTTCAAATTTGGCTCTGTCCAAAAGATGACAGAATTGAAGGTGTAGTCAGAGAATAAGAAGAGGAATTAGAGATAAATCAAACAAGCACAAGATTGCTGCATTTGACAGCCTCTTCCTGTTCCCTCAGCTCTTCATAGTTTGTAGAGTGTCAGAGGCATACAGTGGAGACAGCTGAAAAGTACAATTCCCAGCATGGCCCTGAGCGAGCTGTCTTGTTTTGTTTTCTTAGCTGAGGGCTCTGGGGCCAGTGGGAAAATAAAAACAACAACAAAACTCTCTGTTGTTCACTCTTGTTCACTGGAAGTGGAAAATAAAGAAGAATAAGCAATGTAGAGGGGCAGGAAGGTAGCAATAATAATTTATAGGTTGCCAAGGGGAGAAAAGAAGGTCAGAAAGAGTGATACAGGACATAGGTTTTTGAAGAATGCTATGAATTATGAAAAACTCAATTGAACGAAAAACTGGAGACTTCTTAAATTTTCCCTCCTGCTCCTTTGTCTCATTAAGAAGAGGACAATTCAGAAAATGAGTCCACACAGGGCACAAACAGGTTAAGCTTAGGGAACAAAGTCAAATATATGGTGGCAGATCCTGCTCTCTTTATCCTGGGGTGAATCTTGAATTGTCCCATTGGGACAGCTCTGGGTTTGCCTCAACATGACTGAAAGCATAATGTGGCCCTTGCACAATATGTCCAGATGTTCCTTTTTTCTATGATGAAAATGTGAGAGTTTCAAAGAGATCTCTCAGACTGACGAAATTCACAGCCTCCGCCCTCTCCCCATGTAGCTCTACTTAATTCAGCTGGTTACCCCAGAGACAGCAAGACTTTTGGCTCACTGAATATTTTTTTTCAATGTTTTACATTGCAAACCTACTATACAGCTTTGTTGGTGCCTGAAATTTAGCAAACCAAAGCTATCCTGGTGCTTTTACAAAGACAGACGGCCCAAGGGAAACCTTTCTGATGTCCAGCACAGCAATGTTTATTTTGCTTCTTGCCTTGTCTGCAGACTGCAGAGGCCACCAACAACCTGCAGAAGGGAATACTCCCCTTCTCCTCTTGGGCACTATGCCAACCACAGATAAGCAGCAAGCAGAGAGGTAATTGTTCATTATTTGCTGCTGAATTGCCTGGTGCAGGTGTATATCCTTCATTTCAGTTGTATCTCTCACTCTCTTTGGCTGGATGATCTCATTTTGCACAGATTCCTTGCACTTTGTAAAGAATCCCAGAGATATGGAAAGGATCCATCATTTTACACTCCCATGCCAAATTCTGGCAATGTCTAAGCAGGTGCTCAGACATGCTGGATATCCAGAAAATCAAGATAATTGCAAAAGAAGATGGATAGTTGGTTTGACTCACTGCATTTTGTGGATGTGCTCATGTACATTGCAGGAGCCAAATACTGTCCTAATGAAACCATGCACAAGATTTGGTGAGAACAAAGGGGAAGGGAGTGGACAGGGGTGGTAAACGTGTATAATTCTTCCATTTTCTTTCCCTAGAAAACCCTCCACATTTTGAGGCTGAGGGGGTCATGGCTGGGAAACAAAGGTGCCTTGTCCTGCTTGGCAGTGCAGGCAGATGCCTTCTCTACTTTCCAGTTAAATGCCAGGTTCTGCCAGGCTCTGTCTGGGGCCAGCTGGACCTGTCCATGACTCAGAACTTGCCTGCTGTGGTGTGGCTGTCCAGAGAGATGGCACAGCTGTAATGGCTGTAGGATACTCACAAACATCCCTTACCTCCTTGCTCTAACAGTATTCCATTGACCTTCCCCAGCATTTAAGCTCTGGTCTGACACACCACTCGGAGTTTTGGCTGGGCAGCCAAAAAACTTCTGCTGTTCTTCTGTTGTCTTCAAAAGAAAATGATCTCTGGGTACCTTGTCCCCCACGAATCCAGCTGCAGAAAGGGAGGAGTTACTCAGTCACCACGGCCAAAGAGCCAACTTCCCTACCTTCACTTAAACTATATGACTGCTGGCATCATGCTGGTAGAGTCCCCTTTGCTCTCTCACCAATTTTAGCCATGCAAACATCTTCATACTTGATCACCTATTACTGTTGCATCTGTAGGGTCTGATCCTATCACATCTGGGGCCCTTTATGGCCCTCAAAATGCCTTTGCATTGTACAGGCAATCCCAGGACTGATTATACTGCTCCCAGGTTTGGTCAAGTGAAGATAAAATGCGTGGAGGGGCTGTGGCTATGAGGTTCAGCCCTGCTCCCACAGAAGCTAACACTAATTCCAGTTTTCACAACAGAAGATATCTTCCACAAAACTTCAGCAAGCCAGAGCATTTTTAAAATCAGTAATAACAGACAAAAAATAAAGCATGGTGGTCCATCAGTGAAATAATATATCTTTCTTCTGTGGCTGAAACAAGAATTCTCTCCGTTTCTCTGGTTGCTTCTTTCCTGGAGCACCACAGTGTGCCCTTCTGCTGTGCAGAGAGTGTCCCCTCCTGCTGTGCAGTGTCCCTTTGGTTTACCATGGTGGACCGGGCTGGAGCGTGGTTGCTTTGCTGTCTGCAAGCAGTGCTGCTGGAAGGAGTGGGACTGGCAGTGGGCTCCCCAGAAGATCTCCCACTTCTGCCTGGAAAGAGAAGCATCACAAGGCCAGTGGGATCAAGGAGAGGGGTTTGTGGTCTTGGGCTAGTGTCACAACTCACACCTCACACATGTCTCTTGCTCACTGAGAACCTCCTCTCAGCTGATGAACTTGGCCACGGTAAGCTGGACATCAAACTGGGTGCTGGTAATAAGTGTTACTGTATTCTGGGTCTCTGAGTTAACCCCCCACCCTCCCAGAGCAGTGGCCTTACAGCAGTGCAACATGGCCCAGCAAACCTGACACCATCTCGGGCTGCTGCTCTGACACTCAACCCTTTGGGATAAATTTAACTTACGTCAGCAGCTATCTGAGCTCCAGTCTGTTCTTCCTCTGCAGAACCAAAGATCTGCAGGACAAGCACGCTTTCTTGGTTGCATGGTGTCCACCAAAATAGGATTGTGTCTACAGATGTTTCCTAACACACTTGAGGACAGTGACCAAGAGGGTACCTTGGTGACCACACAGCACCTGAAAAAAATCCTCCATGCCAATGCTAACCCAATTTTCAGCTGCCTAATCAGGGCATAACAGCAGCAAAGCAGAATTGTTTAATACCTTTGCCCAGAGAAATATCCCAATAGCCAGGGAGAAAGAAGTTGCCCTTGGGCACAGACTTTAGATACACAACAATGAGACACAGGAGGGGGGACAGCACATGACATTGCCTCTGGCCAAAATCTATTTCTCAGGGAGATGTTTAGCGAAACAACAACCATCACCACCACAAAGCTCTCTGGGTTGTCACAGAAGATGATTAGCCTTGAAGTTAAAATTGGGAAAAAAATTGTTTGGATCGATTCTTGCTGGCAACTGAAAAGAGACTCATACTGCCCTATATGGTAAAAGTGCAGCTCACATTCAGTGGGAAAATGTGGATTTTATTTCCTTCAGTTACAGCGGTTAATCCTGTCAGTTCATTTTAATAATGTTCTTTATAAACCCATTCTGATCCAGATGTGCTATGTTATTGTGCTCTTTTCAGGGACACTGGGCATTTAGTCCACAGTTACAACACATTAATGATGCTCACAGAAAAAAAGAAGGGATTCAAAAGCTATGGTCCGATGATTATTTTTAGCATTTTCCACTATCTTTTTCAAAATGCCTAAATTCACTTTATCTCTACAGGGTAAGGCTTGTCTGCATACGAGGTTTGAAAAAAAGATAAAAGATCCTGGCTTGACCTGAGGATGACCTTTCTGTACACAAGCTCCGTTATTGTAGAGGAACTGAAAGCAGCAGTGCTTAGCAAAACCAAACCAAACAAGCCCGAGAAGCAGGCGGAGGGGCTGGAGCTGTCGCCCTGCAGAGAGGTGAAGCTCAGAGCGCCAGCCCCTGCCTCTGTGCTCTGCCTGTGCCTGAGTGCCCGCGAGCCAAACCTCAGTACAGACCTCGGGGGACCTGTGTCAGCAGTGAGTCCCAACGGGCCAGGTTCCTTCCCAGCCCCGGAAAGACTTGTGTCTGAAAGCAGAACCGAACAACTGTGGTATTTTCTCACATCTGTTGCTCTGAAGAAAAGTTTGGTTTTGGTTTGGTTTTTTTGTTTGTTTGTTTGTTTGGGGGGTTTGGGGTTGGTTTTTTTTTTAGTCGAAGCTGCTGTAAGCCTCCTTGATTTCATCATCCTGAGCCGGGCATGTTCAAAGCAGGCTGCAGCTGCTCAGAGATTGCTGAGGAATTTGGACTTGCAGTTACTTGCAGGAATTTAGATAATTACTAATCCTTTAAATCTGAGACGTTTTTATAGTCATGCAGCTCCTAATTACATAAGGAACATCAAATTTGTGATAGCAGGTAGATGTTTTTTAGTGAGTACTGTTATATGATATGAGGATTTTTCACACAGATATATGATTATACTTCTGGCTTCCCGGCATTCTTCCCATAGACGAACCTTTGGTGCTTTGACTTTGCTGGGAGAAGCTGCTGACCATGCTCCTGCTCTGCAGATCTCTGCTGTGCTCTGCATATCTCTGCTGCTTAGCAGAACAAATTGGGAAGTGATATTTCCCTCAAGAGATTTTTTTTCCTTCAACTGAAAAACAAACCACTTTTTAAAGAACTGCTTTGTTAAAAACTGGTCATGTTTTTTTTCCGGGAAAAAGCAAAGAAAGCAACTCTCTGTGTAAGAGCTTAGAGATGAGGGGGTCACAGTGTATGGTAGGTGCTCTGTGGTAAGGGGAGCTTCAGGGCTGACTCTGAGACGAGATTCCTCTCCATTTTCTGGTGCTGTGAGCCTGCTGGTAAGGCTGGACCATGTTCTCTAGGACACAAGGGTTTGGAAGACATTTCACAGTGCCGTCCCGCCCTGAACTACTAATCCCGGGGCTGGCTTGCCCAGAGGAGCTGAGAGACCGCCCGCACCCCAGTGAGAGGCCCAAGAGGGCATTCTGCTCCAGGGCACCCCAGGGCCGCCCTTGCCCATGGGCATACAAGTAGCCAGGCAGTATCCCTGATTTTTATGCAGTTGCTCACTAGTGATGTGGTCAGGATCAGTCCAGAGAAGTCTCATTCTTACAGCTGGCTGCATATAGGTCCCCGTTTCAAAACCAGTTTTCTTTACAATATTCAGTGCTTCCTTTCCCAGTGCTGGCTGATCCTTGGCCAGCACAGGTTCGGGCAGATTACAGATGAAGAAGCCAAAAGGAACAACATGACACTCTCCCAAGAGGTACCTTACAAAAGCAGCAACTCAGCTTGCGCTCTGTAGGAGTGGGGTGGTCTTGCTGTGTCAGAAACAGTGCAGCCACCCAAGCCACTGAGTTATTAACATGCTGCATCAATTTATGTGCTTCCTGAATGAAGTGTATTTTACTTTTATCAGCCATCTGTTTTTCAGACTTGACATTGATGGTTTCAGTTTTGCTGCTAAAATGCACCTTGCACTCTTGAAAATATTTCCTGTTCGGGTTCCTACCCAAGTGACTTACAGAAACCACGAGAGACCAGACAGCGATGGAAACTGTGACCACGTCCTCCTGCAGCTGCTCAGCAGCAGAAAAGCAGACGCAGCTGGCTACTAAGAGGCGGCAGACATGGTGAAACCATTGCCTGCCCAGCGCCTCTGCCGAGAGCAAGCTTGACATGAGCCTTCGTGGTGGAGGGAGTGAGACCAGTCTCTGTGAGTCTGACAGAACGATCTCTCCTGTCCTCAGGATCACCCATCTGCACCCTCTCTGTGAGCAGACCCCCCTCCCGCACTCAGCAGCAGGGCCAGCGGGACCGCATCTGCCAGGATGTGTGCGCGATGTCCTCCAGCGCCTTGGCCCCGGAATGTCCCCTCGCTGTGCCCTGACCTAGCAGCACCCTCCCTGGGGCCATCCTGACCCAGGACACAGCGCCCGGCCCTGGCCCCACGCCCTCCTCCGCTTCCTGGCTTCGCCTGAGCAAAACCCAGCTCCTCCCAAGGCAGGGGCTCAGGAAGCAATGGGGTGTCCTGCAGGAGGAAGGCGTCTGGGTAGATGCGGTCGGAAGACTGTTGAAAGCACAGGGACATTTTACTTCACCTAAATAAATAAAGCAAGATGATTTAGCAGTTGTGGGCAGTTTCACACTTTAAATTGTCATGCAATGAGGCTGTCCCATCATGTCCAGGCTCTCTGTAAACTGTGGGTGATTTCACACTTAATATCACTTATATTATTTCTTCCTAATATTTATCTCATGAGTAAATATTCGTAAATGAGTACAGAACCCACAGGGTTGCTCATAAGGCACTACTTGCAAACCAGGGAAGGGGAAGTCTAAGAAGTCAGTGCACTTGGCATAAGGGCCACCAGTGAACATGTTGTGAGCCAAAAACCATCAGAAATGTGCATCATGGGACTGAGGCATATGTATGTACACTGCTACAATACCAGTGGGAGCAAACCTATTCAGACCAACACTTCAGTGGTTTATTAAGGCTGAGTGAATAATGTGGAAATAACCATCAATAATTTAACCAGCTATTTCCTGAAACACTAGGGGACTTTAATTATCAAACAAATGTTGTTTGACTAATTTATAGCTGGATCTATAGTGTGAAAAATTAATATTAAAACAACTTGAATGACAAATTATGGATATTATTTGACCAAGCTAAACAGAACACAGATGTTTCACTTATTTCTTAGACACATTTATGCCCAGTGCCAAAACACTTTCATTGTGGGCATGTTCCTGTGTGTCAAACACACATGCCTGCCTTGTACACCCCAGTAGGTGTACATGCCATCCCTGCATGGCTCACTGTCTTCTGGTGCCATAAACACTCTGAAATATGTTGAATCAGCCTAAATGATGATGTTTCTCCTCTTTCCCTCCCTATTAAATTGATTAATGTTTATGCTAATCTTGCTATTAGCTAGTTGACACCAGTAAGAGGTGTGAACACAGATGTGTGGTCATTCCAGAATCTGTTTATCCTAAATAAAGCATTTGGGTTTAGCTGCCACTGCCTGCTCTGACACTTCTGGGAAGGCAGGATCCTGGGTGCAGGCAGGTACTACCAGGTTGCTCAATAGTTTGCTAGATAACCATCTTCTCTTACAGACTTTTCCTGGAGCATTCGGCATCTAATTGCAATTAGAAGGCTGAAGAAATCTTCTTTGAAGTCACTGCAATTACTTTGTATGGACTATACTGTATGGCTACTTTTTGAACTTGTCAAGCACAGGCTGCTTGCAATCAATACAGAAAGAAGGGAAGAAGGAGAAGAATGGAAAAGGAATGGAAAATGCCATGGTAAGGTCACTGAAACAAAGTTTTTGGATATGTGAAGAATATCCGCCAGGATGAAGCATTCATCTCTTCATAAGATTTTCAGAAGTTTTTCCAAAACAAACACTGAATGTCACAACAATAATTAATCAACACGGTCAAGCTCTTTCCTCCTTACTTGTATTGTTCACACAGCAGTCTGTAAAAAAACAGAAAGCAAAAACACTGAAAAAGCAGCGCTTTTGTGGCATTCACTGGGTTTGCTCTTGACCAGGCAGCATTCTTTATAAAGCAGCAAATGGAGCAACATGGGAATCTACAAATTGTAACAGACTCTTGCAAAAGAACTGACATTTTATCTTAATGTACATCTGCAATTATAAAAGTTGTGAGAAAGTTGCAAAATAAACCACAACCCTGGAAGACCTGGTTCTGCACATCTAACTAAGGGAAGCTGACAAAAACCCCTTTATATGAATCTCAGAAAGAACTGAAAATTGAAAATCAGGCCTGTATGTTCTTTGTGTATCCAAGCAATTTCCCAGAAAGATTTCAAGTTTTACAGTTAGTTTTGTACCGAAATAAAAAGAAAGATAGTAACCTTTACAGTGAATGGCAGCTCTGTGAAAGCACAATACTGTGAGAAAACATTATATTACATATTGCATCATGAGGTAAATTAATTAATTAGACAATATTAGTTTCTGTTGACATCAAGTATTCTTACTTTTCCAAATCAAATCATAGACAGTTTCACAATCAGGACAACATGTTTTTCATCAGAGAAAAAAAGAGGTAATTATACTTAAACATCATGGCCTCAATTCTCAGGCTGTATTAACCTTCATTCTGTGAGAGATTTGTGGAATGGATTTTACCTTGGACTGCCACCAGCTAGGACTTCCTCTACATTCAGAGAATTATGGTTTCTCCATGTTACTAGAAAAAACAATCTGTGTCTGAGCTGTGAATTAGGTACTTCATCCTCACCAGCATAATTTATTGGACAAATAATGTGGTCTGGCAGCCAGGGAAAGGCCTGGGAGAGATGTCTTCTGGGTTATGTGCCTGGTTTTGCTACCAGGGTACTTTACAAGCACTCAGCAATCCCATAACCTTTCTGTGCCTCTGCTTTATGAATAAGGACCATAATAATTTCAGCTTTTTGAGCAGTATTTAGAGGAATGGGCAAAGGTGTTATCTTTATCCTAAAAATTATCATTGTTAGTACTGAAATAAAAAAAAAAAAAAAAGTAGTTGCAATATATGCAGGAAGGAAACTTCCTAACTAAAAGATGTAGTAGGATTTAGATCACATAGCAGAGGAGGTTTTGTGCAGTAACAGCTGGAAAAGTAGAGCTAGAAAGCTCTACATTCCCTTATAATTATAGGGACATAAAGCCATATCAAGCATAACCACAGCATCCCAGACAGTATTTGTACATTGACAGGGACACAGCCATGGGGAAGATATGGTTGCCACAATGATCCTAAGCAACTGTAGCAACTACCTCTGGAGTTAGAAAAGTTTTCCTTCTAACGATACAGACCTTTAGTTAACTTAATTATGTCTTATCCCACTCTTACTGAATTTGGCAAGCAGTTTATTCTTGGATTTTGTTCCAGTTATAGCTAAAATATGTCCCCTTCCAGTACTCTTTTTTTGAGTCAGAAAAAATCCAGGTCCTCACAAGCTGCATTTTCTCTTTTTGGTGTCTCAACTTCTTTGGACTTTCTGTATTTGTTTATAACTTTAAGTGCTGAGTCCAAGTGTAGAGAATTCCCTTTAGTTGAAAAGCCTTACCCAAGCAAATACAGCAGAATTGTCTCCCACGATTTTCACATGGTAGCTCTGATAATATTTAACAGCATAGCTGTTGCCATTTTTGTCACAACCTTTTAATCTTGCCTCCACCCTAACCGTGATATCCTACAGCAGGACTACTGCCTACTCACTTCGCATTGTACACAGATCTCTACTTCATAGTATATCACAGCTGTCTTTATTAAATGCCATTTTTTCAATTTTAGTCCCGTTTTCAGTCCAGAAAGGTCTTCCTTCTTTTTAAATTATTTTTTATCCTGTCCTCCAAAAGCCAGGCAATCTTCTTCAGCCAATTTTGTAGGCGCACTCTTTATTCCCTTATCAAAATTATGGTTGAAAATACTGTATATAGAGAGTATTCAGATAGAGATCACTGTAGGCATCAACAGATTGTCAAATTATTGATGGCACCTCTCTGATTACAACTTTTTGGCTGATTATGAATCAAACTATGCACATATCAAATTATGCACTTCATATGTCCTTAATTTGCTCATCAGAATAAAAGTTCTTTCAATTAAAGCCTATTGCCATGTTAAAAATAAGGACTATTTTCCCTCTGTTTTCATAATATTTTAAAGAACTACAGAAGTAAACAGAGTTAAAATAATCCATTACTGCTTGTACCCTTAATCACAAATATCTCCTACCATAAGTAACCAGTACTTCCACAGCCACTGAATGTTTTAAGTTAATTTTCATGAATGTAACTGTGTTGCAGTGAATTTTAAATATAACACGTCCCTGGATTTCAGCTGGCTCCCCTTTAGAGCTACATATGTCTTTAACCTTTTTCGATCTCTCCTGGGGCATTTAGGTAACTGGGCTTCCATCTCCATTTCCTGACAGCAAAACCTTGTAGCTCATCTCTTGATCTCACAACAGCAGCCCCTCCCCTGCTCATACATTTGCCTCATGATCTCAGCCTGGTACATCTGCCTTGCAAAAATTCCGTTCGGGAGCTATGACAGCACTCATCCCAAAACAGTCTTTTCGTAACAGCATCATCCATTTCTACAGAGGTTGCTGCAGCAAGCAGCCCACATTCCTGAAGGAAGGAAGGCTCCTCTAACTCTGTATCCTAGTGGGTCTGATAGGGGGTTGTCAGGTGCCCCGTTCACCCCGAAGCTGGATGCCAGATCTGGGCAGGGAGCAAAATTCCTTTCCCTTCTGGCCTGCCTTCAGCAGGACTCATGCTTATCTGGCCCTGTGTGAGTGCAAAGAGCACAAAACCCCTGCAACTTCAGCAGCAGCAGGTGAGGCTTGACCTTGTGAAAAATGGGTGCCCAAGATAAACTTCCCAGTCTTGCCTCATTTCCTTAAGCTGTGGATGCCTTATTGCTCTCGCTGAGTGCACTTTGCTTTGTAGAGCCATGGTGATACAGCTCAGCGGTGTTGGAGCTGGGGGCAGCAGAGGCAGTCAGTTTGTTAGCACACTCCTTTCCCCCTTGTAGTGCTACTGTGGTTTCTGCTGCATGCAGCTGCCCTAAAATCCATCTAGTCACCTGCTTGTCTTTCCCCTTTAGCCATTGTGTAAAACATCTTAATGGCAGAATCTGACTCCTGTTTTGCACTGATTTAACAGCTGGTGAGGCACTGGAGAATCGGGGTCTTTTCCAAAAACATACAATCTGACAGCAGTGCTGACATTGTGACCTTAATGTGGTAAGTACAGAGCAGCTTATAACATCCAAAGTGAAATCACCACATCTCCATGCTGAGCAGCTAGTGCTAGACAATATATATTCACCTACCCCAACCCTTCCCTGGTAACAAAGAAGAAAGACACACCTAGAGAAAACAATGGAGCAAGCTGGTTTTGGATACCATATTAAGACTAAATGCCACCCTGCCTCTGCTGAAGACCTTCTGAATGTTGCAGCTGAGTCAATAATGTCTTTTCAAATCATCTTATTCTTTTGCAGGCAGTTGCCCAAGCCAACACCTGGAGCAATTAATCCCAGCCTATGGAACCCGTTTTCTGCAGGCTGCTGATCTTAGCCACAAGGTAAACTGCAGCTGGCTCTGTGACTGCAAAAAAAGTGAGAACCCTGCGGAGGACATGCTAGAAACTGCCCTTGGAAGGACAGCTCTGGGACAGAAGAGTCACTGCTTTTCAGTGCTGTCACGTAGAACGGCTGAAATCCATGTGGACTGGAGCCTGAGCCTCCCCACACCACAGGGTTGTTCTGCACAAGAATGCGAAGTCTGCTCTCAAGGACCTCCTCTGCTCTGAGAGCACTTTACCTCAGATGCTTCTGCGGATCAAAGATCTCAGAAGGATCAGGGGAACAGCAAAACAGTGTTTTCATGTATTTTGCTAATTGTGGATGTGCAAAATTTGCCTTTAGTACAAGCATATCCCACATGCAAGCGAGACATGCAGTAGGTGCAAACATTTTGTCCTAAGTGAAACTAACCATTAGACTGTTCCAAAACCCTTCTCTTCAGTGTGTTTTCTCCTCTAGCCCTATTGCTGCAATGAGCATCCATGAATTTCCCTAGAGGCATCCACAAGAGCTGGCAGCTCAATACGCCCTGGACACAGCATGTGATAGCAAGTTCTTGGGTTTGCTACTAGTGCTTCCTGCAAACCTGCTCTCCTTTTCAGATGTTTTAGTTGTTACAGCTGTCTAATCAAGGTAGAGGAACATAAAACCACTTGGCAGTCAATCACAGATGGTGTAGCACAGCCATTTTAAGCCAATTTTTCTGCCATTGCTGAAGACACTTGAACGTTCAACAGTGTTGAGAGGTCTCTGGCAGGCAGAGAGAGGAGGTGATCTCCCAGGCTCCTTCCTGCCTCACAGTTCTTGGATTCTGTGAATAACAAAATAACATCCTAAAGGCGGTTGTGCTGAGTGCACTACAAGCGGTGGTTAATTCATGAGACTGCCCATTAATAATGAAGCAGAACATTGCTATGGAGTGAATACTGTACTTATTACCAACAACTCTCCAGAGATCTGCGGGATTCTGCTTCTTTTAATAAATAATATATAACGCTGTTATTTCTGTGATATTATACAACTAAATAAGATTTCATTTAACCATTTCTGCTCGTCCTCTTTCACCTGCTATATTATTGTTGTGGTTTGTTTAGAGAGGATTACTTATCTCCCCTTACCTGCTACATAAAACACTATCTTTTATCTTGACTGTTATAACACTTCTTTTTCCAAAGGAGCAACATTCATATTGCACCTGATATATTAGCCAATATCTAAATGAAAGGCTGAACTGGGGCAACACATCTCCACAGATCATTCATCACAGTCCTGATTGCTTGTGCATGTCCGTACTGAAACGCATACCTTGCTTTGCCTTAACACACTGCAGTTTCCTCTATCCCACAAGAGAATTAGCAAGCTTAAGGAGGCAGAACAGCTTTTAACCCTGCACAGACTTTTCCAGTTTGAGGAAGGCAGAGGTATATGAAATACATTCAGTGAATAATTTGGCCCATGCTGTGCGATCTCATTTGGATTTGGATAGCTGGGAATGCAAGTCTGCTATGTCAAATGTAAAGCTCAGTGGCAACTTTAACCTTACAACACTTCTCTGACATGAGTAGGATAGACATGTGTCTGGAGTAGGAACCAGATAATTTGCTTCTCTGAAAAAGGAATTTTGTTTAAACCACTGATATGCTCTGACATGATGTCATATTATATCAAAGCATTTTCCATGAACCAGTTTTGCATATGTGAGAGATGCTGTCCATGACAGGCTCAAGGCTGAAATATTTAAATTATTTAAATATTTAATATATGAGTTGTTTACAAATATAAACTTCAATTCTTTTGGCTTTCCCTGGATAATCCATTGTGTCTCCTCCTTTTCCCTGTGACTAATTGGCTGCAGCCTGAATATATAGATAAGGTCTCTGTTCTCTGCACTAACACACAAGGCCACTATCAACGAAGAAAGTTCTCCTCTTTGGTTTTTACCAGTGTGGCTCAACATGAAGACAGAGAATGCTTTAAATTCATATCCATGCTGTTATTTGAAAAGTGACGTTAGAAAACCTAAAACTAAAAATTGTGTTATCTCTCATCTAGTAGCTGATCCCAATCCCCCTTCAGGCAGTAGAACCTCTGTTAGCATAGGTGGGGGCTTTTTCTCCATCTCTGTTTCTGTCTGCAAGAAAGGGCTCCCCTTTTCTGCTGATTTCTGCTTAAGATAATGAGGGATTCCTCCGAGTTTCACTCAATGAGATTTTAAACATTCCTCCTAACTGAGACATGACTAGTTAGTTTCAAGTTTCTTGAACAAAACTGTGGCGGAAAACTACCTAAACAAAATAATTCATGGCATCTAATAGCGTATTTAAAACAACTACACATCATAAAGTTAGATGTAGATGTTGACAATGCTCAGACCTATCAGACATTTTTCAATAGACTCCAGGAATTATAATAACTGTAAAGGTCAAAAATCAGCTGCAGTGAAGAAGTCTGCTTACAGGTAAAATAGTAGGTCATTATAATGGCTCACAAGTTTTCTGAGATTTACTTAGATCACCCGTTGTGAAAAGTGATGAGCCCAATCCAGTCATAGCAACAGAACAAAGCAGTGTAAGCCATAGCAGCAGCAATTGCTTTATGAATCTGCCGGTAGGGATGCCTGGTGAGCTCTGTCCTATAAACAGTCACACTGACGCAGGGAGAGGATGGACCAGGCCCGGAGGCTCATACCTGCTGCAACACTTGCCATGAACAGTTTGGGAAATCCCACTTACTGCCTGTTTCTGCAGCATGCAGACCTGCTCTGCTGAGTCCCTCACACCTTGAAAAACAAAACAGGTACCAGGTTAATGCCACCACGCGAGACAAACTGCCTACATGCCAGGCCAGCACTGCGTGGGAGGTGCTGCAAGAAGTAGTTCTGGCTACGTCTAAGTGAATGGATCAATCCACTAAACAAATATCTCAAATTAGACTCAAAATAGTGCTGAGGAGCTCCAGTGTGCATACAATGGTTTCAGGTGACTATTTTGCAAGAAAACAGTTTAAAAAAAAAAACCTGTCTAACCTGTTGAGGCACTTGAAATACCAGAAGCACTTACAGTTTCTGGCAGAAATATCCTTAGGCAACAGTAGCTGTGCTATCTTGCATGCCCTGTACCACCTCTCTCTTGGCTAGTGTCACTATCTAGGTACCCATCTTCTTGCCTGTGGCACTTTAGGATGCAGAAATTAAGTGCCCCTGTGCCTAAATCCCCTGGAGAGCATTATTTTTCATGCATACCAGGACACACCTAAGACAAACTGAGAGGCTACATCTGTGCTAGTGAAGAAGATGGTTTCTCTAGCCCTGAAGGCAATTAGCATGGCACATTGTGCATGCATTCTTCGCTTCACCCTGCTTTCCTCAAGCTGCTCCCTGGGAAAGTGGCCGGCTGTGGGCTAACTCTGAGCTGCTCCTCCACCTCACCTGCTGCAGTCTGAGCTCTCAGGAGCCAACGCTTTGTCAGGGCTCTGTTAATTGATAAACATTATGCAAGCTGCTGCTCAGATCTGTGTCTGGCTCTGCTTAGTCTATTAGTACAGATCCCCTGTCCCGAACAACTCAAATGCTGGGATGCTTTTGGCTTCACTCCAGACTGTGGGTTAGGGCATTTGCCTGAAAGTACCCTGTAGCGGTGTGGAGAAGTATATCATTTCAGATCCTGTTGCACTGTTCTCAAATACAAGCAGAACAAATAAATGGTCTGATTCCAGAGAAAAACTTGAGATTCACATTTTTGTTTTTGCAGTTCAAATGTTACTGCACAGAGAACACCACTTATGACAGATGAACTGTCCCTGCAATTTCCTCCCCAATTTCCCTAAGGCTGACAGTGCTGCTTGGAGATAATTTAATCTGTAAATATTGTTTTGAAATATTGGGGCTTTTTCTCTGTTCACAGACAGATTAGAACCACAAGAATATGCCGAATAGGGCCATGCTCATTATCCAAGTGATAGGGCAAGGGTTCTTCTTCTCAAAGATAATGCAAGCCTCCGGAATGAATTCCTGTTTCCTAAACTCAGGAAACAGAAGTGTGAAATAGAATCCTGTCTAGAAAGGGTTTTGATTTACTGACCTGAGGATGAAGGACCTGCGTGGAAGTCTCTGTCCTTCACATTGTGCCTGAGAAGACCCATGAGCACTGTGAACCCTGCAGGGATTAGCTGCTCCCTGACTACTCAAAGAGCAAACTGCTCGAGGATCCAGCCTGAGGGATTGGGAGCTATTCACAGTAATGGCTTTCAGTGCCCCTGTGTTTCACACTGTTCTGAAAAGTAGTTATGACAAAGAAAATTTGCCAGGCCTCCAACGACACCCTGGGTTAATGAGTAACTTCATTCTGACCAGATATATAGAAATATGCTCTTGTGAGCTCTGCTCTCAGCCATTTAGCTTGAGGTGCAACAACAGCAACAGACATGATGCAAAGCTTATGTGTCTGTGTTTTAAGATCCTGGTTAGGAAATCAGTTTAAAAGGCAGACAGAAAGGAAAGGTGTTTGAGAATGGTTGAGGTGGGAAAAGATTTAAAGCAGAAGAGGCAGAAGTGACGAGAGGAGCTAGATGCAGGAGAAGGAACAAGCGTGAGTGACACACCTGAGAAATTTATAGCACTCCTGATAGGCACTTAGCAGGGCAAGATCGTCAGCAAGACAGGAAAGGGCTGAAAATGCCAGGGGGAAATCAGTGAGGGGTGAGCACAGCGAAATGGCTGAACCTGGAGATCCTAGGGACAGAGCAGAGGCCAGCGCTCTCGTGCACAGCAGAGTGCTGCACCAATGGGTGCAGAGACAAAACGTGCTCCTGGGTGCATGCCTGTGTCTTAGGCTCAAGCTCCAGCAGCCACCCCTCTGTGCCAGCACCGTTTACTCCTTGTTTCAAGAAAAAGCGAGTTGCGCAAGGTCGGTGTGTGTTATCTCCAAATAAGGCCTGGGAAGGAGTCCATGCTGGCAGCTGGGGCTGTAGGGCTGCCATGGCACAGGTGCTGCCGGCAGTGGGCACGGCATAGGGCTGCCTGGCCCTTCTCCCTGGACTTAGCTGCTAAGGTGGGAAAGACTGCCGAATCTGAGGCCAGGACTGAAAGAAGGATTGGTTGCCAAACCAAGCACTGAAGTTGTTAGAGAAAAAAAATTGTCAGCAGCTTAAACAAATATCTTTCATAAACACGATGCCGCCTGGACTGCACTGCTGTGAGCATGCGTGTGCGTTGCTGACATTAGCTCATATATTTGCCTTTCAGAGGTTCAGGGAGATGTGTGCTATGTGGGCCTGAACTTGAAAGACAGCAGTCTCTCTCATCCTGTGGTTGGCATTTCCAGTAGGTACCTGGTCATCCACAGCATCAGACTGCTGCTGGGGCCCTTCCTCACCAGGGCTACAGCCACATGTTTCAAGGGATGAACCACACTCCCAAGAGCTGAGGTTAGGGGGTCAGTGAGTGATGTGGAGTCATTAAGAATACTCACAAGTCACTATTTAGCTATTCAAAGGGCCCAAGAATTTTAGATTAATTAGGCCATGAAGTGCTCTGACTTTTCTAGAATAGAGTGCCTCCATTTGTTGCATACTGAGTACCTTACTCCTGAGGACTTATATATCCTCAAATGAATAATTCTAGATATATAGGTAGCAACATCGCTTCTCTCTGAGGTGACTCTTGAAGCATACAGTCGCCAGACATACAACTGGAGCTACTCTAGAAATTATGCCCCTTTGTCAGCTACCTCTATGCTTTATTGATGTGTCAAGTTATGTGTTAAAATGAAATGTAGTTCAGAGGGTTAGTGGGAGTGATCTTTTTTCATCCATGCTTCTGGAGATTTCACCAACACAATCAGGTCATCCCTGTTTGCTAGTCACCAAGTTCTCTGTTCTGTGTGCTGCTGACCCTCATTTCCCTTGCCTTGGCCACAGCTGCACCCTCTGCTTGGCTCACGTGGCACCAGTGCGAGCACAGGTCGGCCAAGGTGCCGGTGGCTCCGTGCAGCACAGCTCCCTGGGGTGCATTTTGGGGAGGCACGCCAAGAGCTTTGCCAAGCATGGAGATCTGACAGTGTTGCCTAAGAGCTGTGGGTCCTTCTGGCGAAATAAGGCTTTTCCTGGATGTCTTTATTGCGCAACCCGCTGTGATTAAAGCTTCCATGTTCTCAAAAGGAAGTGAATATTTTGCAGGCTACGTAAGGAAGAATTCAGGAACTTAGGAGGCTAGGAGGGAAAGAATCCACCAGCATGTAATTGGGTGAAAGATGAAAGCCTTCAAAAATTGCTTCAAATGTTGGAGAACAAGAGAGTGAAATGTTTCCTGTTAACAGCAAATTCACGGAAAGTGTTAGTTACAAGAAGGAACAATTTGCAAATTTTGACTGGCTTCACCAATCATCTTTGTTTAGAAAACAAAAGGCAATTATACAAGAAGTTAAAGTGTTCCGAAGATTTTGAATTGCCGCAGTTCATTCTGAAAAAGTCAAGTGTTCATTTTTCAAATCATAGAAGCTTTGCTTTTCCACTCTTTATT
This sequence comes from Struthidea cinerea, assembly GCA_013397865.1. Taxonomy (NCBI): domain Eukaryota; kingdom Metazoa; phylum Chordata; class Aves; order Passeriformes; family Corcoracidae; genus Struthidea; species Struthidea cinerea. The sequence continues at coordinate 183,686 of VZTI01004935.1, read as the reverse complement.
TAGTTAAGGCTTTTAAAATAGACCTAAGCATTAAAGAAAAGATCATTGAATAAATATGCATCCCAAAGCAAAATGAAACATATCAGCTAAAAAGAAACAAAGTATTTTTTGATGATTATTTTTCAGGAAACTGAAAAATTCCATTTCAGTTTGACCTGCTTTACATCTGTTCCTCTCCATTCATCAGTGTGGTCATCAAGGCAGAAATTCATTGTACAGCTCGCTCCAACGATTGAGTTAGAAGCCCTTCTTAGGAACAGTGTGTATAAGAGATGGATCTGTTGTGTGAAATCCTGTTACTACTCTGAAGTGTCCTCTGTATTGAGGTGTTTAGCAAACCTTTTCATCTTTGGCATGTTGGGTGCACATTGTTGTGCTAATAACATTACTGAAAACAAAGAGAAGGCAACTTGGCCCATTATTTGATAACCAGAACTAATTGCTAATATTTGAGTCCAATAGTGGAGTATGGGAAAGCTTCCCATTCCAATAGGTCATTTCTCATGTGTCACATTAAAAACACAGACTGAAAATCTTGTTCTTCATCCTTTTAGGCCCTTTGTGAAAGGTACAGTGGTATATTGCCACTGGAATATTGGAACACAACACGTTTAATTCTGCGTTGTTTCTGACCATGCTGTAGAGGTAGCTTAGGTGCAGTAGCAGCTCCTTATTAAAAACAGTCCAGAACACATTGTCTGAAAAGTCCAAGGAGGAGGAGCTCATGTATTTGCTGTAACTTCTGGAGCAACCTGGTCTAGTGGCAAGTGTCCCTGCCCATGGAAGGGGGGTGGAACTACATGATCTGTAAGGTCCCTTCCAACCCAAACCCATGATTTTATGTTTCTTCATAATAAGTACCATTGTACTGTGCAAAATTTAATGAGCTTTAATAGTACCACTTGAAGGAAGGGTGTTGTCTCCCTCCACAGAAACTGCCTTGTGAATCTGTACAGAAGTGTCCTATTCTTCATTCAGCAAACTAAGGCTTTGGTTAAGATCAATTTCAGTGATGAATTTCAGGAATGGGGAGGGGAAATAAAGCACATTTTTATGTTGCTGTGTACACTGGGAGAATTTACTGAACTATTTCCTGTGATTACACTTCCATAGCTGCACATGGAAATATTTTTAAAAATTATTTTATTTATTAACTACTATTTTGAAACAGGTATTTGGAATCAACAAATTATTTTGATAAATGTTAGCAGGAGGGAGTACTTGATCTTGGATTGTCTCATACTACCTTAAATTTTGATTATGTGGTAGGTAGCATAAACATGAGCACAATATACATAATACAATAATGGAAACACTGAAACAGCATTTAAATTAATATCAATTCAATCAGAAATATTAGAGAGAAGAGACACTATATTGAAATGAAAATAAATCTTCAAAGAGAAGTGGGAGTTTAAGTCATGTGAGACATATCTGAAAGAATACAGAGAGTTAATTTAAAGGCAAGAATCTGTAAATATATATAAATAGCTGCTGGCTGACACCTTTTACAATGGAAGTCAAACCTAAGAAATAGAACGGCAACCAATTTTAAATGTAGGAAATTGTCCTTTTCCTTAGTGTTATCCTGTGAAACACACTATTATTGCACTCCAGAGCTAGAAGGAATTTAGTATTTCTTATGTATCTGGAAACAAACATATGAAGAGAGGCAAACTACCAAGCTTCATGGTACAAATCATCAGGTAAGAATACAAGTATAAGGGGTAGTGAATGTGTTTTACACTTGCAAGGCTTTTACATTTGCAAGGTTTCTTGCTTCCTCCTTTGCAGTACTCTCCCCTAGCCTCTCTCAGAGGCAGGATGCTTGACATGAAAGGACATCCGACTGACTTCATGTCGGTTCCTATTGCTCTCCCCCTGGAAAGAATCAGTGCATACAGAGCACTTTTGAGTGTGAAAAAGAGCCAAGATAGAAAATGTTGGCATCCTGTACATGTGAGATATAAATATTCCCTTGTCATGGCTGGAGGTTTGGGAGACCTCAGACTGACTGGAGACACCGTGTTGTCACATGCCAGCCCCTTGGGAAACAGCTGGGAAGTCACCACAGAACAAATTACTATTCACAAGGCAAAACCCTAAAACAAAGCCTGCCCTTCAAGTTCTGGTGGCCCAGTAGGATGCAGCATGGTTTAGGATGCTGGGATATCATCTGCACAGCCGGAGGACCTCGGTGGCATACTGCCAAGAGCCCAATGGCCATGTTCCATTTGCATGTGCAGAATTGGATCTTCAGCAGAATGCAGTGCACAGAGCTTGAGTGCTGCCAGTAAACACACCACTTTTTCAAGCCATGGAGAGAAAATGGCTGGTGGTGGGTGGGTGGTGGTTTGAGAAGCAGGGGGACAAGATGTACCAAATGCGCATCAAGCACAGCATTATTTCTGACACAATGCATGGCAGTTTCAAACTCTTAGGTGGGTATATTCCCTGGGCTTGCTCAGACCCATGATAGGAAACATCTGTTCACAAATACATCGTTATTTCCAAAGGGCATTGTACAAGCAGCAGTCCACACATATAACCATCACCAACCATGTAGCTGCAGAAATCCATCCTGGTTTAGTCTGGGCTACAGAACTATTACCTAACCAATTTTTCTTCAGCTATTGCCTCAGCTTATTCCAGGGTCTTTCCAAGACATGGATCCCTGTTTTCTTCCCAGGGTAGGAACACTCTAATGGAGACATGCTCTGAGCTGTCTCATCCACAGCAGGCTTTGGGCATGCTGAAACAGCTGCATCTGCTGAGCCAAGAAAGTCTAAGGCTTCTAGCTATTGATTTGGAGCCATGTAGGCTTGTTTTCTGTGCCAGCTTCACTGCTTCAGCATCACTTGGAGTGCATGGGCTACCCAAACACTCCAAAAAGAGAGCCATGTGTTCCAAATATGGACAGAGGCAGCCTACCTGGTGATAGCAGATGACAGTGTGGTACCTCTACCTGTGACTTTTTCAAACCCTCATGCGTGGCTGTAGAAAATGTCTTCCTCTCCACAAAGTGAAGTGGTTGGTTACCATGTGCTGGACCAGGACAGGGGGGCCTCACTCTCCAGGGAGGAGGCAGATTTTGCTGTAGCCCCTAGGCCTTTAGCCTGTAGTAAAGAACTCATGTGTCCTCTTGTGTTGTACCTGATTATCTACCACACATTTTAGCTCCTTTTTTCTAGTGTTTGCTTTCCCGTCCATAAGTCTAGTTTGCATTTGAGCCCAGAGCATGATCTTAGAGTTGGCATTTCTGCAGTGCACATTGCTAGTCCACTGCCAATCCCACGGAGATCTCCAGAGCACTGTGTATCTACAGCCCATCCCTCTTCCACTTCTAAGTCTTTATGTAAATTGCAAATTGTGTTTACAATAGTATTACATTTTTTTCAAGCCACTGATCAAATCATAAAATGGCACAGGCTGCAGTGTAAGTAAATTCAGATGGTATACACTCACATGGAATTACATTTGTGGCATATTAAGTAGAGTATTTAATCTATTTAATGCATTAATGAGCTATCAAAGTTTAAATACAAATATAATCAGAACCAAATTAAGTGTCTTTTATGTGAATATTTCTACTAAGAACACTCATAGGCTCATAAAGTGATTTGGGTAGGAAGAGACCTCAAAGATTCACCTAGTCCAAACCCTCTGTCATGAACAGGGACACCTCCCACTAGACCAGGTTGCTCAGGATCCCGTCCAGCCTGGCCTTAACACTTCCAGGGATAGAGCATTCACAGCCTCTCTGGGCAACCTTCTCCAGGGTCTCACCACCCTCCTGAACAGCAGCAGTTCCTTCCCCAGCCCCTCACCATCCCTGAGGCTCAGGGCCTGAACACCCCACACCAGTTTCTTTCCTGCACTGGGAAGACCAGGAGGGAACAGGGGAGTCCAGACACAGTTGTCAAAGTACCAAATAAGAGAGAGGGAAAGCATGTGTACTGTTATTTTCTTGAGATTTCTTTGAGCCAACCCTCTGATTTTTTGCTAATTGAGACCTACATCAACATTATTTTTCTGACATCAAGATCAGGATGAGTTCTAGACTTATTTAATTAGTTTCTCCTTAGAAGTATTAGTTCCAAAATAGATGCCTCCCAGTTCTCTGGAAGTTTTCTAGGGCTCTAGAGGATATTAAGTATGAGCACTGTTGACCCACAAGCTTTTTTTTTCATGTTCAGATACAAGTTATTTTGATTTACTGATTTATTAATGACTTTCTAATAGCTTCAGCTTTTCATTATCCATTAATATTTTTGCAGTTAATAGGTTCATTGTTGTAAATAATTTTAAAAAATTATATATATACTGACCAGCTGCAATATTCTATCATTGTCGTCTGTTTCAACCCACAATCTTATGAGTTACTTTTTCTCTTGAATTTCTGTTGCTATGTGCATTAGGTTATCTGTTGTATTCTTTTCTTTCTTTTATTAGTCTTTTACTTCATCTGGCTTCCTCTTCATGCAAACTTTTATCAAGTTTCCATGTTTCTTTTTGTTTTGCTTTATTTTTTTTTTAAATATCTTACACTTTACTTTGGTAAAGCTGGTTTTCAATCAGTGTAAACATTGGTTCTGATTATAGGTTGCTCTTTTTAAGCTACATATATTTATAAACAAATATCTGATTCTAGTCTCAGTTTCCCATTTATATTTTCCTTCTGATTGATTTGACTTACAATTATTTCCAAGTTTGATAAATAGTTCCTTGAAAAGGTCCCACACCTATTTATATTTATTTTATATGCAAAACATACAAAATATATACATACTTCTTTACACATAAAATGACAAAGTCAAGTGTCCTGATTATATTTTTTCTAAAAAAACCTTGAACTGTCATTTTACAGCCAGATTTTTTAATCTGATAATATGAGATGCAGACCTCCATGGGTTGGACGTAATTGTTTTGAGGCCTTCTTAAAATGCCAGGGACACTGAAATACTGATAGCATCAGACCACTAAAAAGTCAACATAAGTTCACCAATCTTTATGACACACACTGGCATTTTCCTTGTTTAGTGGAACTTGTCAATTTTGGAAAATACCCCATCTGGAAAAATTATTGGGCATGCTGAAGAGCTCTACAGAATGAGACTGAATTTAAGCACATTTTAAAATTATCTCCTGGTACCTCTAGCAGCTATACAAAAAAAATAAGTCACAAAAATGAAGAAAGAGCAATTACTGTTAGCAAATGTTACCCAAATGTTTGAAATTAAGCATATGCTTAACATCACCTGTTAGCAAAAGTTATCTAAATGTTTAAGCATATGCTTAACATCACAGTTACACTGCTGCAGGTGTATTCAGATTATAACTTGTTATGCAATACAGTATAACATCCATGGAGGATTAGGAGGACAGATAAATCTGTATCTTACAGTGTTCACATTTGTGGGCTTGCAGATGAACTTCTCACAGCTTGTTCCCCACAGCCTTGATCTACCAAAGTGCTTGGAGATATTCAGAAATGAAAGCAAGTAAATAATGCCACTCAATCGTGGGTTATTGCTATGTATCAAGGCCTTACTGATTTAGGGCTATAAATAGCAGTAACACTCGGAGTACTACCCATCCAGATTTCTGTCATTAAAACCTGCCATCCCTCTTTTTGGAGCAGTGCCTGTCAGAGCTCATCAGTGTCCTGGACAGCACTTCTCTAACTGCTTAGCAGCCTTGTATTGAAACAGTTACTTGCTGAAAAGGTGCCTTTGCTGAAATAAAAAATAGCAGCAGATCTGCTGAAGCATGAACTGTATCAATCAATGTTCCTTGGCTCCCGGGATGAGTTTCTAGAGAAGGAGGATGGCAAAGAGTGCACAGATACAAGCCCTGCCACAGAATCACAGATAGGCTCATGCTCAGAGCTTCACTTCACCTGGAGAGTGAAAAGCCTCCTGCTTTGAGTGACTTACTGCCCAGAGCAAAACCCATCTTTCTAGTCCAGTGAACATTTAATTACTCATACAGTATGAGTCAATGGTAGCAGGAGAAAGTGTTCCTTGAATAAATTCCCAGTAGCAACCCAATGGAGCAGGGATTCAAACCTGTCTCCAATGCCCTGAAAGGATGCCTTGCTGAGTGAGTTACTATACTGCTATAGGGATCAGAGGTAGGTTTGCCTCCCATCTCTGGTTAAGAAAGAAAAAATAATAATGTGAGTGTTAAGATTAACACATGCAGCCCCTTTGTTGCAGAATGATAGGGTAGGAGTGTGAAAAAAAAGTAAAGGGTCATATCTCTGTGTCTCTGACCTCTTGAAGAATGTGGAAGTAAAGGAGAACTGCTTGCAAAGCAGAAGCAGATGTTCTTCTGGGCAGGGTAATGAAATTGTGAGTTTGCAACACCATGAGAAGTGAGAGCATGTGCAATACTACCTGTGTTTTGAGGGAAGGAGCTGAAGGCCTGGAACACCAGAGCTCCTTCTCCAGAGAAATTGGATGCTTGCTCAAAAGAAGAAGAGTTAGGGGGTTTTTCCCTTTTCTCTTCTGTTCCTTGGCTTGTTTTAGCTTGAAGGAAGCAAATAAAAACCTGTGAAGGAATCACGAGACACTTCTGTTCCTACTGGACCTGGCAGACCTCAGAAAGCCTAATGAAAGCCTGGATCATCCAATCCATGAGGAGTGAAGTTTAGTGGAATGGGGGGCCAGGGTCAGCCTCCCATGCAGCACCAGTGCCTCCCTTACAGCCAGATCTGCAATAATAAACCCTACAACCCCTGTCTCTTTGGAGGAAGCGCTACATTTCTAAATAACTCAAGGCTTCAGTTTAACTTGAAAAATATTCAGTGAAGGCAAATAATAAGCTCCAAAAACATGTGAGTGCAAACATATGGTGAGCCAAGCTGCTTATGCAGAAAATAGCAAAACCTTAAATAACATTTAAAGGCAAGCCTGAGTAAAACCTCATTGGGGTCTCTCTCTTTACAAAATGCAGACAGTAACGATCATTTAACCAAGAATTAACCAACATGTACCGTCGATTAAGGAAGGACAAAAGAGCAGAAGCTGATTTGCACTGGTCTGTGGAGCTACCTATCATTACTGCCACACACCCTGACGCAGCAGGGCTCTGCCTGTAAGCAACGGGCCCCGCTTAAGCGGCTGCTCTTCCGAACCACGCGCTGGGGAGTATCCGATGGGCAAGGCACCACCAGCTCAGGAATGTTGTGCTCCTGACGCTTTGTTTTCCCAGTTGTCAGCTCTGTTTATAAATTGCCCACTTATAGCAAATCTAGCACCTGCCGTGGACACCTCAAGCTGCCAAGTGCTTGAACGTACCTCAAAAGAAGTCAGTCCGTGCCTTAGTCTGTTATGCTCAACTCTTTGGTTAAAGCAGCTTCCCAGAATTTCTGAGGGCAAGTCGGTTTGAACAAACCTCTGGAACTGCTTTTGAGTAGACCTAAGACGTACAGTATTCCCTTTCAGAACAAAATAGCAGATCCACTGAGCCTTGAACACACCACCCTCCACAGGAACAATATGTTTATCCTTTACAGCACCTAAAGATTAATTTAGATTCATAATTCAGAAAAACCCAAAAATAATAGCAATTTAAAAATTGAGTCTTCTACTGCTTTGTTCAACTGATTTGTGATTTTGATATTACTGGTATATGGTAGTTATTTTTTAATAACTCCCAGGTGGAAAATATCAGATGCTTGGATTTGTTCAAACTTGATCACCGCTTCCTGTAACCAACCTCCCTCAGCCTAAAGGTGCTCAAGCAGCAAGAAGCAAACACTTGGTTACACACAACAGAAAATACAAAAGGCTTGTGCCAGACTAATTTCTGGGCTGGCCCAAGCATAGCCCAAAACATAACTGGGTCTGGTAACAACCCAACTACTGCTGCAAAAGCAAAGCAATCCCAAGGAAAACCTCAGCTGCCAGTCTGTGGAGACAGAGATTCCAGAGTTGCTAATAATCAGCTAAGAGGAAAGGGGAAGGGCTGGGACTTACACATCTTCAGTTGAAGGAGGACTTTTGGGAGTCTGCACAATGCAAGGTCTTCTTTGTCTTTCTTTGAAATTTTTTCCTCCTCCCCTGTGGTCAGAAATAGCCCCAAATTTGTGACCTTCAGGCATGCTACAATCAGCCTGTTTATTAGTCTGGTCTTTTGGGGAGGCTTCAGATGTACAAGGGGTGATTAGGCTCAGAGATTAATGATTTTTGGGGCATGGTTGTTTTTCACTGGGGTTAGTGATTTGCTTCTGCATTCTTGCATTTTATGGGGTATAAATGGAGTAACATGAGGCTGCCACTATATGACATGGACTTTTCTTATGTAGCCAAGTCAGAGTTCATATAGAGATGAATGAAATGTGGCCTTGAATGCCTTGGCTCTCTGGACTGTTCATCTCATTTGTGACAGTGCGGAATTGGCCCCAAATGCTATTGAGTAAAAATTCTTGAACAATAGTAGCCTTTTACCCAGGTCAGGCTGATTCCAAAACTCACAGTGACCTTGGCCTACAAGCCCTGTGGTGCTGCCTTGCAGCTGGGCCACGCTCACTCAGGAAGGGTCTTTGCACCATGAACAAGGTGGTCCTGGTGATCGGTATTCAGGGAAGCTGACACCCAGTGATGCTGAAGACCAACAGTCTAGAAACACTTCATTAATCTGTGAAGCTCACTGCCCCAAGATAAAAGGAGGTCAAGTGCTCAAGAGTACTCCAAATGGATTAGCTTTTGTACTGCTTCTGCAAGCTTCTAATTGTACTTGACATTCAGAGATGACAGCAGAGAAACCTTCACATTACAAGGCATTACCCAGTCTTTCCTGCAGTTAAAAACAAAAAGACAAAAAAACATTGTCCAAACAATTTCTCAGGGGCACCTGACAAGGTCTAGTAAAAGAGAAACTGTCTACCACAGAGACACCACTGCTGTATGACCCCTCCCAAATGCCTCCCAAGTGCCTCCTGACTTGCCTAGGGCTAATCACAGGGGCAGGGAACACCACTGCAGCCAGCACCGAGTCCTCACCACTGCTTGGCTGGCCCAGGAGGTGATGACTACACAAATTATCAGCAAAGTGTAGAAGCAGAGGTTTAGTGGGACAAGGGTTAGTACAGTGTGAATGTAATAGACTGGCAAGCCCAGCCATGGCAACCACGAGCACTTGCCTCTCGTGGGAATGGTGGCAGTGTCCTGGGCCGTGACAAGGGAAGGCAGGGAGCCAGGAGCTGCCTCCTGACTCAGGGCATGTCTACCTTGCTGTAGCCCTAGGCTCAGGCACATACCTCAGAGGGAGCTTTGAGTTTATTCCAAAATTATTTGAAATACATTGGAGAGGACTGTGTTATTACCAGCTTGTTCTTTCTCTCTAAAATCAAATGGAGCTGTATATATTATGGGGACGATATGCATAGAAAACAAGGTTAATCAAGTTTCCTGGCTATTACTTAAAACACTGAAAAATATCATGTTAAGCATATGATCCAGACCTTAACACACAGTTTGGAAGTATGTTTCTTTCCTCTATTTATTATGCAGAAGAAATCTAAAAAGAAATTCAGATATTTCAAATACACTTTAGATCTTTGATGCTCTAAATTGATGCATGTCTAATTTTGTTCCAGTCAATCTGAGAAAAAGCTTTACACTGAGCACTTTGTATCCAGTTTTAATGTTACTCCTTTTTGTGGTTATGTTTTCAAGGTTTTTTTAAAATACCATCAAAGTACAAACTTACTGGCAGACAACTCTTTCACACCACAAATCTGCTTTTCAGACTTCAAAAATCATTTCCAAGCACTTAAAGAAATCTGAAATTGCATTACTTTCTCTGAACATAGATTGTTAGTAAAAAGAGATTTTGCAGATCTAAATTCACCTTTTGCTACCAAATATAGGAAAAGGGAACCTCTGAAGCCTAAGAATAGCTAAGCACAACTGTCAGTAAAGGGATGGAGTCACACAGGTAGGAAGCAATACTCACACTGCAGCTTTAAGCAACTATCAGACTGAAATAGGAAGCCATAAACTTCCTACTAAACTTTTTACTTCATCAGCAATGCTTAGGTTCACTGCTCTACTTGCAGCACTATGCCAGTGGATCATTTCAAATGAAGTCTTTTACCTTCCCCTTCCCCTTCCCCTTCCCTTTCCCCTTCCCCTTCCCGTCTCTTTCTTCTTGAAACAGTGATTAAAATTACTTTCTCCATGAAAGCCTGAAATACTAAATTTAAAAACAGAGTGTTGTTAAAGTCCAGGTGAATCCCATCAATGAAATAGTTTGGAAAATGCTCAGTGAGGTGTACTGGTACAGGCAAAAATCTTTACCAGAGCTTAGAAACCTGGGTGTTGGTGAATTGTGTCCAGCAGGCATCCAGTGAAGGGACAAATAATTGTTGCAGACTTGCACATTTTCAAAATCTAATTCTTCCAGTGTGTTTAGATATTTGAGAGGACACAGTGTTACTTGTCACATTCTACTGACGTGACAGATACCTGCACCCATGCCACATAGCTTGTGCAGGCATGCAGTCCTCCAAAGAAGCTGCAGCTTTTGGCTCCAATCAACAGTACGTGCATCCTAACACATTACTTTTGTTTAGTATCTTGGCTGAGAGCCCAGCCTTTGGGTCACCGAGTGGATATTGCACAGAGGATATCTTCCTGTATTTGGTAACACCAGTTTTTCTCATAAACATGTCAGTAGTGCTAAGTGCACATTTCATTTTTCATATTCCGTATTTTCTTATGTGCACCTAGGTGGATGGCATTATGCAGGCAATAGCAGATCACCTAAGAATGCTGACTTGCAATGGCTTCACTGATCTGTACTATTTCTTCAGTTCCAGTTGCAAAGCATTTGCTGATCAATATGTCCCTAATATGCACCTCCACTCAGTAGGGAAGTTTCTGTGCCATTTAATGGCATTCTGTGTCATTAGGATGACCCTCCTTGAGCAGGGAGGTTGGATCAGATGATCCACTCTGGTCCCTTCCAGGCTTACCCATTCTGTGATTCTCTGATTGGTCACACTATTGCTGAGTGTGTTTCAGACAATGCTTTGGAGTAGGTAGTCCTGCTCCTCAAACCTCCCCTGGATTTTGTCTGACATTTTATCTGCAATAACTAATACACTTTGGCATTCTTTTTGCTTTCTACAAGCCAGTTCCATGCTGTGTGCTATTTCCTCCTCCAGTCTATACATGAATACAGCATCTAATAACACACTTGAATTCAACTTCCCTTGAAAAGGAACAAGGAAAGAATCAGGCCTGAGCTGCTGATACAGAATAGATAACCAAACCATGAGTGATACACAACACACCTCAAAGAGCTGCACAAACGGTTCCCATGCAACTAAATCCCTCCTTTTTAAGAAATTAGGAGAATTTGCATTGTAGCACATGTAAAAGACAGAAGTCTTCATCAGCTTCCCTTCAGTGCAGCACTCAGCTTCAGCAATCAAAGAAACATTACAAGAAAGTTACCAGACTCAGCTGTGTTCCCACTGCCTGAGATCAGGACATAGCATGTGAGATCAAGTGCTTTATTACAGGCTAAATCCTGCTGCATTAATTTACCTTTTAAGAGTTTAGTCATGGGAAGCAGCTCAAGAAACCTATGCTTTCTTCAGAGCTAACTTACCCAGGAGCTGGCTGGGTGACCTCATACCCTAGACAATTTACCTCCCTAGACATTGGTTTCACCATCGCTGAAATGGGGCTAACAATGTTTTCTTGCAGTGCTTTAATATCAGCTGTTGAGAAAAGTTATTTTGCTATTATTTTGTTAAAAACCTGTATGACTTTGTGAGAGCTATGCAAAAATCAAGAGAAGATGAGTACTTTCCCTGAAGTGCCCATCACAGGACATGAATCTCTCTGAGGTAGGGAGATACTATTGTCACCCTGCAGCAGGAGGGCAACTGACTGCAGGCTACCACCGCTGCTTTCTAGTCACAACCACCTCACACCACATTCATTCTAACACACAAACTTAAACCTCTCTGGACCCCTGCCCTTCCACCAGCACCCTGCTACAAAGTCACATTTCTTCACAGCTGACCTTGATCAAGATCTGGATCATTACAGCCACAGAATAAGATGACAAGCACTGGCATTAGGGTTCCACTACAAAGAGAGCTGGGCTATGCAAAATGATGAGTTCAGAGGGAATCATCAGCCATGTTGTGCCACAGGAGGACATGGAAAATGGGAGGTCAGGTAATCCCTCTGAATCAGCCAGTGAGAGGAGAACTGAAATCTCCCATGTAAGCAGCCTACAGCTGGCTATTACATCTTGGCAGTGGAGGGAAATTTGAAAGAGAAAGACAAAGTGAAAGAAAGATACTAAATTAGATGCCTTCAGATCAGGATTTCAGATGGCAGACATTGCTTCCCAGCAGAAAACATATTCTGGAAACAGTGCTCCTCAGCTCTTTTACCTGAAGACTCACAAGTATACAGTGTGCTGACCTTCATGGGTTTTGTTTTGGGTGACTGGCTGTCCCTTGGGAAGAGCCTGGGCCAACTCTTGACTAGTAAGTGCACTAAAATTATCCATACACTACAAGTTCTTCCTGCAATACCCAAGAGCTTCTTGCAAATCTAGCTTCCAGTTAGCTTGGGTACACTGGACCACAATATTGTGTAGTACTTACACAGACTTCCTGGTGCACTGAAGTCTGTGAATAGGGAAGAGTTAAACAGAACTTCCTCCCCCCACCCCCCTTTTTTTTTTCCTCCCCCTTCAGCTTTCAGGCTACTTGCAAGTGATCAGGAGGTCTTCCTAGAAGTGAGGTACTATAGTTAAGTCTTCCACAGAGCTCTGAAAATGCTATCACTATAATATTGCTTTTAGTGAGTCCTAGTTACTGACTAGTGGGAAAAGGAAAATAATGCTGTGTCCCACAGCATGGTAAGCAAAATATATTTCATTTTGGAGTAGACTACTATAAAAGCAAATACTAAAAACTGCTATATGAAAACCTCAAGGTATTCACCAAAACATTTTTTGATCTTATTTTTTTAAATGAGAATGGTGGTGTTTTGTTTCCTTATATATTTATAGAGGACACATTTTTCCCAGGATGCCTTCCTGGGAGTAAGTCTTCGGGATGCGGGTGGAATTTAAAATTGGGCTTATTTATTTATTTATTCTGGCTAGATACGTGACTGGCACTTGGTTGCATTGTTTCTTCTTACGGTAAGTAATCAACATTTTTCCTTCTCATACAGCATTTCATTCTTCATTCGGCAATAGTTTAAACATACCAGTATTAGCAATTGTAACCATATCCTGAAATAAACCCACCGATGTGCAAGATACCTGCTAGTCTGCTTTTAATTTCAATTAAAGGTTTAGTAGAAACTCTTCCAGAAGGAAACACAACCTCAAGCAAACTATTTTAATGTTTTAAGGGCTAACACTCAGGCAAAGCTAAACACAGCTCACTGTAAATTACAGGGCAGTCTTTCCAAGACTATGAAGAGATATAAGCAGCATAAATTGACTTTCTTCACTCTACAAAATTATAAAAAGCACATGTCAGAAAGAGAAGTCATCTGCCTAATGGTGAAATGAAGACCCAAGGTACTCTTACTATGATTACAGTTGTGAATATTCTCAATAGTACCATTCTGGTTTGTGCCCATCCTTGCAGACAGATTTCCAATGTGCAAGCACAGACAGCAAGCTCTCTTACAGAAAGATCTGCCATAAAAAACTAGAATAAAGTGGAGGAATGAGGAGAAGTTCACTTGCAAGTTTTCTAACAGCAGGCAGCGTTGTGATAGACCTGCAGCTTTACTGAGGTCAAACAGGAGAGAAAGCAGACCCTGTTGGGCCACTAGTCTGTGTTTTATATAAACAGCTATCCCCGTGTCCTGAACTCTGGGCCCAAGAAGATATTCTTGTTCAAGGTCACAAGGAAAACAGAAGATGTAAATAGAACCTGGCAGTTTTTGAAGGAGAAAGGCCCTAATTACATGGAGACAGACAGACAGCTTGCCTGTGGAAAGCTAGCTCTGCCAGCTAAGTGTGGTGTAAACTGGGCACCTCCTGAAGAGCTTTCCCATTCAGTATTTGCATACAAGATAGCTAACCACAGTGAAATCCCCTGTATTTCATTAACAGATATCGGTTACTAAAACGAAACTGATTTCCTGGATTCTTTTCAATAAAGCTACCAAAAATAGTCTCATTCCACTGCCAAAAAGTCAACACAGTCCAAATTCTTATGAAGAGAATCAGTCTCTGCTTTTCACTTTGTATAATTTACTCACCAAATTAATGCCATGTACCTCACTTGGCGTCCAGGAGCCACTACCATCATCCATAAGAAGAAGGCTGTGTAGTACACTCTTCCTTTCTTCATATGCGTGTTGAAAGAAAAATGCTTATAATAATATGGGATTTGAGGCAATGTTGTGCTATTAGGGTCATTAGATGGATCAAATAGAAAATATACTGTTCTGAAATAAAACTACTTGTCAATGTCTTTATATCAAGACTAAATAAGGTTAACAGAAGTATGCATAGAAATCTGGGGAGTCTGAGGGCCAAATCTCGTGAGATGTCTCATCTTGCTCAGAGAATTAGGCATTTTTTAGTCTGTGTAACCAGTCCTGGTGACTTGAATAGCTGAATAATTGAGCAACTCACAATATCAGACTAAAAATACTTATATTAATTCTCTTCAATGCTTCACCAGAAAGAAAAAAAAAAAA